>OY821518.1:62902028-63502028 GCA_963682025.1 Cordilura impudica | reverse complement strand
AAAAATCCTTAGTTATTATTCCAAAGTAATTTTTTGCCTTCAACGTATATCCCCTTCTATTCAATATACGAGTACTTATGCCAAAGTTTTTTCCAATCCTCGAAAAAGTTGTTAAAGCTGATTTTCGAAATAGCAAAGCGATTCGGATTTTTTTTTTCTCAATCGATTCAAAACGGTATCCCTGGTGTTGTCTTTTGTATTAATTGAATAACAAGAAGTCACACGGTGACAGTACACGCAGTATGGGACGGTGCATTATGATGACTCAAAAACGAAGAGTTGTCTGCCTATAACTCTAGCCGCTTTTTTCGCGCGATTTTTTATTCCAAATTTTCATTTAAATAAAGACGAAAAAATAAGCGCTGCAGGTGAAAATTTGGAATGAAAAATCGTGCGATTTTTAATTCCAATGCAATGCCTCACATAGTATTTGGGACGTAGTCTCGTTATCTTTAAGACATAGTCAAGACAAAGCCGTGGTGGTCAGATTAATTTTACGTAATGGTAGTTCAGTTTTTAGTCACGTAAGGAATAATATTAGTGACTTCATGACACTTTTAAGTTAAATTTAAAATACCACTGAATAAAAAGAATTACGACTGCCTAAGACACTTTGGGTTATTCTACAGTACCACTATGTCAGTGTATTTAGCCTCCCTAATAAAAGACATTGTGGTAAACCAATTTAATCCACTGGTGTAAGGTCAATATAGGCAGTTCGTCTGTGATCTAGTTTCCCTCAAGCCCGCTATGCCCAGACATCCAAAATAGAAATACATTATTCCGCGTGGATAACTTTCGAAGGATATCAAAAAAATTCAATGAAAGTTTTTATGTATATTACCACGATGACAGTGCAAAAGTACCGCTATACAAGCAGAGAAATTTTTTGATGTGTAAGCATCTATTTCACAATACAAATACAAAAACAGCGTAACAAATTCGGTGCCATTTATGATTTTATTGGTGAAAAAATTATGAAAAATAAAAAATGAAAAATGAAAAATGAAAAATGAAAAATAAAAAATGAAAAATGAAAAATGAAAAATGAAAAATAAAAAATGAAAAATAAAAAATAAAAAATGAAAAATAAAAATGAAAAATAAAAATGAAAAAATGAAAAATAAAAAATGAAAAATGAAAAACGAAAGAAGAAAAATTAAGAATGAAAAATAAAAAATGGAAAATGGAAAATGAAAAATAAAAAATGAAACAAAGGTGAAAAAGCAAAATAACAAATGAAAAATAAAAATGAAAAATAAAAATTGAAAAATCAAAAATGAGAAATGAAAAATTAAAAACGAAAAAAAAAAAAAAATGGAAAATAAAAAATGAAAAATGATATATGAAAAATAAAAAAATTAAAAATTAAAAATGAAAAATAAAAAAAAAAAAAAAATGAAAAATGAAAACTGAAAAAAAAAGAAAAAAATAAAAATTAAAAACAAAAAATTAAAAATAAAAAATAAAAAATGAGAAATTTTTTTTATGTGTAAACATCTTTTTCACAATACAAATACAAACAAATGCGTAGCATGCGAGCGTAAGGCAAATTCGGTGTCATTTATTATTTTATTGGTGAAAAAATTATGAAAAATAAAAAATGAAAAATGAAAAATGAAAAATGAAAAATTAAAAATGAAAAATTAAAAATAAAAAATGAAAAATTAAAAAGAAAAATAAAAAATGAAAAATGAATAATAAAAATTGAAAAATAAAAATTTTGAAATGAAAAATTAAAAATTTAAAAGGAAAAATGAAAAACGAAAAAAGAAAAATGGGGAACGAAAAATAAAAAATTGAAAATGAAAAATAATAATGAAAAATAAAAAAGCAAAATAAAAAATGAAAAATAAAAATGAACAATAAAAGTTGAGAAATTGAAAAACGAAAAAAAACTATGAAAAATGAAAAATAAAAAAAGAAAAATGAAAACTGAAAAATGAAAAATTAAAAATTAAAAATAAAAAAATTAAAAATGAAAACTAAAAAAAAGAAAAAAATAAAAATGAAAAATAAAAAAAGAATTAAAAATAAAAAATTAAAAATTAACAACGAAAAATAAAAAATGAGAAATTTTTTGATGTTTAAACATCTATTTCACAATACGAATACAAAAACACAATACGAATAAAAACGAAAAACAAAAAATGAAAATTGAAAAATGAGAACTTCACAAAAGGACCACTCCTCCTCCTCCTACTCTTACCTACTGGGTAAACTAAATAATGCAGCTTGTTCAAAATTTTTTCAGATGTAGTTAAAGTTAAATTAAGAGAAATTTAAAAAGGCACTGAATAAATGATTTTCTTTTTACTAATAGTTTTTGTATGTACATATTTGATTAATTTACAATAAGATTAATATCTAAATCTGTATATGGCATAACATAAGTGTTATAAGCCAGATTGGCATTTTTTTTGGCACTACTAAGTTAGTAATACTAAATTAACAGGGTAAATTGTATATGCTGACAAAGGTTTTCTCACTCCTTAGACCAGTTGTTTAAGTGTTTTCTAAATGAGAGATTTTTTGTGATGTCTACATCGAGATATTTATAAGTGTTTACAATCTCAATACTAAATTTGATGAGATTCTTGTACTGGAACGAAATACAACTATTTTAGATTTATCTAGATTAGCCCTTAAGGCCCACGTTGAACAATAATTATATAAACAATCAATCATTTTCTGCAGTTCTGTATGTCGACGGCAATAGGATTGGAATAAGAGTTTCCATCAAAAATATACCTTTCCGAATTTTCATACAAGTGTTGTAAAATTCTTATTATTTTCGAAGACATACCAAGACACGATAGCTTGTAAAATAGACTATTAAAAGGAATTATAACAAAGCCGCACAAAAAATGAATGAATGAAATGATGAACTTGTTGAATAATTCTTTCTAAATCTGGTTTCACGGTGTGCTTGAAATGTTTTAAATAGAAATTTTTACCAGGCTGAAATTTTTTGATGCAATTCTGGTGAGTTTTAAAAAAATCGGTAGAGCCGTTTTTTGTTGTTAAAACTTTAGTTGTGAAATACAGCCATGCCAAGAATGTCAATGGAATTAAATAAAAAATATTTTCTTCCTCTTACGGTTTTTACTTTTGACCTAACCGCACGAGTTTTACACAGTATCGGCACATGTGCATTTTCTGCATTTAGAAGTGAAACACAACATTTTTGATACAATGAATAAATTAAATTTTAGTAAAGATCACAAGTTTACGCATTCAGAAAATCGGTCTAAAATTTGTTTACTTTGCCCTAAAAAGAAAAAGACTTTATTCACCATTAGTGGTAAACTCAAAGAGAAAATTGAAAAATCAATCGACTACGATGCAGAAGACGAACGTCTCCAAAACGCTATTTGTTATACTTGTCAAATTAATTTATATGGTTTCATCAAAAATCCCAGTTCATATAAATTCAAGCGACCCGAATTGCCTGACGACGTGTCAACATGGAATCTTCCAAAATCATTGGGATCAAATTCCAATGAAAATTGTAACTGTAAGCTATGTGAAATTGCTCGGTCGCCGGGAAACTGTAATTTTACAGCTAAATCGACGAGTGCGAAAAGCGTTGATAAAAAAACATATGCTCCAAATGTTTGTCTGTTTTGAAGAGAGGTAATAGCCAGAGTGTAATTTCTCTTCGTTTTCCAAAACTATTAAGGATTATTATATATTATAGGATTAGTTGCAAATGTTGAAGAAAATTAGTCAAATGTTACAACCTTGATATAACGAGTTTTATGTCTGCGACTATTTCCACCAAATTGGCAAATATACTAGTTGGATTTATGAGTCACTCGAGTACCTACCCCTGCACAATGAGTAATGCAAAAAAAGACAATTTAAATTCCTGTGGTCAGATCAGAACTAGGCTGCAATAAAAATGATGGAAAAAAATATGATTGCTGCATTCAACATCCAATTTGCTCACTGAATGATAATGAAGAAATCATTAATATTATACCTCTTCCAGAGCTTCACTTAATGATTGGCGTGGTTAATCACATCTTTACACATATGCTAAAAGTATGTGAAACTGAAATTTTGGATTGGGCAAAAAAATGTAATGTTTCCAGAAACATATTCAACGGTTGTCCCTCATTTGCTGGTAATGCCTGCAAAACTCTATTGAATAAAGTATATTACTTAAGAGCCAATAAAAATATTGATTGTTTGAAGTATGCAGAATGCTTTGATAACTTTCGCTATGCGGTAGATTCTTGTTTCGCTTTGAAATTATGTCATCACTTTGAAACTTATATTGACAATTTTCACCAAAGCTACACAGACTTAAACATCAGCATTACTCCAAAAGTACACGCAGTACTTTTTCATGTGCCATATTTCTGTAAAAAAAATGCAAAGAGGACTCGGATATAACAGTGAACAAGCTATGGAGTCTGTTCACATGGATTTCAAGTTTTCATGGTCCAAATATAAGGTGAAACCATCGAATTCTAATTATGTTAATAATCTACTGAGAGCCGTTCAGGAATACAACAGTCAACATGTATGAAATTTATATAAATAAAATTGTGTAACAAACGTACTCGAAAGTTAAACTTAAATTTTCGTTTATTATAATACATATATAAATAATTATATATTATCTGTACACATTTTACTCTTTCTTTAAGTCTTACATGAATTTTTGTACATTAAACATACGCAGCTGGCTCTTATGCAAAGTATTTTGTAAGAAACTCATGGCACAAATGAAAATTAATTTGTAACTATTGAATTATGTATACTTAATTAATTTCGAAATGGTGTAAGTCTGATTTTGAAAGTAATATCATGTGAGTCAGCCTCAAACAAACGTTTTTTTATCACAACATTTACTAAAAATCGTCACAATTAATTTTAAAATTAAAAAAAAAAAAAACGGCTCTACCGATTTTTTTAAAACTAACCGGAATTCATCAAATTAAGGTTATTCATCGATTGCATCAAAAAATTTGAACCTGGTAAAAATTTCTATTTAAAGCATTTCAAGCACACCGTGGTGGTGTGGTTGAAATCATGTAAAGATTGATCCAATCCGTTAAACGATTGAGTAGAATGGTATTAAATATTTTGCAAAATATATTAATCAGCAATAATCCACAATAGTTTAATGGACAATTCGGATCACCTTTTTTTTAAAAGAGGATCAGTATTGATCTTTGGGAACTTGTGGGAATTTTTGTTAAAGACTGATAACATTTCATTAATAAATAAAAGAAATAGGAGTATTTTTATAAAATTCGTAGCAGATTCCATCTTGTCCAGGGGATTTATCATCTTTAAGTGATTTTAAAACGAAAAAAAGTTCAAAAATTTCCATGGGAGAGTCTAGAATGGCAACAATAAAATATGGCATTGATCAGCTAATAGTCTGGTAATCAACATTCGATTGCAACAACCTACTAAAATAGAAAAAAAAAAAGAAAATCCTCGACACTTAATGGTCCTTTTACTGAATATGAAGGCGATCTTATAGAGTTAGACAGCTTCTACCATTCACTGCTACAATTCACCCTATTTAATTGCTCATTATTTTTATTAAATTAAATTTCTTTTTATTACATCTCCTAAGATAGGAGGCTCTAGATACAAAATTTCGAGATTTGTTTACAGTATTGGGTTTTTTTTTTAACGCCTAAGCCCTATTAGCATACATTTTCTAGCACGAGCACATTTCCAATCAAGCCATTTCTGTTTGGGATAAAAAAATTTTTTTTATATTTAACATAGAGGAACAATCAAATCATCAGCCCATTCATTAGACTGAAGATCAACATTACTCGCAAGTAAAGCTAGACTGTCTTTGTACTTAGCAGAGAATTTGCTATTCCAACACAGTCTTTGAATTGCATTATTTACATTTGTATTAGCATGATTTAATTTTTAGGCATAGTGGCATGTGGTCAGAGTATGGCTTGAACGCAATAAAGTAATCATCAATATATTGTAGAAAGTTAAGTGAAAAACAAGTAAGAAAATTATAGCCGGTCTAGACCGACTATTCGATACCCTATACCATGCGTTTAGAGACCCTATCTCTCAGGCCCAACTAACTGGATATAGAAAATAAGTATAAACCAAATTTGAGTGGGATTTTTATTAATTTTTTTGGCTGCAGATATGAAAAAGTTCATATCGGATGCTATATCTATATGGGGACTAGGCCCAAAAATGGACCGATCCTGATCATGTTTGGTAAAGCCTCTTATATTTTACAAAAATATATACAAACAAAATTTGAAAAGAATCCGTGCAATATTTTTGTTTTTTGATAGATTTAAGTGAAGAACGGGAAGCAGCTCTATATGGGGCCTATGACTAAGAGTTGTCCCATAGGGATCATTTTTGGACTACTGATTAATGGATGTAACAAGCACATACAAACCCAATTTGACTTAGATTTATATGATAATTTGAATCTTATGGTTTCATAGGGGTCATTTGTATGTGGGCTAGGTCTGAACATGAACCGATTCTCACTAATTTCAACAGCTTTCATCCTATGGCCGATAGAAGCTTTTATACCAAATTTCATCAAAATATATTCATATTTGCGACCTGCAGTTTTATTACAAGCTTTACATGGACACACAGACGGACGGACGGACATCGTTAAATCGAATCAGATAGTGATTCTGATTCGATCGGTATAATAAAAGATGGGTCTAGGTCAAATATTTTTGTTAGTTACAAACAGCAGCATAAAGTCATTATACCCAAACCACATAGTGGTATAGGGTATAAAAAATACAATAATCAATATCAGAACTACCCATAACCCCACAAAAGCTGAATTCCCCTAAAGAATCGTTACCAGTTCTACCATTAAGTACAATTATCCACTAGACATACATTTGAAGGATCAATTTCTTGTACAAATTCTTAAAATTTTTTGAACTCATTCTTCCAGTTAGTGCACTTTGTTCAACTAGGGATAAAGTGAAACACATTTTCTTAAAATTTGCCACTTAAAGCCGTATTATTAGAAGTACTTAAAAATTTAAAATAATATGTATTTTTAAAATTTTTCCTGAAACCATATAATGATTTATCACAAATTCAATTTTACTTAAATACATTATCTGGGTCTTACGTCAATTTTACTTAACTACATTATCTGGGTCTTACGGCAAGTAAGGTTCATTTTAAGGGACTATGTCTTAACATGAATGTTCACAAACTATCTATTTTTTTCACATGGATATAGTCCGTCAAAAAAAAAATTCTAAGTAGATTGATATAATTGAAAGTTATTCTAGATCAAGTATTTCTGGTAGTTACAATTATCAGCATAAGCTCATAATACCATAACCACAGTGGGTAAAGTAGAACCTTTTTTAATACAAATTATGATTGCATTGTTATATCATAATTAATTAAATTTTGACATAATACACAAGAATATTAAGAAGTCTGAATCAGCATTTTATTTGCAATAGTTTTTATTATATATTCGCATTTTTTTATAGTTAAGTTTTCATATTACTAGAAATTATTTGTTGTTGTAGTTCAAAAGCAGAAAAAAAACTGGTTCATATTTATAGCCCTTCAAGTCTTAAATTTCAATTTAAAACTAAACACAAATGCAGAATATAACACCTAAGATCTAAATTCATTCAAGCATAGACTACATTCTGATACTCATACATACTTGCAAACAAAACAACAACAATATACGAACTTTTAAAATTTATAACATTTGTTATCAAATTTCGTGGTAATCATCATAAACTTTTTAAGACTCAACAATAATTTTCAACCATTAACACCATCACCACTAACAACAACAACGTCATGATCATCACATCACATTATTACAATCAAGCAAGATTGTTGGAAAAAAGGGACATTTTATTGGTCGATGCCACAACGGACAAAGCAACAGCAACATTAGCAGCAACAAAAATCAGCATAATAATTGTTAAGCCTTAATATACAGAACGAATCCTTGCTCTCTAGAAAGACAACATTTTTATAGTTGCACATATTTTTGCCTGATTTTGATGTTAATAGTGAAATATCGCCGGTAATGATTTTTTAGTATTTTTGTGATATGTTCAATGCCTTGATTCTTTAATTTTTCTTTACAATACGTGATTTTTCTAGTATTCTTCTTTTTTGTGTGGTATTTTTGATAAGTGTAAGTGTCAATGATATTTCGTTGTTTTTTTTTTTTTTTTTTTTTTTGGAACAAAAAATCAGCAAAAGGTGTAATAATCTATGGATTCAAATGTATTTTAGGTAATAATTGTAAATTTTGTTATTGTGGTTATGTATGCAAATGTCTGGGTCGATATACACGTGCTAGAAAAAGTAGCCGTACATCTGAAAATGGAAATTTTTATACCCTATACCACTATGTGGTTTGGGTATAATGACTTTGTGCTGCTGTTTGTAACAACCAAAAATATTTGACCTAGACCCATCTTTAATTATACCGATCGAATCAGAATCACTTTCTGAGTTGATTTAACAATGTCCGTCCGTCCGTCCGTCTGTGTGTCCATGTAAACCTTGTAATCAAACTGCAGGTCGCAAATATTAATATATTTTGATGAAATTTGGTGCATAAGCTTTTCTCGGTCATGGGATGAACGCTGTTGAAATTGGTGAGAATCGGTCCATGTTCAGACCTAGCCCCCATAGAAATTACCCCTTTGAAATCGACATAAATTGCCATAAGATCCAAATTGTCATATAGATCTTACTCAAATTGGGTTTGTATGCGTTCATTACATCCTTTAATGAGTAGTCCAAAAATGATCCCTTTGGCCCCATATAGAGCTGCTTCCCGATCTTCACTTTAATATATTAAAAAATAAAAATATTGCACTGATTCTTCTCAAATTTTGTTTGTATATATTTTTGCAAAATACAAGAGACTACCAAACATGATCAGGATCGGTCCATTTTTGGAATTAGTCCCTATATAGATATAGCATCCGATATGAACTTTTTCATATCTGCAGCCAAAAAAAATTAATAAAAATCCCACTCAAATTTGGCTTTTGCTCATTTTCTATGTCCAGTTAGTTGGGCCTAAGAGATAGGGTTTCTAAACGCATGGCATAGGGTATCGTATAGTCGGTCTAGACCGACTATAATTTTTTTACTTGTTAATATTAACAAATATTTTAATAAAATATTTTGAATTACGAACTTTTTTTCATTGACACATTAGGTATTTTTAACTGTTTTACAAACAACTTATGGAACTTGTTTGTATAAAGTTGATTTGATTTAATTAGATTTCTATTTGAAACTATGTTTTGTAGATGAGTCCCAAAATCAAAGAAATTGATGCTTAGAAATGAGGGTATGTGCTTTCGCGAAATAGCTTAGATCATAGCCAGAAGCCACTCATACATGAAGTACGTCGTTAAAAACTGCGAAGCCACTAAATTAGTATAACAAAAATTTATTCTGGTCGCCGCGCCAATTATCAGTAAAACAGAATCCATGAATTTTTGTTCATCAAATTAGTTCCAAAATCAGAGAGTCCTTCGCTAAAGAAATCACTGAAGACAACGTTCACACGTTTAAAGTCATATATTTTTATTTGGACTTTGCATGTGAGTGTGTACGTGGGTGTTTTCAGAACAACCAGATCTGATGCATAGATGGTAATAAGTGGCAACCTTATAAAATATGTGGTGTGAATTCCAAGACGCAAAGGCGTATATTTTGTTTTTTTTTTGTATCGATATTCCAAATGTGCGTATAGTTTTTTAGGTTTTTATGTTTTTTCTTTTTTTACATTTTTTACCGGAATAAAATTTACTAAATACCAGAGTTTTTAAATAAATTAAGAAAAATTAATAAATAGCTTAATAACTTCATAGAAGAAAAAATTATTATAATAAATCTTAGTTAATTTTTTCTTATTTTTTACGTAGTGTGACAGTTTTAGTTTTAGGTGTATGAATACTTTATCTAGCAAGTGTATTTTTTAAACCTTTTTTAAAGTGTTTCAATTAGTGGTTGTATATCTCTTTTTTGAAGGCGTTGGTTTCTAAAAATATGGAAATTAATGTTATTTGCTGAGATCATAAAAATGAATCTTTCCGTGGTGGGCTGTAATAGAAAAGGTTTAAAAGATTGTTCACCAGAAGAAATTATTTCAAAGTGTGTGGTTAAAAAATGCTGTATGTATTCATTTGACAGACAATAGATATTGGTTGTCTAACACTTTTTTTGAATTATTATAAATTTTGTAAAATTGTTTTTGAATTATAGGAAATATTTATTATTATTATTATTACTAGGCAGGCAATGGAATATAAAATAAAACAATGATATAAAACAAAAACCTTTGCAGTACTATATTTGAAAATTTTGCTGGAAATACAAATAAATATTTAGATGAAATTTGGTATATAAGCTTTTATCGGATATATTTTTTGTCTATGTACAGCGAATTTAATTTCTTACCTGTTTTAAATTCAGATAAAAATAATTTAATGCCGTTTTCTTTTCCGACAAAAAATGTCGCATTTTATTTGTACTTATTTCAAAAAGTGTATTTTTTTATATATTCTGAATAAAGAGCCACCTCATCTTATACATCAATCGGAAGGTTTCGAAGTGCTGTGTGCATAAAATGCAAAAAATTTTGAAGTCATAGGGTGAAAATATTAAAAAAGGAGAACAATGTGGAAATATTCTCACACTATGACTTGAAAGAAGGCAATGGCTGCAATTTTTTTGATTTACGAGGGCTTGACTTTGAGACCTTTCGATTGATGTATAAGATAAGGTTTCCCTTAATTTGGGATATATAAAAAAAAATATATTTTTCGAAAAAAGTGCAAATAAAATGCGACATTATTTGTTAGAAAAGAAAACGGCACAAAATTAGCTTTTTTTAATTATAAATTTAGAAATTTTTAGCCAAGAATCATTTGAATTTTTTTTAATTATCTAAAGTCTTAAAGCATTCTTAAAGGGATCAAACTTTGGGTATTACGACGCCGCATTGTGGCTGAAAATTTGATTTCATTAGTAAAAAGTCCAATTTTTTTGTCACCGATTTTTAAAATTTTAACGCCATTTGTAGCTAATATATCCAAATTGATGTAGCCAAAAAATTAGGTTAAACTATTGCTAATTGTGGGCGTGGCATACTGTCAAACTCAACTGTTTTTTTAATTTCAGAAAAAGAAAATTTTTTGTGTTTTTTTATCAAAAATAAATGGTTACTTATCGGCGATAATGACGTGTGGTCTTCTTTACAGGATTGGTAGGATTGCAGTCTTTAGTTGTTGTAAGTGGTCATGACCCTATCGTTTAATATAAGGGGTGTTCTGAAATATTTATTAAACTACTATATATGTGGCAAATTTCAACTTTAGTGGAATTTTTGATGTTTGCAAACTACTACTCGAAAAAGCTCGACGCCTTACCATACAAATGTATGAAAATATTCACTTCATAGATGTCTGACTTCATTTAAAAAATTACATGGTATGGTATTATATATTCTGAAGTCAGTTGTACTGAAAGACTACCCTCCTGAAATATTAAAACATTCTGATAAAAAATATGGAGTGGGCTAACTACTATTCGAGGAAGGTTATTCACTTTCCACTCAAATGTATGAAAAAATGATCTTCGTATATGTTTGATGCCTATTTTCAAAAATTTTTTCAAGAACACTTGGAAAAGAACTTAGTATTTTAATCTGAATATATGTGGGGAATATATTTCGAAATTTCAAAGCATTTCGACAAAAATGTTGGTGTGTGGGAACAACTACTCGAAAAAGATCGGAAATTTTGCAAAAATTGTAAAAAAAAAAATTTTTTTTTTGATTTTGTCATAAACTGTAATTGACTATTTTTACAGATTACTAATAAAAAATATTAAACCGTTCCGACCAAAATTGTGGCGTCAGTATAGCACCACTCTCTGATATTGGCCACTTTCTATACAAATAAGTTTCAAAGCAAGGTATACCACCCAGAGAAAGGTGAAAGTGTCTTCTTTAACCCTGTGTATACTTCTGCACCCGTGACGATCCGCGGGTAGAACAATTTTTTCATTTTAATGAAATTACTCAAAAAAAAAATTCAAATTGCAGTAATTTATACAGCCCTATAGGTACACAATACACATTGTCCGTCCGTGTGTCCATCCGTATGTGTGTCCATGTAAACCTTGCAATCAAACTGCAGGTCGCAAATATGAATATGTATTGATGAAATTTGGTATATAAGCTTTTATTGGCCATAGAATGAACGCTATTGAAATTGTTAAGAATCGGTCCATGTTCAGACTTAGTCCCCACACAAATGACCCCTATGAAATCAACATAAATTGCCATAAGATCCAAATTATAATATAGATCTTAGTCAAATTGGGTTTATATGTGTTATTTTCCCCATTATTCAGTAGCCCAAAAATAATCCCTATAGGACAATTCTTAGTCATAGGCCCCATATAGAGCTGCTTCCTGATCTTCACTTAAATCTATCAAAAAAAAAAAACAAAAATATTGCACAGATTTTCCTCAAAGTTGGTTTGTGTATATTTTTTCAAAATATATAACTTTTTCATATCTGCAGCCAAAAAAATTTATAAAAATGCCACTCAAATTTGTTTCATGCTTATTTTCTAATTGGACCTAAGAGATAGGGTCTCTAAACGCATGGTATAGGGTCGGTCGGTCTAGACCGACTACAATTTTCTTACTTGATTTTAAAAGTTTTTTTACCCATATATGTATGAAATGTTTTAATAAATAAGTAAGATTCAAAAAATAATAAGAGTTTTATTTTCATATCAAATTCAGAATCATTGCGCTAATGTTCAGCAGATTTATTTTGCAAAAAATAACAAATGTGAAAGCCAAAAATGATAAATTTTTCTGTAGTAATTGCAAGATTATTAGATAATATTACTTACGTTTTTTAAATGGAAATATCCTTTGAGTGTAAACAAATTTGCAAATTTGACAGCAAAAAATTTTTAATTTTTCAGTAGTAATAGCAAAATATCCAGTTGATTTTTCATTAAAAAAAATCCCATTATTACAAAAAATGCTTGCAAATATTATTAAAATCCAAATATGACATTTTTTAATAAATAAAAAAAAACCCATATTTCACGCTAAAATTTAAAACGTACTCAAATTTTATGAAACTAAAACGGACTCAAATTCAATTAAATATCTACCCACTAGAAAAAGAATTGCTAAAATATTTTAATCGGTTCAAAAGTTACGGAATTTTGGCCAATGAAAAACAATTTTCAGCCACTGTGCGCCGGCTGCTTTAAATAACGAATTTCATTGGAATTCTATGAAGGACTTAGGGAACTTATAGGATTTTTACTCTAGTAAAAGAAATATAGTGCAATTTTTCAAATAGTAGTTAGTTCTTTCTATCGAAGACAAGATAATTGTTTTTTATAATAAGAAATTATAATAGAAACTGGCCAACAAGAAAATATAAACTTTAATTATAATTGGTATTCAAATTTGAAGTTTTAGTATCGGCAACAGTGTTAAAGTTGTAGCCGTATCCAACATTGGTTGTAATATTAAGTTTAAGATGCAGGTGGAGGGTATAAATGAATCGGCACTCCAAACTTAACATTCTTTCCTGTTATATTTTAGTTTGTTATATTGGAAAAAGTTTAAATAGAATACCTTTTTGCTTACATTCTCATAAGGTTGCTTTCAGCAAAGGTATTATGAGTTAAACTTTTGATCAAACAAACTCTCCTAGGCTTTTGGTTACTAATGAGGGTTGTAGAGTGTAGATCAGCTTTTGAAACAAATGTGCTACGGTTTTTACTTTATTTAAAGTAAAAACGTTTAGTCTAGAGGTCTGATTAATTTCTAACTCAAATATTAAATAATAGAAGTTTCCGAATATGGAAGTATCACTTTTTTATACATACAACTTTTATGATCTAGCCTTTGTGAATTTCGTTTGCTTCTGTAAGACTTTTGACACAATTTAATTCTTTTTGAATTTTAAGAGGCTCCATTCCTAGCATATTTACAAGGACGTTCATCTGGCATATACAAGTTTATGATTCGAGTAATATTTATTTATTTATTTATTTTGTTTCCTGCACAACAAGACTAAGAGTCTTATAATTAAATTACAGGATCGGTATAATACACTGATACAGTATTTAATGAAAATATAACATAATCTTATTTTTATAAATTTTTATAATTTTTATAAAAATAAGATAACAAAAATTGTTTTACATATATTCAAAAGAAAGCAACGTTTAGACAATATTTAAATGGTATTGAAAAATTGGAAAACTTGTTTCCTAAAATGTCCTTCGTTGCTTAAATATTGTAATATTGGCGGTAGCGAGTTCCAAAGATGCATGCATTGTATATAGAACTGCCACTCAGAGACCAAACTTTTATGCCTTATTTGAATTATAGAATTATTTCTTCTTGAATTAGAAAAGGATATCCGATTAAACGGATATGTAGGCTCACGTGTAAATATAATCTTATGCATCAGTATCAATGGTGGTATCTTTAAGAGATCGCAAAAATTCACACCGTAAAGTTTTCAAATTGTAGACGTATCTTAATATAGAATTAAACGTAGTTGTTCATTTCCTATGGCGAATAGAATCACAGCTGGCAAATAGTTCGTACCCGTACATGGACTGGTGTAAGGTGTTCAGTTTTCCACAGTGATAGAAGCATTGAATACGCTTTTCCCGAAGCGACATTTATATGATCAGACCAGGTGAGAGTTTTACTGAAAATAATTCCAAGATTTTTGGTTTTTTGTGTAATTTCAATAATTTGACGGTTAAGGATAATACCTTAATAATCTTAACGATAATGATTCCATTTGTAATAATTAGAAAATAATTGGAATCCCATGAAATATATAAAATATATATTTCTATTCGTGATCCTTATCCGTCTGTTCATTGGGGAGTTACGATTAATTCCTTAGTATGTCAGTTCAGTTAGTAATTTTTAGTGAAAATTATTCACTGACTTCCCGAGCATGTTGCCATTTAAAATCATCAAATAAAAAGGCCCTCTTGAAAAAAATCTTATTTTTCTATGTTGTTCGTGTTATTGTTGTTATTAAAAATTTTGTTCTTTGTGTGTGGTAGGTGTAATTGTTTTTATTGTTGTATTCGTTGTATTTATAGCGTACGTATAATTATTGTGTATGCTTGTTTAGACTACACGGTCTTGAGCCGCCGCCGGCTATAGTACTGGAACTGCTGCCCAAGAAGGAGGCAGAGCCGTCTGATATTTACTTCGTAATTTTTTTATTTTTTAATATTAGTATCAAATAACAGAAAACAAGAGAAAATATATTTAAATAAGTATTGAAATTTAAAATATTTCTAATAATAAAAACAAAAATAAAGAAAATCTTATGTTTTGTAAAGTTAAAATTGTAATAGATATATACCTGGTTTTTAATTGTGGTAGGGTTTGCCCGATTTCTTTTCTCGTGTGCGCATGATCTAGCAATGAATAAGAAAATTTTTGAGATAGAAGTTAATTCTTTCTATGAAAAGGAACCATCATCTATATAAAAAACAATAAATACGAAATTATAATAAACACCAGACAAAAAAATGCATGTGAGTTCGATCACAGGGGACATGTGTAAACATCTAGTAATTAAATATTTTTTATGGCACTTTTTTAAAATCAAACAGATAGCGTCATCTATGTTTCACTTACAGCAATCACCTGCAGGTGCTCTGCTATTATAAAAATATTTATTTTTATTATTTCAACCGGTTAATTTTAATTTTTTGTTTTTTATTTTTCATTTGTTATTTTTCGTTTTTTATTTTTAATTTTTCATTTTTTATTTCTTATATTTAATTTTCCATTAATTTTTTATTTTTGATTTTTATTTTTCGTTTTTTATTTTTAATTTTTCCATTTTTCATTTTCTATTTTTTATTTTTCATGTCTCACTTTTTATTTTTAATTTTTCATTTTTTATTTTTTATTTTTTATTTTTTATTTTTTATCTTTTATTTTTTATTTTTATTTTTTATTTTTAATTTTTAATTTTTAATTTTTAATTTTTAATTTTTTATTTTTTATTTTTTTTTTATTTTTTATTTTTCATTTTTTATTTTTTATTTTTAATTTTTAATTTTTAATTTTTAATTTTTAATTTTTAATTTTTAATTTTTAATTTTTAATTTTTAATTTTTAATTTTTAATTTTTAATTTTTAATTTTTAATTTTTAATTTTTTATTTTTAGTTTTCATTTTTCTTTTTTTATTTTTCATTTTTCATTTTCAAACAGGTTATTACATGTCGTTAGTTTTTCACCAATACAATCATAAGTCACACCGATTTTGTCTTACGTCTCACAGTATTACATGTAAGCTCACATGTTACGCTGCTTTTGTGATTGTATTGTGAAATAGAAATTTACCCCCCTGCGCGTATAGATGTTTGCACATCAAATGAAAAACATTTAACTACAAATTTAAATGGCACAGAACTAAAGGTTAATTATCCATATGAAAATGGTAACCATACCCAACATTGGTTATTGAATTCAAGACACTGGTGTAGGGTGCAAAAGATTCCACACAGTTGAATTTAATACTCTTACTTGTTGGCAATAACTTGAGCTATATTTCTTTCTAAATTCTTATTTCGTAGTTAATTATTTGCTGTTATTTCCTGCTTTCCCGATATATATATGATTTCAAAATAGTGCCCCAGAACATTCTACAATGTTAAGAGGCTACTGAGTGTTACGTTTTAAAACTTCTATTATAGTCTTTAATAGTTTAGCCCATTGTCTACAATGAATATTTCGAATTTGAGACGCAATAGTTCTTATTGAGTTGAAGACATGTAGCAATCGGGCATTGAGAAATATTCATATTATTTTTTATACAAGTGTTAGCACATTCGAAAATGCTGTGTTATCGTCTTACCCACTGTCGTCCTATTATTCTTACACTGATTTTGTCTATATAATATCATTCGCAAGAAACTGAAATGAGGTATACGATTTTTTAATGAAATACGGCCAATTCAAAAAACGCTTATAATATTTTATATTCGAAGAGCCCTACACTAAGCCTGACACTGAAGTTCCTGTAAAATACTTGAGGTCAAATGAAGAAATATTAAAAAACGTTAGCTACTACTTTGTGAAATTTCTTTGCAAATCATTCAGCTACCTAAATCAATCAAAAGATTAATGATGATAAAAAAAAATATTATGTTCAGTAAAATGCTTCATCATATCATGACACCACTAATTGTAACTCTAACAATGGAATTAGTGAAAGTAAGATGTGAAATATATAAATATTATAAAAATAAAATACAACAATTTCTAGCTTGGTTATTGTTGTAATTTCTTCTGTGTCATAAGAAAACAACTCACAGTAATGACTTTAGGTGAATGTGTGGAATAGATGCAGGTTCAAATATCATGGACATCCTTTTCAGAATTATTAAAATATTTATATACAGTTTATACATCTGTTATGCTAGATAACAATATAATTGAAATATTTACATATAAGATATGATACCTTTGTATACCACATAATATTGTTGTATAAATTTTTTGTTTTATAAATTTTTTTGAGTAAATTTCCTATCGAACTTCTTACCACTTCTTTTTGAACAGGTTTAAAAAAATTATGATGTAAAGCAGAATGCAATTAAAACCGTATGTTATTTGCCAATAGTGTTGGTATACCAAACTTTATTGTTCTTAACACAAATCTACTAATTAAGACTAATTAAGATAATTTTGATCTTAATAATAAAATAAAATAAATTCCATCGAAATTTTATGCAATAACAATATCAACAATTATGATATTCGCTTTAGTGTAAACGAAACAATAGTAAAACTGGCTAAACTTAAAAAAAAAATTGTTAGAAAACAAAAAGAGGGTTTGACCGGGTTTCCCTTGTATTTCATTTAAGTATAAGCCAGTTAAAAGACGTAGGATAGTCAAGCAATGATTTGATGAAAACACCTCATATTCGATAGACTTAAGACACAAACCTGCTTCAAAGTTAACAAAATTTCCTTCTGCAAATTAGAAACTCTTAATTATTATTTTCTTTGCAATTCATTTAGTACGAACATTAAATTATAATTTAAACATTTATAAAAGTCGGATCAACACAAGCATATACTAAATGGTTTAAAACTTAATTACATAGCAAGACAAGTGTTAAAATCAGTTTTGTTTTTGTACACTTCTGGTTTGGTAGTCGCAGCAATATATTAAAATTAAAAAAATTATTAAAAATCACAATATCTAGACAACAAAAAATATTTAAAAATTATTAAACAAAATGGTGCACATACTCGTACGTTTGTCATATTTGTGTAAAAACGTTTTTCATATCAGAAGTGCGAAAAACTTGAGCAAATCGTTATGGTGTTTTTATTTTGTTTTTGCATGTTAACCACACCAAACCAGTTGTTTGAGTTTTTCTATGAACATGATTGATAGCCGTTGAAAAGTCTTGTTATAACGAAAAACTTGCAACAGTATTTGGATTTTAAATGCTGTATATATTTTTATTTTTTTGTTAATATTCAATATATTTTGATTTACTTCAATATTACATTAAGTTAACATAAATAGAGCGTTAGTGTTCATGTAAATGTTGTTAACGCAAAAATTGTGTATTGAAAACTTGAAATTAAAGTTATTTTATTCATACAAAAATATTGATTTTTAAAGTAGTTTTTCAAAATTGTAGCAAAAAAAAAGTTTTGCTGCATACTTACGATTTATTAATATTGCAAGAAAAAATTTTTGTACATGTTTCTAATATTTTTTTAAACACTTATATAGTTTAAACTAGCAACTAATTGGCAGGTTTGTTTCTTTTAACAACAAAGTTAGAATATTGATTCTTACTTTATTTTAGCCTGGTTTAAGTTACAAGTTAAGTGTAGGTTTTGGTGGCGTTTTAATTGATGATTGTGTTACATATAACTTCAAGGTTGTTGTTTTAAAAATTGTATTTTTTTTACAGAGATCTATTTTCATTTCTACTTGTTTTTTAAAGCAATTATTTTTGTTCTCATGATTTTTTTTAGTACAACTTTAACTTGCTTTTTAGTAAAACAGCTTTAAAGTTAAAACGATTTTTTATAAAATGATATGTCACCTACTAAAATAACAAGTTAAGCAGAAAGCAGCTTATTTGTTTATATCAGAGGCTACTGGGTGTTACTTGAGAGGTATCAAATTTCATCAGATTTTACAGTTTCAATTATTATTATTAAAACTAAAAGAAACTCAACGTCTGCACCAATTACAACCCAGCAAAAACAGTGCATCCGGATGTGGTGAAATTTTAGATCATTAATAATGAATTTTACTTGGGTTTGTCATAGGATGGATGCTCTGAAATTTATCTTAACCTGTTATAGGATATCGTGATAAACAATTTCTTCAAAAACATTTAAGAATTTTTTTTCAAATCGCTTTGTGGGATTTTTATATATTAAAACATTTTTCTTAAATACATATTTTCACTTGCCAATTCAATTTTATTTAACTTATTATCAGTTCCCCTATAATTTTCCCAGTTTCCATTTATTTAAATTTGTTTTTTACCCTCCACACTACTGTGCAAAGGGTTTACATTAGTGTGTCATTCCTTTTGTAACACATCAAAAACTTTGCGACCCTATAAAGTATTATTGCTCCTTATAACAACTCGGGTCTATGCAGCGATGTCCATCTTGTCCGTTCTGCCGTCTGCTTATCTGTCGGTCTGTCTGTTGAAATACGTTAATTTTCTTAATAAACCTTTTACCTAGATAAACTTAGTATAGTATACTTCGTCAATATTTCAGACAGCTTGGTGTTTAAAATGGGGTAAATCGGTGATAGGAATTCAGTGTGTTTACCAAATTGTTTACTTTTTCAAATATTTTATTTACATTTTGTTTGTTAAATAAAACAATTAGTGCGGATTTAATACTCGTACTTGTTTTATTTCTATGTTTAAAGCTTATTTTGAAATTATTAATATCAATTTGGTAATCTCCATTTCCTTCGATAGTGTGAATATTTTAAATTGTAATGTTTTTGGAAATAACTTGTAAGTTGTTTAAAACTGCAAACAAAGAATTTCTTCCTTTAAAAGAAGTGAATACATTATTCTTTAAAGTTCTTAATATACTATTATTTCACAAAATATCTGTAATTATTTGAACTTAAGACATCAGGTTTTGCCTTTTTTCTTTTTCGATAGGAATCAAACCACAATGTTTTAGATCTTTTTTGTAGCATCTATAATATTAATTGGCAAGGCTTTTAGTTATCAACCGATTTTTACAAAAAATATACCATTTGAAAGGTATTTCTTTGCAGGTGCGCACCCTTTGTACAGATGTGCACTATCTGGTAATTTTTTTTGGGAGTCATAATTATTTAAAGTTGCTACCAACGCACAGTGGACAATTTCGCGAGAAGACGGTCAAAAATACATAACTTTTGATTGGATTGGAATTTTGACATGCGGTTATTTTGTTTGGTAGGTGGGACTTTAGCGTCTAATTTTTGCTATAAAAAATCGTAAATATCGACCGATAATAAAAACAGTTATGGAGGTTTTAAAATGCATTTTCGTTTTTAGTTGAATTTTAGCACAAAAGTGAAGTGTTAAAAGGTTTACAAAGGTTTTTTTTTATATATAATATCTTATTTTTTCAGTTAATTTTACAACTAATACTTTTTAAAAATTTTGTAAGTTAAATTTTGTCAGAAAACGCCAAACTTTGGCCCCCGTTAACCTTTTAGTCCTAATGTTCACAAGGGTCAAAGGTTAGGTTTTTTTGAAAGAGCCCGAGTTAAAATATTATTTATTAAGCAGCGATCTAAAAGTTAGCTGATATTGGTTCAAGATAGAGAAGTTTCAATGAAAAAGTCGTATGGTTTTACTTTAGTTAAAAATTTTTATATTTTTTTAAATATTTCTATATCAATTTTTATTGTAAGTTTATAAAATAAATACATAGCAATCGTTTTGCAGTATGCTCAAGGAGCATGAAGTTGAAGTGACGCTAATAGTAGATTGTGAAGGTAAACATTCTTTTTTGGCTGAAACTAAATCTCGATACTCTGGGAAAATCCCACATTGATTCGCTTCCGCAATATTGATTTTTGGTCAACTTCAAATCCAAAAATATGGCGAATGCTTCTTTTTGAGTAAATTTCTTATCTTCAGTTGGTGTAGGAATGCTTTTCAATATCCTCTTTGTGCGCCTTGTGCTCGCGTCTACTATTTTTTCAATTATTAAAATTTTATTTATCTCATTTTGTGTTGATTATTTTGGTGCAAAAACGAATCCTTAATAATTCTTTGAAAAATTTCTTCATTAATATTCTCCAGCTTGCGCCTTCGAGATCTTTCACTACATCCGTCAATTGGTTTTGCTGGTCGACCCTTTTTTCCACTTTCGTCTGCAGTTGTAGATTAACTCTCAAAAATTAATTCTTTAATAACCAGTCGTGGTGACGTTTGTACATCTCTGCCTTGCTATGAGAGCATTCAATGTACCATTTTTTTCAAATTTTATGAAAAATAGTAATTTTTTCTTTGTGTATTTCAATTTCTGGCAGCTTTCAATTCTTAAAGAAATAGTTGCTCAGTATGTGCAACATTATATCGTCTACATTTGTTTGTTGAAAATAAATATCGGCGAGATCTCTATAACAGTACTTAGCCATTGTTCAAACTGTAATTAATAATAATTCTGGAAACATTATTATAAATACTCTTCCTTGCAATTATGTAAAATACAATTTTTGATCTTTTATTACCACTTTTTGAAGCATAAAACCCAGACCCTAAACCCAATTAAAAGGTGAAGCATACCTGCTCATATCTTAAAAGGGTGTGTCGCAATAGTTTTTTTTAACCATTTAACTGTTATTTAAATTTCCGACTATAAATGGTTCTGAAAAATACCTATATATGTAAATGTACCTGTCAAAATAAAACAAGATTTTACCCATTAATATTATTTAAGAATTAAGCGCACTATGTATCAGCCATTTTTTATAAGTATATAACAACTCGTGTCAGCTCTACCGTTTCCTTTTTCTGTCAGTATAAAAGTTTATAAACTCTCGCAAAAAAAAACTACACCGGTACGACCAACTTTTGTATTCATAACACACAGACGATCAGACGGACATAGTTAAATCGACTCAGAAAGTGCTTTTGAGTCGATCCGTATAATATTTTTTCCAATATTTTTGGTAGTTAGTTAGTTAGTTTTTGGCAAACTCATTATACCCTAACCACATAGCGGAAAACTTTTGTATTAATAATTTTTGCACAAAATATTTGACCTTGGGTCAGAAAAATATTTCTGGTGCACACGGGTGGAAACTGGCGGATATACAACGGGGTATATGAGCGTAGAGGAAGTTATGGACTACAGAAGAGTGCAAGATTTTTTTTGATGGGCACGAGTTATGCTCTATTAAGTAGCAGATTTTCGGGAAATTTTGACGTTTTTTAATTTTTTTTTTGTTTTTAATTTATGAACGATTCAGTGACTCTAAATTTCTAACGTTAATAGCTTAGAAGTTACAAAATTATACATTTTTAAGTCTGCTTTAAAATCTTGTAAAACAAAATAGTTACAGTCATTTATAAATTAAAATTTACAAAGAAATTTTTAGTTTTAGCAAAATACTGAGAAAGTTCATCTTCGAAGACCCTGTTCGTTGTGATATAGTTGAGATAGAGTCGCAATTTTTTGGCCTCCAAAGTTCACTGGGATTTACTTTCAAATGAATAACATAACTCTAAAAGCGGTAATCATAAAAAATGATTTTTGGCCGCGTTCTCAAAATATTGTCCACAGTGCGACGCATCGAATTTTGGTCGAAATAGTTTAATATTTGTCTTGTTCCATTGTTATCTGCCGTGTACCAAAGATCTGGCCCCACGATGTGTGCCATATAATTGTCATGATCCAATGGCCGTTGTCAAAAAAAAAAAAAAAAAAAGAACAGAAAACAAAAAATGTTACATGTGCTGAACGGTCACAATGGTAACTAACAAGTATATGGGCGGCTATGGCTTGTCGAGCTTCGGAGGGTGTTCGTTATAGTCAGTTAGAACTGTACACAGTCACGTGTGGTGAGGCAAGATTGAGAACTTATATCAAGTAGTATAATATTTTGACAAAAGATATTTCAAATATGAAAACACCAAAAAGATGTAGCATAAAAGCTGAAAAAGTATAAAAAAACACGCTGCCCTTGCCAAATACCTACAATATTTGGCGTTTTTAATCACCTATATTTGGTTAATAAGACATTAGAGTCTAATCATTGATTTCGGTAAATTTATTGAACAAAATTTTTGAAAAAGTAAAATTTGAGATTTTGAAATAGTGCTAAAAAAATACGTACCAATTTGACATTAATTTAGAACGGCATAACAATAGACGAGATGCAAAATACTTTACATAAGCTCATTTTGAGATCAGGAGGATGCAAAATGTTCTTGTTGTAAATTATTTCAATGTTTTTAAAAATGTGAGCTCGATTTTCTTAATCAAGTGGTCTGCGGCGCATTTACTGCCTGAGATACTTGATATAACTGGGCTGTTTTTCAACCGATAACAGATTTTGTTGTTTTATTAGAAAGACAATTTACTCTAGATTATAGTTTACTAAAGGATTTAATTGAAACGCAATTATTAATATTAAAATTTTTGTGAAAAATATATTTTTTTTTTTTTGATAATTTTTACATATAAATGCATATTTGAATTTTGAACTCAATGTGCGTCCAGAAAACATTGTCCGTTTTGGCTTAAATTTTGCGCACTTAAGTTTTAGATCCATTTTCATAATTATCCGACCCTCACTTCTTGGAATTCCTAAAAAAGAAATATCTGTCATGTTATTAAAAAAATCCAGAGAGTTATATATTGTTTTCTTAAGTACTCAGTACTGAAATTCTTTACAGAATATCGAAAACTATTAGAAGTTATGTACTACTTAAGTAAAACTGAATTATTATACGAAAATATTGTTTTTCTTGTATTATGATCACAGAAAAATATTATTTTATAAATGTTATGCTTGAATTCATAGTTCAATAAGAATGTGTAAAATTTTTAATAGAAAACGAGTAATTTTTTTCAGAACAACTTTTTTCACACACTATTTAGAATGTAGATAATCCAAATCAGTAAAAAAATGACGTGCTAATAAGACCCTTCATTAAAAGTTGATTCAAGACCACCGTGATAGATTTCCCAATGCCTAAAGAGGTGGCAGATGCATTTTAAAAGCATGTTTTGGAGCTATCTAGAAATTTAATATACCACAAAAATTAGAATTTTTCTTTAAAAGTATTCTCACAGAGTATTAATTTCCTAAAATGATTCATTACTTCTTTGATAATCATGTGCATTTTTAATATTTTATATCTTTTATCAAACTGAACTTGATTTTCTTGAATTGATAATATTTAAGAGAAAAAAAAATAAAGTTTCTTAAAACTCTTCAAAGTCATATAAAGAAACAAAATCTTTAAAGTCATTTGTCATTTTTATGTTTAAGCTTGATTTCTTGAACAATTTTATATATTTTTTTTGGCTTTCAAAGAAATGTGATTGTCAATGTTAAGTTTGTGAAAGACATATTAAACCAAGCTAAAAGAAAAAAGTTTCCCATTATAATATTTTCCTTTTGGTGGCTTTGTGATGTAAATCTGGAGATAAGTACGAGCATTTTGTGTTTAAAAATCATTTTTGTTAAACAAAACGTTATGTTATGCTTGTCATTTTTTTTTCGTCCACCAAAGATCTTTATGTGTATATAATGTTTTAAGGCTTAATGAGTTGGTTTTATGTAAATATGTTGGCTTTAGTAAATGTTAATCATTTTAAAAAGTTTAACCATCATGTTTTTTGTGTATTCTTTTTTAGTTTTTTTTTTTAGACATAATACTTAATGTTTCCTTTATTTAACAGTTTAAAGAAAAATTAAAAAAAAAAAAAAATACACAATGAAGCTAATGCTGGCAAATCAGATTTTTTGCGGAATTGTTTACATGTGTTATTTTTTGATTTTTTGTTTACCTTGAAATTCAAATATTGGCCTTTAGCAGATCATAAGCATTTTGTTTATATATAAATTTATTTCTTGCCTTCATATGAGCCACAAAATATTAAACAGATCATTTATATTAAACAAAATATTTTTGCATCTGTATTTTTTCCCTTAAGCTCTGTGTTTGTATAAAAAAAAAAACATTTTTTTTTATAATCCAAAATATTTTTTTTGTTAAACATCATTTATCATTTTTTTATCCATATCATATATTTGATGTTTTTTTCCAAGTTTTATAATTAAATTTGTTATAAGAGTATTTTTATGTAATTGTTTTAAAGATTTAAATTTATAATAAAGAAACTTTTGTTTATAATAATAAAAAACAAATTGTCTAAAGTTGGCTAAACATTGAAAGTTTTAAGATAATGTGAATTTTATGCTAAAAAGATACAAATAAAATTCTTGCTCAGATGTTTAAAAATTTTTCAGTAACTCGTAAAATTTTTCTATTCATATGTAGATATGTATATAGTGAAAGTCGTTATAAAAACAGAATATTTTTTAATTTAAAAATTAATTGGAATTATGTTTTAAATAAAATAAACCAATATTATGTATTCTTTATCTTAATTATCACTCTTAAGACAAAAAGGAAAAAAAAAACTTTTCTACATATTGTTTTATAGACAGTCACCAATCTAACCATGTGTAAGAACAAAATAACGACGTGATGGCCAGCAGTTTCCGCTGTAAGAGAAACTGTTTACAAAACAGCAATGGCGATGACGACGCACAGACGGGCAAAATACATAAAATGTGGCGATTAATTCAAAAGATGAACTTTAGCTTTCACAGCCGTGATTGGTATCGGCTCACGTTACTAATTCCAAGTTATTTAATTTAGTTGCGCTTTGTACTTAAAATTCAATAATTTCACTGTGCAACAAATAAATGACTTTTTGAAAAATACACGGACTTGACAGCATAGGTTCGATTCTACTGCTAAAGGGTAGCAAAATTTTTGTACTCCTTTTGGCGAGATTGGTGAGCAATTTTTTTATAGGCCTCAAAAATATCTAAAAATAAGTAAGAAAATTATAGTCGGTCTAGACCGACTATACGATACCCTATACCAAGCGTTTAGAGACCGTATCTCTCAGGCCCAACTAACCGGATATAGAAAATAAGCATAAACTAAATTTGAGTGGTATTTTTATTAATTTTTTTTGGCTGCAGATATGAAAAAGTTCATGTCGGATGCTATATCCATATGGGGACTAGGCCCAAAAATGGAGCGATCCTGACCATGTTTGGTAAAGTCTGTTGTATTTTGCAAAAATATATACAAGCAAAATTTGAGAAGAATCAGTGCAATATTTTTGTTTTTTGATAGATTTAAGTGAAGATCGGGAAGCAGCTCTATATGGGCCCTATGACTAAGAGTTGGCCCATAGGGATAATTTTTGGACTACTGATTAATGGATATAATAAACACAAACAAACCAAATTTGACTAAGATTTATATAATAATTTGGATCTTATGGCAATTCGGTAATTCGGATCAATGCACCATTTCCGCATCTATTTCGTACTCTGTACTTCATAGTGTTTCAACACCAGCAACGAAACGCTCAGTTTTTATTTACGAAAAGGCTCGTTGGGCCGAGCTCAACTATTTCTTCAAGCATTTCAACTGGAAAATTTGTTTCCTGGACGCTGCAGCGATAATGGTGGAAAAAAAAATTGTGCTTGGTATGAGATTATTCATTCCATCAAAGTACATTTCGGCTAAACCTAATCAAAAATTTTGGCTTAACCAGACTTGCAGAGATGCAGTCAGTTCCAGAAAGGAAGCATTCAGACTTTGGCGTGAAAATAAAAATTCCGTCACTGAACTGCTACGCAAACAAGCGAGAAACGAATGTGCTAAAGTACTAAGGCGTGAAAAGTTTCTTCACGATCAGCGCCTTCGTGCTAAAGTTCTTTCTGCTCCTCGGGGCAGCAAGAGCTTTTGGTCATTTGTTAAAAGTGTAAGGAATAATGCTAGATCTGCAATCCTAACTCTTATAATGAATGACCAAATATTCACTGACCCGATTGATAAGGCTAACCTTTTAGCTGAACTTTTTGCAAAAAATTCATTTTTGCCGGATAGCGACCAACCACTGCCCGAACTCGAAAGGGTATCTTGTACTATGCCTTAAATATTCTTCCGAGCACGTGCAGTTAAAAATGTTCTTTCAGATCTCAACATAAATAAGTCTCCGGGACCGGATGGTATACCAGCACTGGTGCTGAAACAGTGCTCTTCGACGCTAGCCAGTCCATTGGCCAACCTTTTTGGCTTTTCGTACCGTGCGGGAGTCTTTCCCTCTTGCTGGAAGTTTGCTAATGTCCATCCAATCTCTAAAAAGGGTGCGGCTACTAACCCTGAAAATTACCGTCCAATTGCAATCTGCTCTGCACTCTCAAAGGTGATGGAGAGCATTATCAATTTCCATCTTGTGAACTACCTAGAGGCCAACTCACTTATAAATGATCGTCAGTATGGCTTCCGTAGAAATCGTTCCACGGGAGACCTGTTAGCTCTACTTTCTGAGCACTGGAGTCGATCCATTCGCAATTTTGGCGAAAGTAAAGTGGTTGCTCTAAATATTTCCAAGGCATTCGATCGTGTGTGGCACGGTGCACTGATATCTAAATTATTCCATTTGGGGCCGGTAATGACTTCTCTCGATTTATATCGAGTTTTCTCAGAGATCGAACAATACGTGTTGTTATTGATGGGGTCTCATCCAATGAGTTTCAGCTTAATTCTGGGGTACCTCAAGGTTCTGTTCTTTCTCTTTCTATTTTCCTCATCTTTCTGAACGACCTTCTTGGTCAAACTTTTAATTCTGCATAAGCTTTCGCAGATGACAGCAGCATTTGTCATTCATTTTCCTTTAATTGTAGGCCAAACCTCTTGGAGGTTGGGGGGCAAAAGGCGGACAATGAATGACACACTCAATCAAGACCTGTTAAAATCTCCGAGTGGTGTAAAGCGAATAGGGTTGATTTTAATGCGCTGAAGACTCAATGTTGTATGTTGACCCATAGGGCCATGGATTCAACAATGTCATCTGTATATATCGGATACACTTGATGTTCTACGCATGAGAATACAATGTGATGTCCGTTGGAACGAGCATGTTTTTCAAGTGTTGAAAGAAGCATTCAAGTGTCTTGGTCTTCTAAAACGGTGTAAAAATTACTTCACTCCTTCTGATCTCCTTAAAATCTATTCCACTTACATCCGACCGAAAATGGAATACAACTCCCATATATGGGCAGGAGCTTCAAAGTCTATTTTTGAGCTACTGGACCGTGTGCAAAAGAAGGCGTTGATGCTCATCAATGACAGTATGGTATCCAATTCCATTAACTCATTGGAACATCGTCGGAATATGGGTTGTGTATCACTGTTCTATAGATACTACCATGGGAAATGTTCTTCTGAGATTAGCGAACTTATTCCAAGTGCCCGAGTTTCGGTTCGCTCTACCCGCTTCTCTAGTAGATCACATCCGTTTGTAGTTTATTGTCCAGTTGACCGCACAACGCATTACAGAGAGAATTCGTTTATCAGTCGAACTAGTCGTATGTGGAATAAACTCCCCGCAGAGGTTTTTCCTGACAGTTATAATCTAATACAATTTAAGTCAAATATCCACAAATATCCTTTTTCCTCTTTCCCATAACCTATTTTCCTGAGATCAACACAATGCACTGCATCTGTAGGTGGCATCCGCTGAGTGTTGGTTAATAAATAAAAAAAAACAAGTAAGAAAATTATAGTCGGTCAGACCGACTATACGATACCCTATACCATGCGTTTAGAAACCCTATCTCTTAAGCCCAACTAACTGGACATATAAAACAAGCAAAAACCAAATTTGAGTGGGATTTTAATTAATTTTCTTGGCTGCAGATATGAAAAATTTCATATCGGATGCTATATCTATATATATTTTGCAAAAATATATACAAACAAAATTTGAGAAGAATCAGTGCAATATTTTTGTTTTTTTAATAGATTTAAATGAAGATCGGGAAGTAGCTCTATATGGGGTCAAAGGGATCATTTTTGGACTACTCATTAATGGATGTAATAAACCCATACAAACCCAATTTGAGTAAGATCTATATGACAATTTGGATCTTATGGCAATTTATGTCGATTTCATATGGGTAATTTGTATGGTGGCTAGGTCTGAACATGGACCGATTCTCACCACTTTCAATAGCGTTCATCCTATGTCCGATAAAAGCTTATATACCAAATTTCATTAAAATATATCGATATTTGCGACCTGCAGTTTGATTACAAGCTTTACATGGATACACAGACGGACGGACATCCTTAAATCGAATCAGATAGTGATTCTGATTCGATCGGTATAATAAAAGATGGATCTAGGTCAAATATTTTTGGTAGCTACAAACAGCAGCACAAAGTCATTATACCCAAACCACATTGTGGTATAGGGGTATAATTAGTGAGCTCCTTAAAAAAAGGTGACCTAAGTTTTTGCCCAGCAGCTAATTCAGTCATGGTAATACAGCTTAACTATAATCACTAATAATGTAGCTAAGATTCCGTTGAACAAATTTTTTTTATTTTTCTCGCTCTCTTTTTTTTCTAAATAGAGGAAAATATTCTTTCTTTTAGCTTTTTTCAGCATAACTCATTAAAAATATTTGTCAAAATTGTAGCCATGGAAAAGGTGAAGGTAGCAATACAATCGAAACGTGTTTAGTCACCCTAAACAGCTCATAAAGACCACTTTGTACCTTAAAAAGATTTTTTTGAACTAGACTATACTTTTATTACATGTTTTTATAATCTTTAGCCTTTACTCTCCGAATGGCAGTTATTGTTGTAGCTAGTATCTGCGGTATTATAAGAGATGGGTGTGTGAGTAATTTTGAACTCACGCACACCTCACGAAAAAATTATTCTGGTTTATTCACAGCAAAAAATTTTTTCAAATATGTTTACGTTTCACTCACGAGCATGAGACTATGTCGTGAGTAGTTCATACTTAATTAGTGCTTAATACATACTTGATTAAAATTTAGTCTATATATATTTCACCACTGCCTATTGGTCAATTAACTGAAGAATATCAGGAAGCTGGAAATATGAACTTCAAGGTTATGAACAACACTTTTCGTGGAAATGCAGTCGGGAAAAGATATTAGAAGAAGACGTGTTTAATAGATTTCTTTTAAGTTTTGTTCCATTCATTATAATCATGAGCAATAGTTGTGAAAAGAATATAGAACAAATGCCACAGTCACCACAATGAAAATTATAATGGCGGCAATGATGATGATGAAAAATATTTTTATGAATTTAATGAATTAAATGATAACTATGAAGTAAATGATGACTATGATATCTATAATATTAATAGGCAAGTCGTTTTTTTGTGACCGTTTGACAAAAAAAAAAATACATCATATGAAAGGTATTTATTTGCAGATAGCCACCATATTTCCAGATGTACACCATTTGGTGCCATATTTTGGAGTAAAATTCATTTATAGATGCATACCGTGTATGTGTTTTTATAAAATCAAAAGCTTTGTCTTGGATAAAATTTATTAACATACCTTAAGGCTCTTATAAAATTATTTATTAACAAATCCATATATATATATCTTCTGTGTGTTTAACATATATTTATAATAAAATTTAATGAATTTTATTTAAATATTTAAAAATTTTAAATATATATATATTCAAAAAATATGAGGAAAATAAATTGAATGAACAATTGAGTGCAAATTTTCTAGAATCTGCACTTGAATTTTGAGTTGTGGACACTACTAGTAAATAAAAATTTTGAAGCTAATGATGATTAAAATGAGAAATTGTTATTTTCCAAGAATTTTTTTTGTTTTTTTTTTCGAAAATAACAATTTGTTCCAATATTTTTTTCTGAAATGTTTGTTTTTTATGTGTTTATAATTGATTATTCATCAATATAAAAGTAATAATAAATTCTAACGCGACTTGAGTTAAAATTAGAGAATTATAGAATTTGGAGAAAAATATCTGATTTTAATTAAACATTTTTCTATTACGTATAATTTCTTTTTTTTATTCATTAAAGAAATATTTTTTGAAAAACACATTAACTATCCTCTAATTTTTTTTTTTATATTTATTAAGTAAAATTTCAAATACAATTACAATTCAGAATTATTGGCCTCAGCGCATTAAAGGCATTTTTGAGGCAAGCTGGCAAAAACTCAGATTACAGCTTATAATAAGAGAAAAAAAAAATAAATAAAAGTAATTACATATTTACATATTTACAAAAGAAGCGTTTCAAGATTTCGAAGTAAGTGATCTTTAAGTTCAGCTTTAAAATGAGATATTCTATTAATTGTTTTTAATATTACAGCCAAGTTCTTATATTCGAAACCACCCATATACTCTATTCTTTGCGTGGTTGTTTCTAATCTGCATCTAGATATTCGTAAATTTTGTTGATTCCTTGTGTGAATAACTGATTGGTTCTGAGCAAAAGTAACAGTATGATAGCCAATGTTCCTCAAATATTTGAAGACGTACATATGTAGCTGATATTTATATAAAACATGAATAAGCATAATTGATTTACACACATTACCATATAAAGATAATGTCGAGTAAGTGATTGGTAAATTGTGTATGGTTTTCAAAGCTTTATTCTGCATAATTTGCAGTGATTTTAAAACATTTGTTGATTTACAACCGTATATTATTGCCATATAGTTCAAGTGACTTCGAATGAGAGCTTGATATACTAACATTTTAGTTTTAATATTCAATTTATTTTTCATTTTATTATTATTTGCAATTTAATTTAATAATTTATCGCTTTTCACTTTAAAGTGACAACGAAAATTGCAAAATAAGAACCTTTTTGCCAGAAAAAAAGAAAATAATAGTTAAAAAAAAAATATTTTTCCACCGATTTGATTTTTAAACAACGCTTTCTTTTATGTATTTATAAAAATCTATCGATAAAAATAACTATATTACAAAATTAAGACTTCACTGAATTATTAGCCACTTTGAATATGTTTCATGCCACTGTGCGTGTTCCGCAATTATGTATATTTCAATTATAAGAAAAACAATAACATTTGTATGATTTTTACTTTTACAAAGATCATAAAAGTAGGCAACTCTGTTAGGAGAATATGAGGAAAAAACTGTGAGCATAAGAAAATATGATTTAAAAATTAAATTAAATCTATCTCATGATGCGTCGTGACGATGCTGCTTGCCGGATTTTAAGTGTTAAATTAAAATATACGGAATGTTGTTATTCTGTTCTCAAACTAAATATGTTGGTTTAGTTTTGAATATATTTAAGAATTTTATTCAATTCTATTTTTAATAAATTTATTTTTTTTATTGATATATTTTATTTGATTAATGGTTAATGTCTTACTTTTGATTTATTACAAAATTTTTGGGCGGATGTAATATATTTAAGGAAGTAACAAAAAAAAAAAGGAAATTCGGAATTTCAAGATCTCTTTAATGCTTGTAAAATAAAAATTTATGCATATATTATAAAAAAGGCGAAAAAAAACTTGAGCGTAACAAAAAAAAAAAAAAAAAAAAATAATTAGCTTCCACAAATATTTTTACCAAAAACAAAACAGAAACGCAATTATTAGGGATAAATTTGGCAAAAATTTTGCCATAGCAAATTAAAAAAAAAATAAATTTAAAAATACTAAGCTAAAATATAAGTATGGTTGAAAAAATATTAATCGTTAATTGAGCTGAAAATTAATTTAGTGGCAAATCGAACTTTCAACGAGGTTTCAACCTATTCCTACACTCAGAAATTCTTCATAGTATAAGGTTATCGTTAAACAATTGCTTAAAAAGCTCCGTGTATTCTTTCAGATATATTGTTTGTGCTCCTACAAATCATCTCTTAAAATTATTTAATATGGGGTAGCCCTTTCAATATTTTCCAATTAAAGTTCTTAAGCTTACCAAGTCTGAATCTTAACTCAAAATTGATCATCATATAATGTTTTTGAGCAATCCGAACCTAAAGATTCATAAAATATATATTTAACATATTCATAAAACTCATACGAACCCAAATCGCTATTAATTCCTACACCAATCATGTTTTTGACAAAACAACATTCCAGACTACAGATTTTACGAAATAATATCGTCTATACCACAAACGTTGTACTTTGCTGGAATGTTGATTTTTTATCTTTAAATTCATAAAATAAGGTTTTTAAAAAAATCTAATTAACAATTCGTAATTCGTTATATTTTATAAAAATTATTTGACCATTACTAATTTGTACAGTGGATAATTTTCTAATTTAAAATTCTAAAACGCTACATTTGTTTTTTTAAAACAGCTTTTATTTGCTTTGGAAATGCATATATTGTGAATCATTTCGCAACTTTGTTTTCATAATAGCCAACAGGTTTTCATATGTGTTGAGATTGATAATGGTCAGTCCAGCATATCAATTCCATTTTCTTGCATGCACCATTATGATGGAGTACATATTCACCGCATTCAGCTAGCGTTTCTGATGGAAGCAGATTTTCTTGCAATATATTAATATATTTTTCCGCATTTACGGTTCCATTAATGAAGTGGAGCTGACCGAAACCCTTTGAGGACATGCATCTCCACTTAGATTCTTCGCTAAAAATAAAAGTGTCCCATTGCCTTTATGTCCAAAAATGCCTTTCCTTTACTTGAATTAAAAAAAATTTATTTAGTTAATGTTATAATCCCAAATTTTTTATTTTTTATTTTGAACAATACTTTATACTGTTGATCTGAGATATTTCAGATCAATTGATCTTTTGCAACAGCCCTTTCCCGATTTGAATTTATCGCGTTTTTTTCTTTGATATTTCTTTTTCTTATATAATGGTACATTTTGATTTTTAAACTCTTTCTTTTAACTCATACTCTCTGCCCGTCTGTCTGTCTGCCACGGAGCAGCCCCATTCCCCTCATCAAATTTATCTGAAACTTGTTGTGACTATAGATTAAGTTTGGGATAGTCACGCACAGTAACGGAGTTATTTAAAACCCAGTTTCCCTTATCAGATCGATGTGAAACCTAGTCGATAGACTTGCTGTAAAAAAAGATTAACTTCGACATAGTCACGCACAGTCACGAATAGTCATGCACAGCCACGGGTAGATTACTTACTTCCCTTCATCCGATCGATCTCAAACTTTGTCCATAGACTTGGTTTGGCCAAAGATTAATTTTAAGAAATTCACACACAGTCACGCATAGTCGCGCATAGTCGCGGAATGATTTAAACCCTTTTTCCCATTATCCGATCGATCTGAAGTTTTGTCCTGTACTTTTTGTGGCCAAAGATTAATTTTAAGATAGTCCCACAAAGTAACGCACAGTCACGGAGAGACTCAAAACTCATATGCATAAGGAAAGAAAGAGTTTTAATAAAAACTTTGTTTATTTATTATTTATTTATTATTATTTCTTTATTAATTTCCTATACAACAAGACATTTCTTATAATTAAAGTACAGGATTTTCATCGTTCAAAAATTCGCCACAAAATTAAAATACAATAAAAAAAAAAATTTTTTATAACTTATTTAAAATAAAGTAAAATAAATACAAGAAATTATTAAAATTCATGAATTTAAAGAAATGAAAATTAAATATATTTAAACAAAGTAACTAAGCAAAAATTTCTCAAAATGTATCGCGTTGCTAACTAATTGTTGGTTGTGTGGAATTGCATTCCAAAGACGTGTGGCGTTTATGAAAAATTGACATTCTGATACAAGGCATCGACGCATAGAGATAATAAGTTTTTTGCCCCTTCTGGATCTAGCAAACTGTATTTGATCATAAAGATATAGGGGTTTCTCAGTGTAAATAATTTTGTGCAAAAACATTAAAACCCTTATATTAATAAGGTTATCGAATGAGACTCCATAAAGACTTTTTGAGACAGTCGAAACGCTATCACGTTTCTTCAGTCCATAAACATATCTAACAATATTGTTGTACAAAATATTTAGTTTTTTCTTGCTGGCGTAGTCGCAGTTGCCAAAAAGTTCACAGCCGTAAAGTAGACCAGGAATTAAGTATGCCTTTGCAAGAAGATGTCTTACTTGTTATGTGTTAGATTATTTATATTTAAAGTTTTAGAGTTTTCTAAGCCGAATTTATAACATTGAACAAAATATAATCAATTATCGCTCAGTTATTTGAATTTTTAAACAAGTAAAAAAATTATAGTCGGTCTAGACCGACTATACGATACCCTATACCATGCGTTTAAAAACCCTATCTCTTAGGCCCAACTAACTGGACATAGAAAATAAGCAAAAACCAAATTTGAGTGGGATTATTATTAATTTTTTTTGGCTGCAGATATGAAAAAGTTCATATCGGATGCTATATCTATATAGGGACTAGGTCCAAAAATGGACCCATCCTGATCATGTTTGGTAAAGTCTCTTGTATTTTGCAAAAATATATACAAACAAAATTTGAGAAGAATCAGTGCAACATTTTTGTTTTGACGATCGCGAAGCAGCTCTATATGGGGCCAAAGGGATCATTTTTGGACTACTCATTAAAGGATGTAATGAACGCATACAAACCCAATTTGAGTAAGATCTATATGACAATTTGGATCTTATGGCAATTTATGTCGATTTCATAGGGGTAATTTGTATGGGGGCTAGGTCTGAACATGGACCGATTCTCACCAATTTCAATAGCGTTCATCCCATGACAGAGAAAAGCTTATGTACCAAATTTCATCAAAATATATTAACATTTGCGACCTGCAGTTTGATTACAAGGTTTACATGTACACACAGACGGACGGACGGACGGACGGACGGACATTGTTAAATCAACTCAGAAAGTGATTCTGATTCGATCGGTATAACTAAAGATGGGTCTAGGTTAAATATTTTTGGTTGTTACAAACAGCAGCACAAAATCATTATACCCAAACCACATAGTGGTATAGGGTATAAAAACCACATAGTGGTATAGGGTATAAAAATATGTAGAAATATCTTTTTAATGAATTTCAACAAAATTCCCTTCAATGTAATAAGTACAACTTAGTCGAGTGCAAATTCTAGGAAATTTTATTTTTTCGTAAAATTTTTTCTTTCAATGTTTATTTAAAACTATATACATATATATAAAATTAATGAATTTTTAAATAAAATTCATTAAATTTCATTTTAAATATTTGTTGAACCTACAAAAGGTATATAAATCGATTTGTTAATAAATAATTATAAGAGCCTAAAGGTATGCTTATCAATTTTAGCAATTCACAATTCAATACAGGACGTGTGATATATAATTATAATGAATTTCGGTGATTGACTATTTATTATTAATATATTATTTTATTTAATTTAATATATTTTTAACACATATTATATGTAAATTTTATCATTACGTACTTCTCCTCAATATGAACTATAACTGTGCCAAATTTCACACACCTCCGTGTCCGCATTTTGCTTAAAAATGTGTACAAAAATTAATCTTCACGTCTTAGTATATAGATTTCACTATTAAGGTGGATTTTAATGTTACACAGGCAAATAAAATTTTTGGTGTACGAATTAATAATGTTTAGGAATCATATGATATTATAATATTTACGGTTAGGAACAATGTGATGGAACAGTTGTGTGATCAGTTTAGGATTCAACGTCCCAATGATTTTGAAGAAAGTAAAAAAATATGTTTTGATATTTCGGAGATGCCCATAAAATATTTCCATCTAATCCAAGAACTGGTCTCAGGGAAACCTGATATTTTGATAATAAAAATCACATTAAATATTACGTGCGCTCATTGACAAAAATGCCACAATGAAAGGCAGATACACGACTCAGAGAAAACGTGGGGGGATTAACATATTGTGGTTATTACAGTACCGAAGTTATAAATTTTAGTTAGGTATGGTACATACCGTCGGAAAGGTCAATTTGTTTAGTTTCTCAGTATAAGTTTTATTTTTAAAGTTTTAGAAACACTTGCACACAAAGAGGAAAAAAATTCAAAATAGTGCATATGCTAAAAATTGAAAAACCATTGTCTTGAGTTACAAAACATTTATTTTGATAGATATCCCACTCGCATCCCACTAAGCGTCAAAAAGTCAAATAAGATTTTGTTTTAGCAAAAAAAATTTAAAATTTTTTTTTAGGTTGTTTTTTTTCGAAAGATTGAAGAAATAGTTATCTAAACTATTTGGGACAAATTTTGCTAAGAACAATAGATGATAAGTTACATGGATGAGAAAAAACACCTATTTGGACAAAATGTCAAATTTTGAACCACTCTAACTCCGAGAGTTATTGACCGATCTTGTTGAAAAATTGTGACTAATACTGTTGAAAATTTCATCGCGATCGAAAGACATCGGTTTCAAAAGTTGGGTCACTTGACATGAAATCCCTCATAAGTATCGTCGCTTAAATTTAGTAGAAGGTAGGGGAGATACAGAAACTCCAATAGTCGTAACACATTTCAAATAGACTTTTATCAGGCATTAAAAGAGATAGCAAAAAAAAAACTGCAATTCCAAAGTACCCCGAGATTATCCAGGGTGCTATCTTAAATATTATCTTCTGTACTTCATAAAAAAGATTTTGGAATGCCAGCTTAGTGACATTTTCATCCTACTGCTCATAGTAAAGGAGCATGTAATGATATTGGAGCAAAGCTCAAAAGCCTCCAGTGCTCTCATCAAGATCGCATCTTAGATGTGACTGCTTTAATTCATTGAGCAAAAATTTATTGTAAAGAAACTAAAATAGTTTTTAATAGCAAAGAGGATCATGAGGGAACATTGAAAACGCTGAAGAGTAGATTCGATGCTGCGATAACAAATGATGGCACCGCTCAATACCATGCTTTTATAGCGCTTGTTGATGGAAGACCCAAGTATCCTGCCTCCACTGAATGTGATTTCTTTCCAAAGCAAAAAAAAAACCAGCAGCGAAATCAACAGCTGAACCTGGTAACGCCAAGAAAGTTACATGGATGAGAAAAAACTCCTGTTTGGTCAAAATGTCAAATTTTGACCCCCTCTAACTCAGAGAGTTCTGTACCGATCTTGTTAAAAAATTGTGTCTAAACCACTATCCAACAGGACTAACCTTGATGTAAATTTCATCCCGATGGGATAGACATCGGTTTCAAAATTTGGATCATTTGACATAATAATAGTTTTCGAAAATTAAAATGTTTTGTAAAAACCAAAAATCATCTTTACATGCTGAGATGAATAGTATTTTAAGGACATATTAACAATTTTAAGCTTTTAAATGGAAATTTTAGCAAATTTTTCTATCCTATTTTTCCAAAAAATAAACAAAAATTTTTTTTTGCTAGAAATAACTATCAAAACAAAGGCTCGGCTCGAGCAGCTCAAAGCTCGAAGCTCGAATAATGGGGAAATGTGATTAATACTATTAACGGAATAGGAGGAAAGGGTGTCATGGCTTTAATAGCTAAAATTCAAATACTTCATGTCGTTTAGACCCCTTAGAAGTTCAGAAGTTATTAAGCGCCCAGGTATACTAAAACTTATTAATCAAAAATTTCTAAATAAACAACAATGCCTTTAGGGTTTTTACTGCATACAAAAGAAATTATATCTAAAATAAAAGACAAAAAGACATGAGCGTCGAAATCCAAAATTTTACAGCTAAAATTTTATTTAATTGGACTAGTCAGGAACAAAAGTTCATGATAAAATTTTGTCAATTGTTAGCAGTTATATGAATATGGGTTGCTCTTTATTCGTTTGCATATGGCAACATTTGACATCTAAATTGAATTTTCTAAAATGTTGATAACAACTGCTTTTGTATTTAAGTTTTGCTTTTAGAAAATGTTTAATAATAGTTTTTATTATGGCTTTGCAAAAACAAAACTATAAAAAATTTTTCTCATACGATTTTGGCGAATGTTAAAAAATAATAAATTTCTGAAAAGTTACCTACAAACCCAATAATTCGCTTGTTCGTATCGCGCAGGCTTTTTAAGTAAAACAATCCGTATTGCTAAAGTATGTGTTTTCATTTTAAAATAATAAAATAAAAAGCATAATAAAACAAATAATAAAGTTATGTTCATTCGGTCTAGGCTGTATAGGCAATACACTTCACCATAAATTTGGGGAACATATAGGTATTACGATTTGAAATATGAGCTTTTAACTAACTTACGGGATATTGCGAACAAAAATGTTTTAAGTAGCGGGGTAGTAACTAACTATATCTTATATCTTAACTTTACTTACTTGCAACGTTTGATACTGGGACGAGATCTCAACATGTACTGAATTTCACCAATATGGAACCGAAGAAATATTATAAATAATATGAACACAAAAAGTCATCGTTATATGACCCAGAAATATATTCTAATTCAATCGCTATAATATATTTTGGGTCGACTTTAAATATTATTGGAATTAACAAACATTAGCATGAACTTATAATGTCCTGAGAACAGCGTGGTGTAGGGTATCAAAAGAAATCACGCATGTAAAAAAAAAAATAACTAAAATGAATTTCTCATTATGACGTGCATTTTACATTTCGCACGGTATGTGGTAAATTGAAAAAAAGGTTTTTTTTTTGTTTCGACATTTTCATTTTGTGGCTTTATTTTGGCTGCTGTTTATAAGAGTACAGACTTATATCCTATAAATGGACATAATCGTAGAAGTAACTTTTTAATATTTTTTTATTAAAAAATTTAAAAGCCTTTAAAAAACTTTTCTTGGCTTTGATAGCGTAATAAAAATATTTTTTTCCTCTCAATTATCTTTAACCAATAATTAAAGATTTCACTGTATAGTATAATATTTATAAATATTTGTAGTGTGTGGCTATTTGTTTGCCTTAATACTATCCAGAATGTATGTGTAGATGTTCTCGTATATGTAAGTGTTTGCTTTCATGATTTAAAGATTTCATTTAATGTTGCTGATGTTGTTTCCTTCTTTTAGTTTAGTCTTAGTTTAAGGTTTTTTTTTTGTTTTTGTAAATGAGTAGGAATGGTTTATTTCTTTTAGTATTTTACTGTGTTAATAAGCGTGGGTATACACATATATATATATATATTGACTAAAAGGTTTACTATATAACAATAAAACGTATCAGGCAAGTGTCAAATAGTTTAAAAGAAAAATTACTTAAACTATGTGGAGTTTTTTTAATCGGTGGGAAATCCTTATAATCGTATTATTCTTTATAAAAGGTTAAATCTAAAAAACGCAAGTTTATATATGTTTTCGAACCACAGTCGGCATAGCCAGTATGGCGAGGGAATTTAGTCCAAATAGGTTTCGATAATATAATTAAAATAACTGTGTTAACCAAAAAGTAAACCTCGCTTTATAAATCCTTGGTAAACATTTATAAACATTGCAATAATGATTGGCAGTAATAGTATTTCATTTGGTATGGCTCTCGAATTATTTTTATAATGAATGAAAATAATCGCGGGAAGAATTATATCTGAATATTCGCATAGTATCTTATATATTAAAAGAATTTATGAAAACTAAAGTCAGTCCGTCTGGCCGTTCTATCCGGCCGATTTCCTTCATTTTTTTTTAATGAAAGGTATTTTGACTCAGATATGTCATCAAGCATTGGAATTTACTCAACTCCAACCTTACTCAAGTTATACTTTTTTCAAGATTTTTTCAATATTTTCCTTCACTCAAACCTCTATAACTAGAGTTCTAGTTAATGTGGGCATAAATCTAAGGCATAAATCTAAGAACACTCAGTGGATCAAGCTATTTCTTTTGAGCTATTAACTGCTTAAATTCGTTGGGTTTGAGAAAAGTTATGCGTGGACAATCAACTTTACTTTTACTGTACGTTAACTTCTCTTGGAATATCTTGACATTACTTTACGTTAACTTTTCTTTGGCATATTTTGGCTTTAGTGTACGTTTACTTCTCTTGGCATATATTGGCATTACTGTACGTTAACTTCTCTTGGCAAATTTTGGTATTATATTATAAAAATTAATATAATATATAATTTATAATATAATGCTGCGGAGCAGCAGGAGTCCTCTAGTTACTTTTAAGATAGAAAGATACGGTAGGCAAAGCGATAGTATATCCTTGTTTATTAGGTACTGACAAAGCCCCCTCACTAAATAAGATCATATCACCAACGGTGTCAATTTTTTTCACGGAAAAGTACTCCAAAAAACGCTAGAAGTTAAGAAAGTTGAATGGAGTGAAAAGTGCCAAAAAGCGCTGGTATTTAGTGTTACTTTTTAAGTGTATATTAATAAGAAATATAAAATACAGTAATTTACGGATAAATACGTTCATGGAAAATGCCAAAAGCTGGACGCTTTTAGGCGAGAAACGCACTTGAAAAAATCTCGGTTAAATGTGTTACTGTTGCATTAAAAAAAATCTTGGTTAAATGCGTTACTGACTCACTTAACAGAATTCTCTCTTAGCTGCGTCTCCAATTCAGTTACGGAAAATGTAATCTATAATATTAATAGGCTATGCGATTTCTTGTAACCGATGTAAATTTCACAGTTTTGCCCCGATTTTGACAAAAAATTTATCACTTGAAATGTATTTCTTTTTAGCTGTTATCCAGATTTACAGATTTTCTTCGTCTGGAATATTTTTTTGGAGTTATGATTGTTTAAAGTTGCTACTAACACATACATAAAATTATAGAATGCTATGTCTGTGTTTATTAAATTTGCTAATATATTTGTGTTAATGTGTTGAGTTTGTTTTATTCATTTAAAATGGGTTGAATTGTGAAGCATACCTTAGGGTCTTTATTAAATGAAAAAATAAAATTTTCTAGAATTTGCACTCGAATGTCGAGCGCTGGAATCTGCTAGTTTAAATGAATATAATACTTATTAATTGAAAAAAAAAATACAATAAACAAGCTCCTGGAGTCTGCATGTAATAAAAGGTCTTCGTTTTACTCAATTCAAATTAGTACATATCGCACATGTACCTCTAAAGTGAGTCAACTCAAAATTTTTCAATTTTCACTTTTTGGAAGAAAACGATACACAGTGGTCATATCTATCCACTGTAAAAATCTTACATCGATTTTTCCAGTCTTTCGCAAAAAAAAAAACTGTTGTAACCCTCTTTGTGTTATAAGAGTAGCTTCTTTACAATCCACTAAAAAGACATATTTTGAGTTCCACCCAAAAAACTTGTTATTTATAATGATCACTGAAAAAATCACAAAAACAACTACTGTTGTATACTTATTATTCGCAATTCTTTACAATGAAACAACTGTTTTTAAAATTTATAGTAAATATTTAAAAAAAAAACCGTTTTTTGTCTCTACTGAAAATTTTTAAATTTTGAGTTGTCTCACTTTACAGGTACAGGTGCGATATTAAAATAGTTTGACTAAATAACAAATATATTTTCGAAAGTATTTATTGTCTTAAGACATAGAGAAAAAGAGTTAAAATTCATGCATAAATGTCTTGCGAAGAACATGCGTCGACTTCAAAACATACAGTACAAAGTAAGCTTTTTTGAGATCATCATTTTCTTCTTCTTCTCTAGACGACAGCCCTTCGTCCTGAATAACATCGTCATCAAAGCTTGCAAAATTTTCATATTCTTGTGAAGATTCATGACTCTTCCATTCTTGTACTATTTCAATTAATTCCTTTTGTGACGCACTCCTATTTCCAGAGCCGTTATCAATCTAGCGTAAAGAACTTATCTATTTGAAGCAAGTTTGAATATAAATTGGTTTTACCTCCCACCAGACCCGCTTTATTAACTGCAAGGCTGTCAAAAGTGTAATTGGTTTTTATAAATTCCTCAATAGTTTTTCCTAATTCTTCTACTGTCAGTTTCCTTCTAATTCTATTATGACGATATTCCTTAATTGATCTGGTTATTCCTTGGTCAAGAGACTGAGCTATCGGAGTGATGTCGAGAGGTAAATATTCTATTCGAACATGCCACTAATCGGCTTGCTTATGAGGTGCAGCGTTGTCAATAAATAGTATAACGTAGCGATTTTTTCGAGAATTTTCTTCACTGAACGAAAAAATGATTTTCTTCCAGATTTCTTTTTTTATTGTCGTCTTTTCGACAACAAACACATTCTTGTACTCGCCAGTTCATTTATGCATTTAACCGTTGAACTTTGTTTGATATTTTGTTTTTTGAACAAATGTACGACCCATTTATGAGTATGAGTACACGAAGTAAAGAGATCAAGGAAAATGTTTCACTTTAGAATTACTTAAGCGTGAAATCTTCTTAAGCGGGAAGCATTTATCCGTGAAGTACTATACCTACATTTCTTATTAGTTTACTTTTATTTTTTTTTAATGTGTATTCTAAAACCTACAAGTGTACGAATGTATGAGTTTTTTTTTAAGCATTGTTCCGCGAAGCCGAGTGGCTTGTCTGCAGATTCTAATTTGTCTAGTTTTTTTGCAGCGACAGACCAAAGCTTCTGGTGGGAATCGAACCTACGACCCCCGCATGATAGGCGAGCACGCTACCTACTCACCTACCGGGGCGATTTGTTGTTCATTCTCAAATAAATACATATCATTATCTCTTTCGTTTACAGTCCTAGTACTGTATATATCTTCCTGCTAGATAGTTTTGAGATATTTTGGTTTAAAGTTGTATCGTTCAGTATAATTTGTTCAGTGTAATATAAGAATACGTATTTAAAAATATAAAATTTTGAGATGTTATAATATTCCTCTGAGCCTGTGAGTCTCTTCTAGTTCAGTTGTTACAATATTGCACTGGCAAGACGATATATAGAATTTAGATTTTTGTATATAGTATGTATATGAAGTGAATTAAATTTAATAGAGATTGATGTAATTTCATAATTTTCACTACAATAATTTTAAATTTTTAGTCTATATTGAATCTATAATATTAATAGCCAAGAAGATTTCTTGTGATCTCTTCTGTGCTTTTAGTTATCAACCGATTTTAACAAAAAATATATCATTTGAAAGGTATTTCTTTGCAGATGTACACCATCTGGTACATTTTTTTTTGAGTATTCATTTAAAGTTGCTACTAACACATACATAAAAAACATAAAATTATACAATGCTGTGTGTTTATTAAATTTTTTAATGTTTTTGCAAAAATTCAATTTCAAAAGCCCTGTGTTGAATTGTGAATTAGCTGAAATTAATTAGCATACCTATTGGCTCTTATAAAATTATTTATTAACAAACCCATTTATATACCTCTTGTGTGTGCAACAAATATTTATAACTAGATGTAACCCGGTGTGCTTCGCTACCCCCCTACCCCCCTTTCCCACCACCGCAACGTAATGAAAGAGCTTACGCAAAGTCCCAAGGCTTTCACTATTGCAGTATTCCAGATATATATATGACATTTTTAATTTACTTTCTATGTAGGTGCCACGCCCCTATGTCCGATCCCGCCATATTTTTGTCTCACTACTTACGTTTATAATAGATAATATAAGAAAAATTTGTAAATCTGTCGTTGTCATAGTACTCGATATATATGATATTGAGTAATTAATATGAATGGGAGGTGCCACGCCTACTTATCCGATCCCGCCCATTTCTGGCATAGCTACTAACATTAATTATAGGTGACATCACACAAATTTGCCAAGCTATTCCTGCAGTAGTACTGAATATATATGGTATTAATAATTTACTTTGTATGGGAGGTGCCACGCCCACTAAAAATATTTCAAAAAAAAAATTATAAAAATATTTGAAAAAATTGTACGGAGATTACCTACTACAAACAAACAAACAAAGAAACAACAGGAAAAAAATTGATGACAACCTCAATTAAATTTGGTTTATGATTATTTGTAATGTTCATTGATATCCTCTACAAGTGTGGCTTAACCTAAGATCTCTTTTCCGAGGCTCTTCATATATAGTATCTATAGGCGATCTGGGCTGACTTTAACATTCTTACTTCTTTTTGTTGATGTTTTCAACTACCAAAAATTGTGGACTTAGAACAACTTTTTATTCTAACCATCTACTTTGAATCAATTTCTGAGACGATTTAACGATGCCCGTCCATACGTTGGATTGTGTGCACACAAAGTATTTGCAGTTCGATAATGAAAATTATTGTTATGAAATCTGGTATACCAACTTCTATCGATCATAGGGCGAGCAATGTTTAAACTGGTGCAAATCAGTGCATATTCCGACACAGCCCCTATTCTCCAGAAAGAATACTCGTATTGATGTTGTACAAATTTGTTTAGTATGTGTAAAATATCACTCCACAAATTAATAGTACTAACAGTACTTCATACAGTATTGACCATTATGGGAATTCATCCACAAACGTATAATAATTACATCCGACATAAACTTCAATATATTTGTCATACCGAATCATAAAATTTGGTTAAAAATATACTTGTATACAAATTTTAGTACGATTTTCTATATTAGTGTGAACTGTCTGTATGAACTAGCTAACATGGACTGTTCTTTATTGCTTGCTAACTGGGCCCGGTCCGCATTGCTGGCCATAAGGAAACATATGGTTTTTAATATTGCATCTACATTTTAATACACAGTGTCATACAAAAGTAAAGCACGAACTCCTGCGAACAGACCAAAAATCAAATATCATATTTCACAGTATCACTCGCCAGGCTATTCTGCAGATTTCTCGAAAATTTAATCAAAATCGGTCCTACCATTTCGGAGTCCATACAGAACATACACTCATACATACACCCATTTGTATATATGTATATAGAAAAAGATTTTATTAAATAAGTCCAAATTTTTATGCAAAATATTCCACTCAAAGAAAAACAAGTAAGAAAATTATAGTCGGTCAAGAAACTCTTAGGCCCAACTAATTTGATATAGAAAATAAGCGTAAACCAAATTTGAGTGGCATTTTTATTAATTTTTCTGGCTACAGATATGAAAAAGTTCATATTTGCGACCTGCTGTTTGATTACAAGGTTTACATGGACACATAGACGGACGGACGGACGGACATTGTTAAATCGACTCAAAAAGTGATTCTGATTCGATCGGTATAATAAATGATGCGTCTAGGTCAAATATTTTTTTTGGTTGTTACAAACAGCAGCACAAAGTCATTATACCCAAACCACATAGTGGTATAGGGTATAAAAATCGATAAATAAATTTTATGGCCTTTTTTTTTGACAATCCTTTCAATAAAGTAAAGGCTGTTAAATTCTAAAAAACAAGTTCTCTAAATTTACGCCCGAAGCATTTAAAGTATACGCTTTATAAAACAAAACATAAAAGAGCAAAGAACTAACCTTATATTCGTCAATAGTTTTGATACTAATTTATTTCAAAAAAGCTTAACAAATTTCCATGTTTTATAAAAATACCCAGTGAACATTTGTGAATGGAATAATGCCATTTATTTATAAATGATTCCAAGAAAACATTTTGCAATGGTGGAAATCTTTAACACAAAAGGGTCTGATTGTTGAAGTTGAATCAGAGATTTTTTGGAAATCTTTAACAGAAACATCACTGATTGTGGAAGTTCAATTACGGCAAAATGTGGCATTTTTGCTGCATTTTCCATAAATTTTTCGAGCATCTCGGTCGGTATAGCGATGATTTCGGCACAAATGTTTGTCTTGAGCTTTGTTGGCATACACTTTGCTTTTCAAATAACTACAAAAGCAGAATTCCTTTTTTGATTGATTGATTTGCAGTGTGGCATGGTGCACCAATTTCTTGAAACCAGTAGTCGTCCAGACTTTTTCTTCGCATTTTTACTCAGACGTAAGAAACCAACATCCACTAATATCGTCTCCCATAGATAGTTTCGCCTTCTCTGAAGCAAAATGCCTCAATGAACATGTTGGCGTAAACGCCGGCCCAAAGGTCCTTTTTGACCATACAATGGTATTTCCTGGATTTCGTATTAATTTTTTGCTCCCCAAAATGGGGCAATTGTCACCAAAGAGTGTGAAACGGGCATCGTCGGCCATAAAAAATTGCTTTGAAAGGTCAGGTTCAGTTTCAACCATACGAAGCAGCAAATTTTTTTAAGTCAATTGCACTCTAGATGGAAGAAAATGCAAATTATTCTTAAAGATGAACAGAAAAGTGGTTCCAATGACGCCAATATGTTGACCGCAGAGACAACACTCGGCAACACTCTTATCTCTTAGACTAGTAAATTGGAACGGCCTTGGCGTTGATGAACGGTATGTGGACGATCTCTTACTGTCGCGTGCTTAACTAAATTCGACAAAAAATGACGAAAAGTGTTGTCAGACGGCCGCGATAATTTCAACGATATTCAAGTTGAGCAAGCTTAACTGAATGACTATTTTCAATATACAGAGTCACTACTAAGGCATATTGTGTGGGTTTAAAGCGAAAAACTTTACTGAATTAAAATTTCAGAAATATGTGCTATTGAGTAAATCGGTTGACAAATACCAAATGCTATTAAATGGTGCCATACCGATATTTTAGAAGGCACATTCTATATAAAACTGAAAAAATGTTGGGAAGAGAAGTTTTTTATTGAGAACGAATAAATAAGTATTGAAATATGATAAAAGTAATATAATAAAAATGGTGATACAGGTAATCAGAAGAAGTTATGTATCATGTACTTAATAAGATCCATCAAATTTATCTTCACTTCCATTCTATGGGTAGGTCACGGTAAACTTATTGGTGATAACCCATCTTTTCACCACATATGAATCAAAAACATATGATTTATTTTACTCCTTGTTGGCCAAATACGTAGCATTTATGATACCAATTTACAATGGCTCAAAAATTTATTATTGATGAGTGTCTTCAAAATTGTTGACTGGGTACAAAATTTCATTGTCATAAAGTAACTTTTACTAAACCATAAACACTTGTTTAAAATTCCATAAGAAAGAAGGAACAACCCATTTGAAAAGTCAACAACCATTAAACAAGAAAACCACTTGTTTTGCCAAAATCTTTTGTAAGATGTTTATGGTTTATTTAAATATACTTGGCCGCAAGTTCAAAATTTGCCGCATTTATTGAAAACGCATATCATTTCAAAAAACGAAATAAATAACAAACGAAATACACTTACGCTAAAAAATATAAAAAGAAGCAAAAAATAAAATAAAAAGAAAACTAAAATATGTTGCTTCTTAAAATTTAGCCTTGCAAACGCCTTTTTAGCTGCTTTCGATCATAATTCGTGATGCACAGTTATACGCAAGACACGTTCGATATATATATTTTTTTTGATATTTTTTGTGTGTTTTTAAAAGCTAAAGGTTTTAAAGTTGAATGTAAGTATGTAACAAAATTATTGAATTAACCATTCAAACTTTATTAGTGAAAGTAGCAATATGATGAACTATTCTAATTAGAGATATAATTTTGAAATCTTTGGTACCCTCCACATCGGTTTTTCGTTTCATTAATATTTGGACTTATTGCACCATTTATAGCAAACTAGCTGTAAGTCGATGCACTTCGCTACATCCATCGTAACGAAATAGAAAATGGAGTATATTTTGTTTTTTTTTTTATTTATATTTGACGATTTTTGATTTTGTCGATTTTTGTTTCTTGCGTTTTTTTCAGACTTTGAGCATTATTGTTTTTTTGTTTTGCGATTTTGATTTTGGCAATTTTTGATTTAGGCGTTTTTTATTTTGGCGATTTTCGCTTTTTGCGATTTTTCATTTTTTCGTTTTTTGTTATTTGCCATTTTCGGTTTTTGCAGTTTTTGATTTAGGTAAATTTTGATTTTTGGAAATTTTTGTTATTCGCGATTTTCGGTTTTGACGATTTTTGACTTTAGCGTTTTTTGTTTTTTTTCCATTTTTGATCTTGGAGATTTTTGTTTTTTTTTTGCGATTTTTTATTTTGTCGTTTTTTGATTTTAGTGATTTTAACGATTTTGAGCTTTAGCGATTTTTGGTTTTTGCGATTTTTGACTTTGCCGATTATTAATTTTGCTGATTTTCGTTATTCGAGATTTTCGGTATTGACGAGTTTGTTATTCGCGTTTTTCGGTTTTGGCGATTTTTGACAGTTTTTAATTTTTTGGAATTTTTGATATTAGAGATTTTTGTTTTTTTTTGCGATTTTTCATTTTGTCGTTTTTTGTTATCGCCATTTTCGGTTTTTGCAGTTTTCGATATACGTGAATTTTGATTTTTTTTGGCGATTTTTGTTATTCGAGATTTTCGGTTTTTTGATTTTTGGTTTTTTTTTTCCCATTTTTGATGTTGGAGATTTTTGTTTTTTGCGATTTTTTATTTTGTCGTTTTTTGATTTTGACGATTTTGATCTTTAACGATTTTTGGTTTTTGCGATTTTTGACTTTGCCGATTGTTAATTTTGCTGATTTTTGTTATTCGAGATTTTCGGTATTGACGAGTTTGTTATTGGCGATTTTTGTCATTCGCGTTTTTCGGTTTGGGCGATTTTTGACAGTTTTTAATTTTTTGTGATTTTTGATATTGGAGATTTTTGTTTTTGCGGTTTTTGATTTTATCGATTTTTGATTTAGGCGATTTTTGTTATTCGCTATTTTCGGTTTTGGTGATTTTTGATTTTGACGATTCCGTTCATATTTTCCACGACCAAGGTGAGTGACAATTAAAGTATTTGTCAAAAGTTTCAAGATTTTTATTTTCATAGTACTTCATATTGTTTTGTATAGGAGGTGCCACGCCCGTTTTTTGTCCGACTATTCACATTAATAACCCATGAATTTAGACTAAGTCCCAAGGCTTCCACTATTAGAGTACTCCACATATACAACATTAAATATTTACCTTGTGTGGGGGTGCCATGCCCACTGATCTTACCCCGCCCATTTCTTTTCCGAGTACTAAAATTGATAACTTATAAACTCACGCCAAGTCCCAAGACTTTATCTATTACAGTACTATTACAGTACAGTATGATATTTGATATTTACTTTTTTTCCACAACTCTTCAAATTAGTTTAGTATGTACATGTACATAGTTTCAGAACTCTTGCTATCGCAGTGCTCCAGATACTATATGTTGAAATTAGATGTTAAAAATTCAATTTCTATATGAGACGTGCCTCGACCACTGGTAAAATAAAAAAAATATAGCCTATTTTTCCTAACGGTTAGGCAGTTACCTACTATAAAAATTTCAAGATGATCGGTCCAGTGCTGTATGTAGTCTCCTATAAACCACAAACAAACGTACAAACAAACATAAAAACTCAATGTTTTTTGGACATAACTCGGCACAATGAAGACCAATTTACCCCATTTTCAAAACCAGCTTGCTCGAAATAATGGCAAACAATATTATCATAACTTTGCCGAGTTAAGTGGATTATTTTGTGAATGAGCATGATTTCAACAGACAGACGGACATCACTATATCGGCTCGAGTTGTTATAGAGATCAAGAATATATATACTTTGTGGGGTCGCAAATGCATTTTTCGACGCGTTACAAACGGAATGAAAAACTGATATATACCTTCTGCACAGTGGCGTGGAGGTTATAAAAATGAAATAGTTTGTATAAAAGTACTGGAATCTGTTAGACAATTTTCATACAATAAATTTGTTCTTACGTCAACTTTAGTCAAGAAAAGAAGTGAGAAATACTTTTAAATGCTGCACACTGGCTAAAGTTTAAATTGCCCACAAGACACACAGAGCTGAGATGATGATCCTCATCATCGGCTGCAAAGACTGTAACAAAGTTGTATGACTTTTTCGTTAGATTTGAAACAATTGTTATTTTTTTTTTTGATGAATAATTTGTTATTTTTGTTTTGCTCGCAAAAAACAAAACAAAAAAAAACTCATTTGTCTTGGGATTTGTTTTAACATTAAAAACATCACAAACAAAACAAAAGTAATCTTTATTTTACATTTATTAAGGTTTATATTGTTTTTGTTTTAGTTATTGCATTTTGTTTCTCTTTCTCTTTGGTACACTCTGTGGTAATGTCAATAAAATTTCTGTTTATCAGTTTGACAAGACATATGCTTATTGCATGTCCTCGTTGTCTTTTTTACTACTTATCCCCACATACAGTCAGAAGTACATACAGGCATATATACAGACACACATTCATACAACATACTTATTTGTACATTGTTCTGCTTTATTATTTGTATAGTTAGTGGTATGTTGGTTTACGGTTTTTTTTGGTTTTTCTTTTTGGTTTGCAAGTTTTTTCCTTTTGACATAATGTCTTTTCGACCATTTCCGCATTACTTAAGCAACCGATAAGAATGAAATTCATGGGCCAGTTTCTTTTATATTTTTTGAGTGGTTGACATTTAAATGTAATTTTTGGTTCAAATGTATTTTCGAAGCTCAGGCCAGGAATTGCGTGCATAACTTTTTACGGTTTTTTCAGTTTTTTTTTTCTTGGTTTAAAGTTTAAAATGTCATGTAAAACAAAATGACAAAATATTTTGATTATACCGACAAATGAGCGTTCTTTCTTAAGAATTAATCAAGATATCGCGAGAATTAAGAACTAGATAAAGAAGATCATAAATTATGATTGACAACCGTAAATCATTATAAAATTTAAACCTTATGATTTTTTGTTGCACAAAAACGCTGGACAAATTAATTAAAACTGCACAAAGCTCGACTTTTAATGGATGAAATATAGATTAAAAATATAACACGCAAAATGAAAGAAAGTTATTCTAAAAGCATTAGTTTTGGAATAACTTTATTGCTTTGATTGAGTTGCGTTTAAAGGAAGAACTTATTTGGATATAATTTAAAACAATTTCCAAAGATGCGAATTTAAAACCAGCGTGAAAAAACGATTGTACTATTTGAAATCTTCGCTTCTGTAGAAGTGACGATTATCCAAAGTAATATTGAGAATTATAATTTGATATAGAGAAATAAGAAAATTTTAAACTTACACTGAAATTTTTAATTTTTATGTATAAAAAAGAAGTAGATTTTGTAGATTTTCGTGGAGGTTTTGATAAAGTTTCCAGAAAAGCTCTGTTTTACAAACTGCTGGTTTATCAACAAAGATGACTAGAATACAGCCTAAGGCGGGTCGATTTGTAGGGAGGCAAAAAAATCGCTCAAGTGACAAGGAAAATCATATTCTAGGGATCAAAATAAGAAACTTTGCTTTCGACCTGTCTGTCTATCTGCCATGGGGCAAACCCATTCCCACTCATGCATTTGATCTGAAACTTGACCCATAGTCTTGTTGTGACTACAGATTAATTTTGGGGTAGTCACGCAGAGTCACGCATAGTCACGGTGTGGGCTAAAAGTTATTTACCCTCATCCGATCGATCTTTATGTATAACAACATAGTTAAGGCGTATGATTATTATTTATTAGCAGAGTAGAAGATACGTATACGTATGAGTGTTAATTTTAATATTAAATCAAACATAGTCAGCCCAATTCTAAACAAAAAATGGTGATTTTTTGAAATGTTTGTATGGGGAACCATCCAAGGGGTTCCAGGGTGTGTGCCACTGGCATGGGTGGGTCGGCCCTCCAAAGTTAGTGGGGGTCGATCATAAATTTGGACTCGATTGGGGCACTCTAAATCGGTCAAAGTGAGACAGACAGACAGACAGGTCAAAACTCGGGACATCACAATTCGTTTTAGAGGTATGGTTCCTTGGGCAAAGTTTCTTATTTTTATCCCTATAATACGATTTTCCTTGTCACTTGGGCGACTTTTAAATCGACCCGCCCTATTATATATATACATACATATACCCTCCGCGCGCTGGTGTGGATGGCATAAATATGAAGAAAAAAAAAATTTTTTATGAATAAAAATGAATATTTTTAAAATTTTTAAATAAAAAAAAAAAAATTATTGCTTAAAATTATAAGTCTAAATAGAGTGATGTGTTTTCCAAGTCCAATAAGTTATGTATTCTGATGTTCCATTTAATCAATCCAAGAAAGCCCAACTTAGGGAAAAGTATCAAATTTTTTTTCTGTGTACAAACAATGAATTCTGTGGTTTTCAGGAATATTCGCATACGTCGATTGATTTGTTAATAAGAATTATATGATTCAAAAAATTTTTTAATATGGATCAATTTCAACTTTTTATACCCTACCCCATTATGTGATCAGGCTATAATGAGTTTATCCTGATGTTCATAACTACCAAAAATATTTGCAGTACCCATCTTTTATTATTTGCAGTACCCATCTTTTATTATGTTTGTGTTTATGTTTATGTTTATGTTTATGTTTATGTTTATGTTTATGTTTATGTTTATGTTTATGTTTATGTTTATGTTTATGTTTATGTTTATGTTTATGTTTATGTTTATGTTTATGTTTATGTTTATGTTTATGTTTATGTTTATGTTTATGTTTATGTTTATGTTTATGTTTATGTTTATGTTTATGTTTATGTTTATGTTTATGTTTATGTTTATGTTTATGTTTATGTTTATGTTTATGTTTATGTTTATGTTTATGTTTATGTTTATGTTTATGTTTATGTTTATGTTTATGTTTATGTTTATGTTTATGTTTATGTTTATGTTTATGTTTATGTTTATGTTTATGTTTATGTTTATGTTTATGTTTATGTTTATGTTTATGTTTATGTTTATGTTTATGTTTAAGTTTTATGTTTATGTTTATGTTTATGTTTATGTTTATGTTTATGTTTCATAGTCCAAAAGTAAACCCTATAGGACAATTTTTAGTCATAGCCCCCATATGAAGTTGATTCCTGATCTTCACTTGAATGTATCAAAATATGTTGCACAGATTTTTCTCATATTTGGATTGTATATGTTTATGCAAAAAATAAGTGACCTTATTAAATTTGGTCAAGTTCGGTCCGACATGAATTTTTCATATCCGAAGGCAAAAAATTAAAAATTTGGTTTATGTTTATTTTCTATATCTAATTAGTTGTAACTAAGAGAAAGAGTCTCTAAATGCATGGTATAGGCTATCGTATTCCAGAAAATCACGGAATTCTGTTTACTAAAGATTATAAAATTATTGGATTTTTTGTTTCTTAAATTGGTTTATTAATTTGATTCTAATATTTATGCTGGAGCCATAATAGCAATTCTAAAGAAATATTTTATCATAAGATCCGAAATAAATATGATATACTTGCATGTCAATCGCTTAATTAGTTTTTTTGAAAGCTGAAAAAATAAATCCGGTTTTTTCTCAAGAATCCGAATGTCCAGGATATGGCCAATTTGGCAAATTGTTTGGCGACTAATGGGGATTCTGGTCTAAAGATATACAAAGTTAAGAATATAACGAATAGAAATTAAAACATAAATAAATAAATTAAATGCAAAAGACGAAGTGCAAAGCATTTTATATGCAATTTTAAATGTTGTGTAATGGATGACGAAATGTACGTACTTGCTGGTTGTTTACATCCACCAGGTCAGGATTTTTATATCGCGGATGCAAGAGGGAATATTGCGGAAGAGTGTCGTGTGCAGAGGAGTTCAAAAGGACTAAAGCAATTGTGCTGTGGCAAAATGTTTGTTCTTGTGGTGAGAGGAGGAGTTCTTTTATAGCAAATAAAAATACATATGTATACATCAAAGACGGTCTTCAGTAATGACTTTTTTCTGGCCTTACTTGGCCTACTGCCACTATAGTACCAAACACAAAATGTTATGATTATACCAAAAGAGAAAGAACCTGCCATGAGCTCGGCCCTATTGAACGATATTGGACTTCAGTTAAAAAAATTGCTAAAGGACACAAAGGAATCTGGTCCAAATGAAAAAACTTTGGAAAAAGGTGGGAAACTTCTGCAAAAAAGGTCACGAAAGACACTAGGGGACCTATTAATGCAGTGCACTGTGCTGATATCAGGAAAATATTTTATGGGTTGGAGGAAAGAGGGAGTAGTATTTGTGGATATTTGTCTTAAATTTTTCTATATTGTAAGTGACAGGAAAGACCTTAGCGGGTAGTTTGTTCCACATTCGGCTTGTGCGGCTAATGAACGGATTTTCACGGTAATGCATTGTGCGATCCACTGGACAATAGATGTGATCTAGTAGATGAGCGAGTGGTGCATAGAAAAACATGGGCTCTACGGATGAGTTCACTTATCTCAGCAGCACACTTCCCATTGTAACATATAATAAAACACAAGCAACCTTCCGGCGATACCCCAATGTGGTTACCCTACTGTCATTGATAAGCACCAACGCTCTCCTTTGCGCATGGTGCAGAAGCTTCGAAATAGATTATGAAGCCCATGCCCATATATGGAAGTTGTATTCCATTTTTGTCGGATATAGGTGGTAAAAATAATAATGAGATCAAACAGGGTGGAGCACTTCATACATCAATTTAGGAAATCTAGGTACTTGAAAGCTTCTTTCGACAATTAAATAATGTGTTTATTCCAACGGACATCACACAAAATGTTCATGTTTATAACATAAAGTGCACCTAGTTCATCAATATCTACACCACCCATAGATAAAGATGGCCCGTGTATGGGTCAATAAACAACACTAAAATCGACCCTGTTCACTCGAACCCACTTATTCGTATATATTTTGCCTCACGCCCCTAATCTCCCTAGCGCTTAGCCTTTGATCGTAAGAATATGAATGACAATTATTGCTGTCGTCTGCAAAACAGTAGATAGGATTGGAAGTTTGACATAGAGGGTCATTGAGAAGAATTAGAAAAAGTGAAAGAGAAAGAACAGAATCTTGCTTGATAAAAATTATTATTAAATAATATAGTTATTTGTTTGAAGAATTAATTTATTTTTTTTTAAGTTATTACCGTAAAGGCGTGTTATATTTATTTCGCGCGCATTCCTTAGTTAAAATGTATTTCATGACACCCATAACTTCCATTGTATGACAGACCTATATAAAATTTATTGGTGACTGTTAAAATTTGAACTACATCAGTACCGTCAGAATAATATCTTTTTCACTTCTTTGTATGCTCTTCTTTTGCTGCGACGTTACTAAAACTAAAGAAACTGAAATTTAAAAAAATTTTTTAAGAAGTAGGAAATGATTGTAATATGTTTGGATGATTCTCTTTAAATCGTAACCGGCTATACCTGTTTACGTCTTTCAAGTTCTTGACATGCTCGTAAGCAAACTTTTAGCCGAGAACAAAACACAGGTACATCACCGTTTTTCCATCTTTTTTTATACCCTATACCACTATGTGGTTTGGGTATAATGACTTTGTGCTGCTGTTTGTAACAACCAAAAATATTTGACCTAGACCCATCTTTAATTATACCGATCGAATCAGAATCACTTTCTGAGTTGATTTAACAATGTCCGTCCGTCCGTCCGTCCGTCCGTCTGTGTGTCCATGTAAAGCTTGTAATCAAACTGGAGGTCGCAAATATGAATATATTTTGATGAAATTTGGTATATAAGCTTTTATCGGCCATGGGATGAACGCTATTGAAATTGGTGAGAATCGGTCCATGTTCAGACCTAGCCCCCATACAAATTACCCATATGAAATCGACATAAATTGCCGTAAGATCCAAATTGTCATATAGATCTTACTCAAATTGGGTTTGTATGCGTTCATTACATCCACTAATAAGTAGTCCAAAAATGACCCCTTTAACCCCATATATAGCTGCTTCCCTATCTTCACTTAAATCTATTAAAAAACAAAAATATTGCACTGATTCTTCTCAAATTTTGTTTGTACATATTTTTGCAAAATACAAGAGACTTTACCAAACACGATCAGGATCGGTCCATTTTTGGACCTAGTCCCCATATAGACATAGCATCCGATATGAACTTTTTCACATCTGCAGCCAAAAACATTAATAAAAATGCCAATCAAATTTGGCTTATGCTTATTTTCTATATCCAATTAGTTGGGCTTAAGAGATAGGGTTTCTAAACGCACGGTATAGGGTATCGTATAGTCGGTCTAGACGATACCTTGGTAAAAAGATATTAAATAGAGCTCCGGCTTTCCACAGGGGTGTTTACATAAAACACTTTCAAAGATTTTCAAGGGGAGCATCCGTTTTAGAATTTCTGTTTTTAAACTATTTTATCAATTTTTAAATACCTAAAGCGACATATGGCACCTCCCTGTCGGAGTTGTAATACTGTGTACATGATTTCCATGATTTTTAAACTCTTTCTTTTAACCCATACTCTCTGTCTGTCTGTCTGTCGTGGGTCAACCCCATTCCCCCTTATCAAATAGATCTGAGACTTGGCCCATAGTCTTGCTGTGACTACAGATTAATTTTGGGGTAGTTACGCATAGTCACGCACATTCACGGATTTAAGCTCCATTTCCCTTCATCCGATCGATCTGAAGCTTTGTCCATAGACTTGTTGCGACCACCAAAGATAAATTTTAAAATAGTCACGCATAGTCATGGAGAGATTTAAAATTCATATGCATAAGGAAAGAAAGAGTTTTAATAAAAACTCTGTTTTTATGGGTTAGATTTTATTTTTTGAAATATCAAAGATATAATGCAATCAATTGTCCTTTTTACAACTAACATTACGGCTACAAGTTACTCATTACTTGATCTTTTCTCCGTCAGTAGTAAAACAAAAATCCTATTTTTCGATCAGCTCTCAGCAGCTTGATTTTCTAAGCATGATTTAATCTTTCTAGCGTTTGACTTTAAACTGCAAGTAGTGGATGACGTAGTTCCTTATTATGATTTTAAGCATATGAATCAAAACGCGATCTTAATCGAATTATCTAAAATTTATTGGGACTCCATTTACTACATGTCTTCGGTTGATAATCAGGTCAGTTTTTTAGACCAAAATTTGGCAGACGTGTTTTACAAATCCGTATCTTTAAAAGTAATAAAATACAACCAACACATTAAGGTTAAAATCTGTGAATGGGATAAAACATTTAAATGGTGCAAACAGTTTTGAATAGATTATTTTTAAGAAGAATATTCCAAAGGCAGAAAACAAAAAAATAAAACTGCTCAATCTGCATACTACCCCAGCCTATTTATTTCTTCTACAGACTCCTAAAAACATACGTAAACCAACTGGAAATACTCTCAATCTGCCAGGCTGTAGAATGTGATGCCACTGGTTTAGATCACATGCATCCCAGGTTCTTAAAGAAAATAATTCCTCAACTGCTACCTCAAATTGCTCATATTTTTTACAATATTATTACAAAAAGTATGTTTCCTCAAAGTAGGATATATGCTAAACTTTTACTGAATCCTAAATCGCTCCTCTCATACCATACTTTTCTAAAGTGCTTGAAAGATTATTGCATCACCAATACTCGTATATATATCAAGAATAAGGGTGTACTCTCAGACAGATAAGCAGGCTTTCGTCCTAAACATAGCCGCATTAATGCACTTACTGATGCTTACTTTGCATTTCTGATGCTCTCAGATCATTCGAAGGCATTCGATACTGTGAATCATGAAATTCTCTGCATGAAGCAAATAACTTTTTTTGGTTTCCCTCCTTCCGCAACTCGCCTTATATAGTCTTATTTAGCAAATCGACAACTATACGTTCACGTCAATAATAAAATGTCAAATGTGCTTCCTGTAAAAAGAGCATTCTTTAAGGGTCGATTCTATTACCGCTTGTTTTTACTATATATATAAGTGATTTGTCTAGGCATCTTTCGTATTTAAAGATCATATGCTGATGGTGTGCAACTTTACATTTGTACTCGTTTTGATGAACTAAATAACTGTGTTGCGAACCTAAATTTGGGTCTTAAACAAATTCATTTATGGGCTATGACATATGGGCTATGTCGCAATCCATCAAAGTCTAAATGCATCATTATTCCTCGAAGATATTTGCTTCCATTTGCTATACCAGATATAATTCTTAACCGTTAAATTAATTTGATTAGCTCTAGGAAGTTAACAACTTCGTTCAAGTCTATAACCTAAAAAGATCTCCTACACAACACCGTATGCACGAAAACTATATGGTGTGAATTTTTTCGATCTCTTGAAGATACGATCATTGATGATGATGCATAATATTATATAGAAATAATTCTATAATTCAAATAAGGCATAAAAGTTTGGCCTCCGAATGGCAGTTCTATATACAATACTATATATAATTATAATTAAATATTTTATGTAGGTATTAAAATTTATATAGATATAGGGGTATATAAATTTAATTTTTAATAATAATATGTCTTTGAAACTTGCTACCGCCAACTTTACAATGTCTAATCAACGCAGGATATTTTAAGAAACAAGTTTCCCAATTTTTCAATACCATTTCGATATTGTTCAAACTTTATTTTTTTGAATTTGTGTAAAATAATTTTTATTGTTTTATTTTTATAAAAATTTTAATTTTTGTTATATTTTCATTAAATACTGTACCACATTATACCGATCCAATACTTAAATTATGAGACTCTTAGTCTTGTTGTGCAGGAAACAAAATGAATAAGTAAATAAATAAAACTTTTCTGTTAAATTTTAAAAAATATCGTATTTTACCAACTCTCAACATTTAAATAAAAAGAAAAATAATTATAAAAATCGTATCAAAAGTAAACTTATTTTTGTGAAAAATTTATTCAAAATTTTACAAACTGATTTTTGAAAAAATAATAAAAAAAATTGCCATTGCAACTGTGTTCGATGCTCTATAACATCGTTATCTTTCAAAATTTCGTTCTTTAATTTTGGTAATTTATTTTGTTTACCCTTGCTTAGAAGTGATTTGAATAAAAATTTCATAAATCTAAACGCGGTGCAACCCTTATTACACAATATTGTGAGGTAACTATTTGAATAAATAAATGGCAATATTTTTTGTATCAGGCTGTAGGGCATATATATATAGATATATAATTTAGAAGTTATAACCGGAAAATAACTTTAACTAGTTTTTATAAAAAGTAACTCATATATTTTTTTAACCACTTAGCGTTTTGAACTTTAAACAATTACGTTATATTATACAGTAACAAAAACAAAATAAAAAAATCCCAAGTGTGAGTTAAACTTCTCATTTGTCGTTTCTTTTATGGATATTTTTATTTCTTTATTTTTATTGATATCATACTATGTATAATGTAAGCTCACTAATGCGCTTTTAATGTTTGCTGCTGATATGAAAGCTGATTAAAGATATATATATTGTATATATATATATATATATATATATATTCAAAATCTGAAATAAAGCAAGCATGCTTTAACGCGAATAATGAAATCTGAATAAAAAGCAACAATGTTGTTTGAGACCCTTAAACGATATAGAAAAAAAATCCTGTAAAAACTTTATTTCTACTTAACAAAATTCGAAAAAAAAAATACAAACAAATCAGACATACAGATACTCATACATATAGATATGTGAACACATACAAACAACCACTTACACATGCAATGCTTTAAATCTTTTTTGAAGATGTATTAATGGGCCGCAGGGATAAAATTATAATAAATTTGCTTTATTGGTAAGTTTGCTTAAGTTACGATTTGTTGTTGCTGCTGCTGTTGTTGGTTCTACTTTTTGTTTTCTGCAATGACGATGATGACGATGACGAGGCTTTAGTTGTTGTGTTTGTGTTTTTTTTTCATGCAGCTACCACGTTATTCATTGTGGTATCTCAAATCACATACTCAGTGTTTTTAAAGGATGAATGCGAAAAAAATTTTAGTGATAACAAAAAAATATATAAAATAGTAAAAATAAAATTTAATAAAGTATATAATGAAAAGACTTAACATTAACGGAAATTGCAGAATATTTTACAAAAAAAAACTGTTTGATTTCGTGTTGTAAAATATGCGTTTTTGTAAGAATGTTGCTTGTATATTTTACGAATACTTTATTTATATTTTACAAAAGAATGTTCAAAAGCTTACGAAAAATTTTTAGCTATTGGTAAAAAGAAAACAATATAAGGAATGAATGAATTCATAAAGCTTTTTTGCAACTTGGTAATTTAATTTTTGGAGAAGTGTTTGAATAAAATTTTAGCCGAAAGTTAATAATTTTTGGAATTCGATAAGGTGAAATGTATTGGAATTTACTCGACACGACTCAATTTGTTTTTATAATTTGTTTTGTTTTTTTTTATCGATTTGTTTTTTTGTGCACTTTAAGGCCTTATAAAAAATTAGTTTAGAAATTTTGGAAAGGAAAAAATTATTTGGAAATTTTTTAAAAGGCACTAAAATTATTTTTATATATTTATCGTTTTTATACGTAACAAGTCTCATAAAACGAAAATTTCATACTACCGCAGATAATTTCGATAACAAATTATTTTGTTTAAGATTCGTATAGGTATTATCAAGTCTGTTTATAATTTATTTTTGTAAAATATACGGTGAGTGACAATACAATGGAAACTTTTAACAAGATATATATTTGACGACTTGAATGGTCAATACCCAAAAATTGGATCATTAGAAACTCCATTGTCCGTTTAAAAATTTGTAAGTTTTATTTATTTAATAAAGAAAAATATTAACATGGAATATCTTAACTTCAGAAAAAAAAATTATACTATATAAAAATTGAAATAAAAACTTTTGAACCGATCAAAATATTTTAGAAATTCTTTTTCTAGTGAGTAGATGTTTAGTTGAGCTAGAGTTTATTTCTATTTCCTTAAAATTGATACTTTTTAAGAAATTCTAGGTCAAAGTTGAACTTTTAATTTTTTTTTAACTGACCATATCTCGTAAAGTCAAATATACTTTGAAAAAATATATACGAATCTAATTTGAGAAAAATCTGTGCAATATTTTTTTTGTTTGATAGATTTAAATGAAGATCGGGATGCTGCTCTATATGGGGCCTTTGACTAAGAATTGTCCTATAGGAATTTTTTGGACTACTGATTAATGGATGTTATAAACACATACAAACCCAATTTGACTGAAATCTATTATGATAATTTGGATCTTATTTATGTCGATTTCATAGGGGTCATTTGTATGGGGACTATGTCTGAACATGGACCGATTCTCACCAATTTTAATAGCGTGCATCCTGTGGCCGATGAAAGCTTATATACCAAACTTCATCAAAATATATTCATATTTGCCACCTTTAGTATGATTATAAAGTTACATGGACACACAGACGGACGGACGGACATTGCTAAATCGACTAAAAAAGTGATTCTGAGTCGATCGGTATACTTGTATTGTATACTTATAGAACTGTTTAAGTTGCCGTAATTTGAAATTTTTTTGAGTAATTTCATTAAAATGAAAAAAATGTTCTACCCGCGGATCGGAACATTTTAAAGAAGACCGCAGGTCATTATCGATGACAAACCTTTATTTTTGATAAAACAACAAAAAAAGAAAAAAAAACACCTTTTTCTGAAATTAAAAAAAAGTTGAGTTTGACAGCATGCCACGTCCACAATTGCCAATAATATAAGCTAATTTTTTGGCTTCATTAATTTGGATATATTAACTACAAAATGGCGTTAAAATTTTAAAAATCGGTGACAAATGAATTGGACTTTTGGCCAATGAAATCAAAATTTCAGCCACAGTGCGCCATTGCAATGGCGAGGCATGGAGTCATTAAAAATTGTTGATGACATTCATTAAAATTTGCCACTCTATATTAACTGCCTTTAGGAAGTCTGTGTTGTTTGTGTACTTTCATATCTGTTTTTTTCGATGCAGAATTTTCCATAGATTTTCTATGGGATTGAGAGCTAGTAATCTGGCTAGCCATTAGAAAAAACTCACGACAGTAGATTTAGCCATTTGTTTACAATTTTGGATGTGTGTTTTGGGTCAATGTCATGTTGGAACTTCCAGACTGGGGTCATATATTCGCCCGTGTATGGATACATCATCTCATTTATAATTTGCCTGTATCCAATTCCTGTTAAAGTAGTGGAGTCATTCCTGGGCCCAGAAAACAACCCCATACCATAATATTGCCACCGCCAAACTTAACAGTTTTATTTGTTTATTATGTGTCTAGTCTTTTTAACATTGGTCGTCGTACATCATGGCCACTTAAATTAAACTTGAAAGTATATGAAAACAAACCAGTATTCTAATTCCGTCTTGACCAGTTTATGAGTTCTTTAGCAAAATTTATTCGAGCCAAAGGACTCTTTTCTGATATCAATAGTTTAGTTTCAGGTAGTTGCCTCTTTAAGTAGCAATTTTGGAGATTTCTTAAACTATCTATTAAATTATTTTGGGTCGTCAATAATTTTTCAAATATTTTTCTTAATAATTTTATTTTGCTTAAGACCAAGATTAAAATCATTTTTTTTATAAAACTCTTCACAAATTTTATTCTTGCCATTATTTTATAATAAATAACTATAAGATTAAAACATTGATAAATACAATTGTCTTTAAGAAACAGTTGAAAGACAACGTCAGAAACTATAAATATTTAAATAACGGCGAAGACTTTATACATTTTCTTTAATACCATCTTCTAATTTTATTGGTTTAATCAACTCTGTCATCACCAAAAAAATACCTTTTTTCGTTTATTCGTGTAAGGATATTATTTTTTATAACACAGATTTGTTACTTTTCGATAGAAAGAACACCAAAGAGTGATTTCACAAAAAAAAAAAAAAAAAAAAAAACGAGATATATAATTTTAGGAAGTAAGTTGAAATTATTTAAAAAAACAACAAAATTGACAATTGAGAATTTTGTAAGAGTTTCCAATGTGTTGCTACCCACTGTAGTCAATCTTAATTTTAATTTAATTTAATGACAAATCTAAATAATTGTTTTTTTTTCTAAATTTATATAACCTTCTTATAGGAGTTCTTTTTAAATAATATTTATATTATCTATAATACTAATAGGCTAGGCAATTTTTTTGTGACCGATGTTTTGTTCTACCGTTTATTCCGATTTTGACCAAACGTATATTATTGAAAGGATTTCTTTTTAGCCGTTTTGCAGATTTACAAATTTAAAAATTTTTTACTTTATTTTGAGTAAATTGCATTTGAAGTTGCTACTAACACATACATAAAATTATACATATGCTACGTGTGTTTTATTAAATTTGTTAATGTGTTTGTTAATGAGTTGTTATCTTCGTTCACAATAATAATAAACCACAAAAGTGTTGTTTGTGAATTGGCAAAGTTGAAAAATAAAGCTGTCTAGAAATTACACTCGCATTTCGAGCGCTGGAATCTGCTAGTATATATTACTAGCTGACCCGGCAAACAATGTTTTGCCATATAACTTATTTCTATGCATCTATGTATGGGAGGTTCCACGCCCACTGGTTTGATCCCGCCCATTTTTCACATAACTTCTTACACTCGTCATTCGTGAACTCACACCTGGTTTCAAGATAGTCGGGTTTATAGTACTCCAGATAATTTTTTTTGTATGGGAGGTGCCACACCCACTAATCCAGTCCCACCCATTTTTTTCACATTAACAACCGATTGACGTGCAGAAAGTTTCAATATTCTGGCCGTCATAGTACGGTAGATATATGTTGATATGTATTTACTATGTATGGGATGTGCACGCGCCCACTGGTTTGATCCCGCCCATTTTTTACATAACTTCTCATACTCATCATTCGTGAACTCACACCTGGTTTCAAGATTGTCGGGTTTAGGACTTTGGATATCAAAGAGCTCCAGATATGAGAATCTGGAAAATCCAAAATAGATATAGCCTATTTTTCCTGTATTTCTGCACAAGTGAACCCGAGCATTATAACTTGGTTGGTCATATAGTGATGAAAAATATTCTCCATTTATTGTGGTTCTTTTTTTCAAGTATTTAATGTAAATAATTCCACGGAAATCCCAAAAAACCGTTTCACAAAATTTATTGGCTAATTTCACTGTCTATGCTTTCTTAAGAATTTAATTTCTGCAGTATGGTGGTTAATGTATGTTTCATCAACAGTTATGTTTCATGGAAGATTTTACTAAGGATCGCGAAGTAAATACTATAAACCAGCTACTGAATCAGTTACAGGAGTGCGTTTCTTCTCGATTGTGACTCAATACGGCACACATCTGGCCTATAACTTTTCCGTACCCTATATTTCGTGCAAAATTAAAATCACTGAACCATCTGATATTGTCGTGGCCTTAACTAGTTCACCCACATTAACTGATTGGTTAATCAATACTATATCGAGGATTTTATTGATGACTTCCGAAGTTACTAACACAACTGGACGTCCAGAACAACATTGAAAATATGTTCATGTAACCAATTGTGACTCATCTTTGGTTTCTTTAGGAGTTTGTCTTCCAAGTAAAGGTGTTCGATTGCAGTACGAAATAAATTTTTTTCATATATTTCAAAAATAACAAAAGTAGACGATTGTTAAAAAAAAAAGCAAACTGAATGACGAATTTGACTAAAAATTTTTCACAATCCTTTTCTTTAACTTTATTTTTTACAGAAATGTATTTGATTTTAAATGTACAGTGCTGAATATGTGATTTTGAAAAGACTTCTTGACTACCGATCGTAAATTTTAAAATAAGAGATATTTTCCTATATTCTCTAACAATAATTGTTACGAAAATTTTTTTCTTAAATGGTACACTGTCAAGTTTCACCAATATTTAATTTTTTATAAATGAATTGTGTAAAAACACAAAATTCTACATAATTAAAAATAAAAAAAAATATATTTTTATAAAATTTTGCTTGAATATTTTATCTTAAACAATTAACTATTAGAAAGATGAGATTATGGTAAGAAAAATTATAGTGTATAATCATATACGTAGCTATATATTTTTTAATATTATTCAAAGTGAATAGTGGTATCTTAAATTCATTCACCTTGAAAAAATTTTGTATCAAATTTATGCTTATATGTATATATTTTGAATAATGCTCTTTACAATACTTATTTAACATAAATCTATAAACGAGTTTAAATGGTTTAAAAATGTACATTAAAACCAATATTAACCCTATAGTGCTATGCGCGACCTTTTCGTAACATTCAGAGGAAAAATAAACGCACTTTACCTGTAAAACCACATACACTATTCACGCCATCTAGTGGTCAAAGTCTTGAACGGCGTTCAGTTATTTTAACGATAGTTATAAATCTGGCAAAGCTTTAGAGTTCATCTATTTTTTGTACATATCTATAATCTCAATCGACAAGGCGATACCTTGTGACATCTTCTACACTCTCACTTACCAAACGATTTTGACAAAATAGAAATATACCATTTGAAAGGTATTTCTTTACAAATGTGCACCATTTTTACAGGTGTGCACCATCTGGTACATTTTTTTTGAGTAATAATCATTTAAAGTTGCTACTAACACCTATATAGAACTCATATTTAAGCTTCAAATAAAAAACTGGTCAATGTTGTGAATTGGCTAAAATTGATTAGCATACCTTTAGGCTCTTATGAACTTATTACCAAACCCTTTTATATATCTTCTGTATGTCCAATAAATATTTATAATGTAATTTAATGAATTTTGTAAATTTTTTATATATATAAATTAAAAAACATTGAAAAAAAAAAAATTAAATAAAAAAATAAAATTTCCCAGAATTAATTAATTTGATTTGTTCAGCTTGAGGTCATAAATTAGGAATTATACCTGCTTGTCTGCATTTAATGAGAAATGTTGTTGTAGATTTTATTTTAGCCATACGTTTGTTGTGTTTTGAATATTTCTTGATGATGTTGTTTATATTCTTGTCATATTTTTGTTTGATCCTGGTGTACAGTGTCATGATGACTCTATGTTGCGGTGTGCCTCCCGTGTAGTATATTTTCTGTATGTATAGTTGACCTTTGAGTTGTTAATTAATTTGATTTGTTCAGCTTGAGGTCATTCATTCGAATTTCGAGTGCAGGGCTCTGCTAGTTCATACAAAAGAAAAATAATATAGAAATTAAGGATTAAACGTAGGCGAATGTGCCACTTAAATTTATATATTTTTTTATATATTCAATATTCAAACGTTATAAGGTTAATTATAGACCACCCATGAAGTTATAAACAAGTAATTTTAAATCATTTTTTGTAGATTTTATAAAAAATTCGGAATAGTTTGATTTTTGCTACAAACAGGTGTAATAAATTAATATTGTTATTTTATGTATTTTTTGCGAATTTTTTTCTTTACCTTTAATAATAGAGACTGGCGAATCCCATTTTTTGTTTTTATGTTTTTAAAACATTTTATTTAACTTTGAGGCAAAATTATGAAAAAAAGTATTTAAAAAGTAAAACTATTTGCTTATTTTATTTATTTTATGTAAAAAAACAGACTTTTAGTTAAAAATTTTTTAAACTAAAAATATATTCAAAAGTCTATTTTTATGGCTTTCACGAATTAATGGAAACTAGCGGATTCGAGTGCAATTTCTAGGCAACTTTATTTTTCAATTTAGCCAATTCACAAACCAACACTTTTTTGGTTTATTATTATTGCGAATGAAGAAAACAAACTTATTAACAAAAACATTAACATTTTAATAAACACACACATTGCATATGTATAATTTTATGTATGTGTTTGTAGCAACTTTAAATTCAACTAGCAGATTCCAGCCCTCGAAATTCGAGCGCAAATTCTAGGAAATTTTATTTTTTTATTAAATGAAGATCTTAAAAGTATGCTCAACAATTATAGCCAATTTACAAATCAACACAAAAAAAAAACTCATATTTAATACAAACACATTAACAAATTAATAAACACACACATAGCATTGTATAATTTTATGTATGTGTTAGTAGCAATCTTAAATGCAATTTACTCAAAATAAAGAAAAAAAATTTTAAAATCTGTAAATCTGCAAATCGGCAAAAAAGAAATACCTTTCAAATAATATACGTTTGGACAAAATCGGGATAAAACTGTAGAACAAATAATCAGTCAAAAGAAATCCCCTAGCCTATTAATATTAGAGATAATTGAATAAAAATATATGAGAATTGTAGCAGATAATATACACATTTAATTTTTTGTTTTGTATTAAAATTTTTCAAAAGAAGGCTAAAACAAGTAACAGAATTATAGACTATGCGATATTCTATACAATGCGCTTAGAGTATTGGTCTTGGGTTTAACAATTGCGTATAGAAAATAAGCATAAACCATATCTGAGCGGAATTTTTATTAATTTTTTTGCCTGCAGATTTCAATAAGTTCATATCGGATTCTATAATTACATAGGGACTAGATCGAAAAATACATCGTTCTTGACCATATTTGGTAAAGTTGCTTCATTTTTGGAGGAATAAATATAAATGAAATTTGAGAAAAATCTATGAAATATTTTTGGTTTTTGATATTTTTTTGTGAACATCGCGAAGTAGCTTTATAGGGTTTATTTTGGGACCACTGATTAATGGATGTAATTAACACAAAAAATAAACCACAATTTAAACAAGATTTACATGATAATTTGGAACTAATGGCAATTTAAGTAGATCTCATAGAATTCATTTGTATGGGGACTAGGTGTAAGCATGCACCGATTTTCATATTTGCGACCTATTGTTTGATTACAAGCTATACTTGAACACACGGATAGATGGATATTGTTAAACGATTCGAAAAGTAATTCTGAGTCGATGGGTTTATTTAAGGATGGGTCTAGGTCAAATATTTTTGGAAGTTATAAACATAAGCACAGAGTCATTATACTCTGATTACATAGTAAAAGAATTAAAGCAGAATAATGCATATAACATCGAAACAAACCGAGTGTTCGATTATTTACAAAATTAAATATTATAAAAAATTTTATATAAATTTTATTGTTATTTGAGGTTAATTAATATACCTGTTAGTGAAAACTGGCAATAATTGAATGTCTTATTAACAATAACATGAAAGTTTCAAAATATATGTCAATACTGTTTAAAAGCAAATGTTGCCAGATTTACTGTTTTTTTTGTCAAGTCTACGATATAATAATTTTTTATAAACTTGTCTTAAGCTTTGTTAGATTTACGATGATAAATATTAGAGAACAATATTTAAACATATTTAAGAGAAAATATATTTGAAATGCTTAAAATTTCACACATGAGAATTTTTCTACAAAAAATATTGTGAATTCATCTTAACATGAATTTATCAAATGATAAAACTTTTGATATGTACAATTTTCTATAAGTTGAAATTTAGAGTTCTGAATTTTTTTTTACATCTATCATGTTGAAAAAAATATCATATAATATATTTATTTATTTTTGTTAAAATCTATAAATAGTAATTTAATTTTTTATAAGATATTGTACTTTTTTAAGATACTGTAATTTTTTGTAATTATTTTTCTTTTATATTGGTGTTTTTTTTTTGTTTATGTAGGGATAACGTTAGGAAAAGTGTGGCAATAACAGTCTAAACTAATACGTCATCTGGAGTATGAGACTATTGCTACAAATGACCACAACAATATTATATATTACAGCAGTAACAGATAATTAAAAAAAAACTAGGACAACAAGATCAACACAAAAAAACAATATTTTTTCAATTGTTTTACTTTACATTCATTTAAATCTCGGTACATTGAACCGATTTTGATGATTTTATACAGCAGCTTGCTCAGCATATCAAAGAATCATATTCATTAGAGACGGCAGCACTATATCAATTCAGATTGTTGCAAGGATCAAGAATAGATATATTTTTGGCGTCCAAATATATATTTTTTAATTATTACGAATTAAACGACAAACTCATACCTACCCTCTATGCACGAGTATACAAATTACATAAACTTTATTTTTTTTTGCCCATTTACTTGAAACTTCTTGAATGCATTAGATCAGGAACAAAACTTCACTATATTGCGACATTGGCGCTTTTATATTTATTCCATGTGTCTTATTATTTTTTTAACTTTTGGTATTTTTTAAAAGTGGGCCAAAATGAGTTTTGTTAAATGCCCAAAATGACATGACCTATCATTTATAAAAAAATCATATTGTTAAGATTATTAAATTGCGAAAACTGATTTAATAACTCTCTTAAAACTTTACCGTTTTAAAAATTCTATTCGAAAAATAGAAACGGAGAGATGGGGAAAAAATATTAAAGCGAAGAAATGGTTCTTATATAACTTCACAAGCATTTTTTGATATAAATATGACAAATTATTTAAGAAAAATAAATAAATAAATAAAAAAATAAATGAAAAAAAAAAAAAATTCGAATGCAATTTCTAGGCAGCTTTATTTCTCAACTTAGCCAATTCACAAACCAACATTTTTATGGTTTATTATTATTGTGAATGAAGATAACAAACTCATTACAAACACATTAAAAAAATTTAATAAAACACACATAGCATACGTAAAATTTTATGTATATGTTAGTAGCAATTTAATAAAAACAAAGGAAAAACTTAAAAATCTGTAAATCTGCAAAACGGCTAAAAAGAAATACCTTTCAAATAATATACGTTTGGTCAAAATCGGGATAAAACGGTTGAACAAAACATCAGTCACAAGAAATTGCCTAGCCTATTAATATTAAAGGTAATATATCATATTTCAGACTATTGTCTGCTTGCAACATTTTGCTAGTCTCCTTCCTCCTTCAGCTTGAACATTTAGAAATTCTAAAATATTTTATGAATGAAATCCTAGGCTTTTCACGTTTTTATACCCTATACCACTATGTGGTCAGGGTATAATGACTTTGTACTGATGTTTGTAACTACCAAAAATATTTAACTTAATCCCATCTGTTGTTATACCGATCCACTCAGAATTACTTTCTGAGTCGATTTAGCGATGTCCGTCCGTTCGTCCGTCCGTCTCTCTGTCTGTCTATAAGCTTGAATTTTATGGTAAGTTATGTCGATATCATAAGGGTCGTTTGAATGGGGACTAGATCTGAACATGCACCCATTTTCACCAACTTCAAACTTCAATAGCGTTTGTCATATGGCTTAATTTACTTCCTTTCCAAACTAAGCCATCGATATTACAAATAATATTATTTTTGAATAATTTTCGAACATATTATGAATAAAAAACGTGGTTCTTAAATAGGGAGGGTGGCAATACATTGGAAATTTTTACAAAATTCAAAATTTGCCAAATTTTTTTTTTTAATAATTTCGCGGTTAGTAATAAAATTATGTATTTTTTTATGAAATCACTATTTGGTGTGCTTTATATTAGAATATAACACATTTGTTACAAAAAAGATACTGTAAAAAAAAAAAGGTAAACGAAAAAGAAATATTTTTTTAGTGATGCCCAAACAGTGAAAACTTTTAAATTTCTTTACCAGAGCTGATTAATATAATAAAGACAATAGAAGAACGAGTGATAAAACTTTTAAAAATCTTAACCGTTATTTAAATATTTATTGACTCAGATGTTTTCCTTCAACTATAATAAAATAATGGCAAGAATAAAGTTTTATGAAGAGTTACAAACCAGAATATTAAATGATTTTAGTGATGGTCGTAGGCAAAAGAATATTTGTGAGAAATATTCTATAAATAGATCCATAAAATCGTCTGGCTAGCATTAATCTTGCTAAAGAGCTTATGAACTGGAATTTGAATACTGTTGGCGTGTAGTATTTACCAAAAACCTGAATATTTAAGTGGTCATAAAATGGCTAAACGCTTCAGTAATTTTACTTAAATAAATGATATATAGGAATCATCCACCCCCAAGACCATGACCATCATTATACCCTAACCACTATGTGGTTTGGGTATAATGACTTTGTGCTGCTGCTTGTAACGACCAAAAATATTTGACCTAGACCCATCTTTTTTTATCAGAATCACTTTTTGAGTCGATTTAACAATGTCCGTCCGTCCGTCCGTCCGTCTGTGTGTCCATGTAAACCTTTTAATCAAACTGCAGGTCGCAAATATGAATATATTTTGATGAAACTTGGTATATAAGCTTTCATCAGCCATAGGATGAACGCTATTGAAATTGGTGAGAATCGGTCCATGCTCACACCTAGCCCCCATACAAATGACCCCTATAAAATCGACATAAATTGCCATAAGATCCAAATTGTCGCATAGATCTTAGTCAAATTGGGTTTGTATGTGTTTCTTACATCCACTAATGAATCGTCCAAAAACGGTCCCTATGGGATAACTCTTGGTCATAGGCCCCATATAGAGATGTTTCCCGATCTTCACTTAAATCTATCAAAAAACAAAAATATTGCACCGATTCCTTTCAAATTTTGTTTGTATATATTTTCGCAAAATACAAGAGACTTTACCAACCATGGTCAGAATCGGTCCATTTTTGGACCTAGTCCCCATATAGACATAGCATCCGATATGAACTTTTTCATATCTGCAGCCAAAAAAATTTATAAAAATGGCACTCAAATTTGGTTTATGCTTATTTTCTATATCCAATTAGTTGGACCGAAGAGATATGGTCTCTAAACCATGGTATACGTTATCGTATAGTCGGTCTAAACCAACTATAATTTCTTACTTGTTCCATAGTGTTATTGTATAGCAAAGGTTTCCATTGTTTTGTCAACAGCATAAAAATGAATACTTTTACGGTTTGTTGATTTTTTCTGAAGTTATGTTAATATATCTTATTTTTTAAATAAATAAAACATACAAATGTTTAAATTATTAAAAAAGTACAAGTCCTCAAAAATATATTTTGCTAAAAGTTTCCATCGTATTGTTACTCACACTATATTTCTTATTGTTTTTTAATATTATTATGGCTTAAATAATTAATATAATAATTACGCTAACAACGTAGTGGCTATACTGCTAGCATATCTATGTATCAACTGAAATTATTCTAAAAATTAACTGGTCATAACCAAACTATGGTGTTTGTTTGGTAATCACTTATGGGTTAAAAATTATGTTTTAATCCGAGAAATATATAATATCAATTAATGTTTACTTTGTTACTTTTATCAATAATATTTTCAATAATGTTTACATCTTTTGTTTAATCTGAAAGTAACTTTTTGAACCAAGTGCTTGGTATTCTGAAAAAATACATAATAAAAGTAATTCAAATGATAACTTTTCCATTATTTTTTTTACTTCACCGAAATATCTTTCAGCTGATAAATAGAATATTTTATTTCCATTAATTTTCTAAAAAATAAAAATAAATTTTAAAATATATTTAAACATTTTTTTTAATGAAATCTTGCATAGGTCAGTTATTTTGTGTTTAATTTTGTAAATCATTTTTCCTAAACATCCTTTAGTTAGTAGTAGAAACATCATTTATACTTGTATTTTTTTTTGCAAATTTGTTTTGTTAACCAATTTTGAACAGATTCATTTTTAACCTAAGATTTTAAACTATATTTCAATAAATGTAGGAGCGGCTTTATGGTATAAATAAAAAACAACAATATTTATGAAAAATATATAATTTCGTTTTTATTTAACAAATTCCTAATTGAAGTAATTAGCCTTATTTCATTAATTTCATAAAAATAATAATTTCAATAATATTTTCTTCCTTTTGAAACATAAAAAAAATGTAACCTCAAAAGGCAATTTTGTTATTTTAACAATTATTTTATATTAAAAAAATAATATTTTTGAAACCGTAGAATAGATTTTTGTTTGCCTTACTTTTGAAAAACTTCTTATACCAAACTCTTGCCAAAAATTGATGCTTTAAGCCATAATGGGTTAAAACTTTTTTTGTTGTATTTTATAAGTTAGTGTTTCTTTTTTTGGTATTTTTTATTTGAATTGTCGACTTTTGATGGCTGTCGCTGATGCGTTGCATGCGTAGGTATGTCAACTATGCACGCACTTATATATGCAAAATATATTTTGTTACTAACACATGCTCACACATGAGTATCCTCTTCCCTTTCCTCCTCTAAGAAAAGTGATTTTTTCGGTAAAAGATGAACAAGTTAAAGTCAAGTATTCTACTACTTACTAAAATGTTGTTGCTGTTGTTGTTGTTGTTGTTGTGTGAAGATGCTTACATTTTCTGTTTTCTTATATTGTTGTTTAAGTTGCGTGTGAAAACCATCTTAAATATGGTGTTGTTAATTTAATGTTATGGAAACAATATATATATATATTTATATAAACATTGTTATGTAAAAGTGGTTTTTAATGTATTTTATTTCTCAAATATGGTTGTATAGAAATTGTTTTGTTTCTCTTTCCAGTTTTATGGCTGGATGGTTAATTGTTTAAAATTAAAATATGTAATTTTTGCTTTTATGATTTGCGTTTGAGAAAAATCTTTTTATGAATGTGAAATAGAAAACTAAGCTTTATGTTGGAAATATTATTTATGTTGTTTTATTAGCTTTGCACTAATATTTTACAGTACTTTTTTTAAAAATATGAGGTGGCGGCAGAAGCGGTTGAAAAGAAGTATAGCTCGACTAAGCCCCATAAGAAAGTGCAATGGAATGTTCAAAGAATATGATTTTATGAAAATGTAAATGATTACATCCGATCGGTTTATGACATCATTTCACTATATCCGGGAATAAATTGTGAAAAAGGAAGTTCTAGAAGATCTAGAGTATATTTTACCATACTGTTTTTTAAACGTAATATTTAGAAAGGTACTTTTTTAAAAAGGTACTTTTTTAAAAAGGTACTTTTTTTAAAGGCACTTTTTTAAAAAGTTTGTAAAAGTGAAACTGTGCTTTCTTAAAAATTTACTTTTTTTTTAAGAAAAAGTACCTTTTTAACATCAGTACAAAAAGGTATTTTTTAATAAAAGGTACTAATTTTATAATGGTAATTTTTTTAAAAATGGAACCTTTTAAAACGGATTTTTTTAAATAAGATACTCTTTTAAAATGGCGTATTTTTAACACATAATTTTTTTGGAGATGTATTTTTTTTTTCAGAAATGTGCTTTCTTAAATGTATTTTTTTTAAATTACTTTTTTAAAGCTAATATTTTTTAAAAAAGTTACCTTTTTTTGAAATATACTTTTTTAAAAAGGTATATTTTTCTTTGAAAATTTACTATAAGAGAGATCTGTTCTTATGGCGGTACTTTTTCAAAATGTTTTTAGCACATACTTTTCTTGAATTGTACTTTTTGAAAATGTACCTATTTGTACCTATGTTAACAGAAGTACGATAAGTTACTTTGTTGAAAAGGGCGCTTTTAAAGGTAGCTTAAAAATATTATATAAAAAGGTACTTTTTTTTAAAGTCTGTATTACTAAAAAAGGTACTTTTTTTTAAATACATTTTTTTAAAAAGGTACTTTTTTAAATAAGTACGTTTTTCAATAAGATGCTTCTTTACATTAGTATTTTTTAAAGGGTACTTGTTTTAAAGGGTATATTTTTTAGACTGGTACTTTTTTTAATAAGACACCATTTTCCAAAAGGAACTTGTTTTAAAAATAAATTATTTATAAAGGTATTGTTTTTAAAACAGGTTCGTATTTTAAAATCGTACTTTTTTATAAATAAAAGGTCCTATTTATAGGTACTTTTTTAAAAGTGCGCTTTCTAAAAGGTATTTTTTGTGGAAGGTACTTTTTAGAATTTATTTTTTTTGAACGGTACCTTTCGGAAAGGAACCTTTTTAAACACTTAGTTGTTAGTACTTTTTTAAAGCGGTCCTTTTTGAAAAGGTACTTAAAAAACTTCTTTTAAAGTGTTGTTTTAGAAAGGTATTTTTTTGAAACGATAATTTTTGATAATGTCCATTTTTAAAAGGTACTTTTTTGAAAACAAACTTTTTTAAAAATAGTTTTCTTAAAAGTTGCTTTTTCTAATAGATACATTTTTCTACAAAGGTAGTTTTTCAAAAGTCATTTTTTCAGAAGGTACTTTCTTTAAAAATTTACATATTTTAAAAAAAGTACTTTTTTTAAAGAGCTGCTTTTTAAAAATGTGCTTTTTATAAATTTTCTTTTTTTAGAAAAGTTTTTTTTTTTTGAAGTTTTTTAAAGCGTTTTTTTTAACAATGTTCGTATTAAAAAAGTTCCTGTCTTATGAAAGTATTTGTTTTTTTAATATAAATTTTTTTTTAATTTCCTTTTTTAAAAGGTATATTTTTAACAGGAGTACAAAAAGGTACTTTTTTAAAGAGTTTATTATTTAAAAAATAACTTCTTTTTAAAAGATAATTTTATTAAATAAAAATTTTTTAAACCTGTGCTTTTTTAAAAAATTTCCCTTTCTAAAAAAGTAAATTTTTAACAGAAGTACAAAAAGATACTTTTTCTAAAAGGGTATTTTTTCAATATATCTCTTTTAAAATATATTTTTTTAAAAAGGTCCTGTTTTTAAAGAGTTACTCTTTTTTTTTAAAGGATTTTCTTTAAAAGTTATTTTCTTCAAATGAACTATTTATAAAGCTACCTTTTTGAAAAGGCTTTTTTACAATGGTATTTTTTAAAATGTACTTATTCAAAAGAGTGCGTTTTTTATTCTGGTACTTTTTAAAAAAGACAGTATTTTAAAAAAGAAACTTGTTTAAAAAATAAATTTTTTTTAAAGGTATTTTTTAAAAAACTAAAATCTAAAATCGCAATTTTTTTAAAAAGGCCATTCTATTAAAAGGCGCCTTTTCTAAAAGGTGTTTTTTGTAGAAGGTTTTTTTTAAAAGCCACTTTTTTAAAAGGTGCTTTTTAGGAGGTACCTTTTTGAATGGTGCTTTTGTGAAAGGAACTGTTTTAAAGATTGTAATTTTTTGTTAATGTCCTTTATTGAAAAGGTACTTTTTTGAAAAGAAATTTTTTGAAAAATAGTTTTTTGAAAATATGCTTTTTCTAATAGATACATTTTTCTATGCAGGTAATTTTTCAAAAGGTATTTTCCAAAAAGTACGTTCTTTAAATATATATATATATATATTAAGAGAAGTACTTTTTTTAAAAGGTCCTTTTTAAAAATGTGCTTTTAAATAATGTGCCTTTTAAAATTTTTTTTTTTAATTTTTTTAAAGTTATTTTTTAAAGCATTTTTTTTAACAAGGTTCATATTAAAAAAAGTTACTTTTTTACAAGTATATTTTTTAAAAAGGAAATTTTTTGAAAAAGGTAATTATTTTAAAAAGAAACTTTTTTTAAAGAAGTACTTCTTTTAGAAGGGTAATTTTATTAAAAATTGAAGCTTTTCATTGAAAATTTTCTAAAAAATCATCTGTAAAATGTAATGTTTTAAAATTGTGCTATTTAAAAAAATTTCCTTTTTTAAAAAAGTATATTTTTGACAAAAGTCCAAAAAAGTAATTTTTTAAAACGGTACTTCCTTTAAAAAATAATTTTATTAAAAATTTAAGTTTTTTATTTTTTTTTATTTTAAAAGAAGTACAAAAAGACACTTTTCTTACAGGTTATTTTTTTAAAATTAATTTCTTTTCAAACTTATTTTTTTGAAAAGGTCCTATTTTTAAAAATTTACTTTTTTTTAAAAGGCTTTTCTTTAAAAGTAATTGTTTTGTTTTGAAAGAGATACACTTATTTAACAAAAATAGTTATCTTAACTTTTTATTTAAAACTTACTGTATTTTTTTGAGAGAAGCTTTTCTGTATTTAACATTTTTATACCCTATACCCTTCGATTTAACTATGTCCGTCCGTCCGTCCTTCCGTCTGTGTGTCCATGTAAACCTTGTAATCAAACTGCAGGTCGCAGATATGAATATATTTTGATGAAATTTGGTATGTAAGCTTTCATCGGCCGTGGGATGAACGCTATTGAAATTGGTGAGAATCGGTCCATGTTCAGACCTAGCCCGCATACAAATAACCCCTATAAAATCGACATAAATTGCCATAAGATCAAATTGTCGTATAGATCTTAGTCAAACTGGGTTTGTATGTGTTTATTACATCCATTAATCAGTAGTCCAAATACGGTCCCTATGGGATAACTCTTGGTCATAGGACCCATATAGAGCTGCTTCCCGATCTTCACTTAAATCTATCAAAATACAAAAATATTGCACTGATTCATCTCAAATTTTGTTTGTATATATTTTTGCAAACTACAAGAGACTTTCTCAAACATAGTCAAGATCGATCCATTTTTTGGCCTAGTCCCCATATAGATATAGCATCCGATATGAACTTTTTCATATCTGCAGCCAAAAAAATTAATAAAAATGCCACTCAAATTTGGTTTATGCTTATTTTCTATATCCAATTAGTTGGGCCTAAGAGATAGGGTCTCTAAAGGCATGGTATATCGTATAGTCGGTCCAGACCGACTATAATTTTCTTACTTGTTTTAAATTTAATTTCTTTAAAAATATATTTTTTAAAAAGTTTTAGTTTTTTTTCGCGGCCACTGTTTTGCATTTAGATGCTCCAGAATCAAATATCTGGGAGCAATTTCTCATCCAGATTTATAGGAAATTTCATACTGAGACTCCAATCGTCAAGTGAGTCTGGATATTTTTCATTTATAAACGGGTTGTCTAATCGACCTTTTAGTGGTAATTAATTATTGTGGTGTATGCGGGATCTCCGACCAAACAGTTTAGTATAGTCCTACCTAAAATTACTTTCATTAACTGCAGCAACCATTTTGCGACCGTCTTTCTCATAAATATTTCTTTACCGTATTGTACACCAATACAATTGACTTACATTACCTAAACAATTTCCGATTATTTATTAAAATATATTGAATATCATACTTAGACACATGCTGGACATATTTCATCAATCATTCTTATATAGCTGCTTATCAATTCAAATATCCGATACTTTACTATTTCCATACACCTCTATTAGAACAATATTCCCCAAATGCATGAAAAATATATTTTATGAATAAGGATGGATCTTATGTTTACATTATCTTTAGCTCCTTGAATTTCCCTTATATTTTAAAGGTAACCATTTACGTTTCCGTTTCTATCTATATGATAAGAAAACTTTATGTTACAGATCATCTAAAAATTTACACTTTTAACGTTGAGTTGTTACAAGTAAAACACTTCAGGCTTGATGAAGAAAAAAAAACAACAACCATAGTTTATTGTCTAGTCTTAAGTCACTCATAAATCTCTAAACAGGAACAAAGACATACAAATTTTATACGAAAAATATTTTATAATTGACTTATTTATTATATCACAACAAACTTTTTCAGTGTTAATATTGAAACAAAAAAAAAAAAAAAAAAAAAAAAAATAGAAGAAAAAGTTGTATATTTTTATTTTAATTTTTTATTTATATATGTATTTTTTTTAGCTTAAAGATAATTTTATGCAAAATATGGCTGGTGAGTGGCGTGCAATAAATGCAGCTGGTTTTCTTGTAGTTTTGATTAATTATCAATACGTTATGGATGGGGGACATATACAAGACACAAGAAGAGTCATTACATTATCTACGCTTCCTTGCTGAAGGTCAGCATTTTGTTGAAAACTTTTTGCATACTTTTCGTACTTCTACGTGTACTTTTTAGTTTAGTTTTATTTCTCTAAAGCTAGAAAACATCTCAGCTCAATGCAATTAGTTATGTTATTGAAGCTCACATCTATAACAGAAAATAAAACAAGTAGAGATGAGAAAATATCAGCCTTTTCATCATTTTTAAAATTATTGTTTCAGGCTAAATTGTGTACTGAGGATGCAATGATATGAATCTGATTGATTTTAAAGACTAGATTTAAATAGCCTTATGTCGAACATGCAAGGTTGTTACAAATGTTTTTCATAAATAACAATTATTTTAGTTAAACTTAATCAAACGTATCGGACACATGAAAAAAGTTTGTATCCTAAGTCTTTTGAATTTTCACTAGAAATTTGTCTGCCTCTCGAAATTGCCGTACTTTATATAAAAATAATATAAAATATTATCAAAGAAATTTAACGCATGGTTTCCTAAGCTAAACTGGAAGTTTTAAAATCCCATCAAACCAAGTCACATTAATAGTGAGTGAGTCCATTAAAAACAAACCAATTTGAAAGACATTATCTGATTTTGACATATCTAATTAATTATTCAAATTGTAATTTCTTTTGATTTCTATTATCCAAATAAATAACAAAAACATTTGATAATATCACAAGCTTTATGTGTCTGCTTAAAAAATTGCTTTATGTTTCTTTCCATAAATAAATTTGTATAATTTTCCAATTTAACAAACAGAAAATCATTAACTGTTTATAAATTTTGTTTATAATTTATGTAAATTGTGTGAAATAAGCATTTGTTAAAATAACACTTGGCTTGAAAGAGAAAAACATTTGTCACAGCAATAGTATTTTAATTTTACACTTAGCCTCTTTTGGCAACATAATAAATTTCATTTTGAACCTATCTATAATGAAAAAAAGAAATAAGAACAACGAATAAATCAAGAGATAGGATAAATTAACAAAATACAAAAACAAAATTTAAAGCAAAATTTTTTTAAGAGCAGATTTCGGGCAATAATTTTTGGAAAATGTATTTTTTTTTTAAATTAAATAACAATTTCCTTCTTAAAACACAATTTTTTGAAAATTTTTTCTTATACAATGTTAGAATTTACTAAGTTTCTCCCTTGTAAATCCAGGGTCATATATATATTGCATTAACAAAAGTGGAAACAAATTATTTTATTGTTATTTTTATTAAGATCAATACAATTATAACTGCAGTGACTTTATTTATTAATAATTACCTCATTTTTTTATATTTATAATTGAATGTGAAAATCTTATGAATTATGAATGGTATTAGAAGAAAAAAGTAAATAAAATACAAGTTTATTTCTTTTGTCTTCATATTAAAGAAAAATTGTTTTCGATGTTGTCATTTTTATTTTAAAGCTTTAAAATTTAGTTCTTTTTTGTTGCAGTTTTTCATCTTCTTAAGCCGACATAAAGTTGACTGTCAGTTTTTAAAATGGCAAAGTGTTTGACTTGCCACTGTCAGATTAAATTGTAGCTAAAAAGTGAAACTAAATTAAGCAAATTGACATGATGCTTTAACGTGTAAGGATACATAAAAGTAGTTACAGCCGGTTTTTTTTTTTCTAAAACATTTGTTTCAGCTTTTAAGTAAACCCTACCTTTACTTAAGTTTAGCTCCTTAAAAAAATATTTGTAGTCAATTGCTGAATGTAATAAAATTCATATTTAATTCACGGAATATATAAAACATTCAATACACAGAGTGATTATTTTTTTAAGTTATACAAATAATTAAAATAAAATAATTAATATTTTGTTTTTTTTTCTATTTCCAGGTATGTTGTTATGGATTTCTTTGGATATTTTGTGTAAGTTTATTAGTTTGTGGCTTAAAACCAAAACATTTAAAACACGTTTGCCGCATGTCATTATTCGATTTCTGTTTTTTTTCGTTTATTCAATCATAACATTATTATATTTAATGACACAAAAATTAACTTAAATATTAATGCAAATGGCGGTATTGTCCTATATTCCCAATTATAACACCTCCCGGTTGATAAACTTTCGAAAATATCTAATAATGGCATAAAACAGCGTTTAAAAGTTTTCAGTTGATGATCTTGTTTTTCAAAGTTTTAAAATATTGCTCAAAAATATTTTCTAAGCTTCTAAATTTTTAAAATTTTTTACTTTATCATATTAGAAAACAATGTTGCTTTATAATTTTATTTTTTAATAGCTTCCGAAATTACCAATAAATTATTTAAAAAATACACTATGGGGAACTTAAATATATGTGTAGTAATATAAAGCAAATTTTCTTCTTTCTTACTTTATAAATTAAGTTTTAATTGGAGCTTTAAGTTTGTTTCCACAAACAAAAATTTAATACGTCGACCATAAAAAAAATAATGAAAAAGTGTACACGAATTCTAGGAACGGATAAAGTTTTAAAAGGGCTTTTTTGATATCCTTTTCGTCTCATATGATAAAATAAAAGATCGCATCAAATTGCCGAGATTCTCAGCTTCATTTGTCATAGAAAGAGTACTTAAATATACTAGCAGATTCCAACGTTCGAAACTCGAGTGCAATTTCTAGTTAGCTTTATTTCTCAACTTAGCCAATTCACAAACCAACACTCTTTTGGTTTATATAATTTTTTGTATGTGTTAGTAGCAACTTTAAATGCAATTTACTCAAAATAAAGGAAAACGTTATGAAATCTGTAAGCCTGTTGAACAGCTAAAAAGAAATACGTTTAAAATAATATTCGTTTGGTCAAAATCGGGATAAAACGATAGAACAAAACATCGGTAACAAGAAATCACCTAGCCAATTAATATTATAGATATATATTTTTTGTATTTAATGCTTTGATACCAGACCTAGATAATAAATGACTCAAATCGTATAAAAGCTTTAATTAATTTCTAAGTGAATACAATCAATTGAACTCAAGAGTTTCAACAAATTATCAATATTTATTCTGTTGCCTATAAAGTGGACGCCAGTTGATGCAGTATACTTTTTCAATGAAAAAGTAAGCCGTAAAAAAATTTGATTTCAATCATATTTCTTTATAAAATTCAGCTTTTTCAGCGGATTTTGTTTCTGTAGCTTCTATTGAGTGGAATCATCTTTCACTAGTATCAATTTCTGCTTCACTACTTATAGTGTAGTATAGTAGTTTTAAATATAAATCTACCCTCTTATGATGCTATACTTTTTCGAATCTTTCATATCAGCCGGATATTGTATGTAATTCATCGTTTGACCTTCCAGAATGAACTATAATACTGTGGAACATTTTGGAATAATTATCTGGAGAGTGAGAAATGCCAAGTCGGGTGAGTGTACTAGACCAGAATATTAAGACATCTAGTGGGTTTGGCATTCTCAGGCCAACATTTTTTTATTAACTTTTATATTGTTTCCTTATCTCGCTAACATTTTCAGTTATAATTCAAAAACCATTAATGATTTCTCAATTCATTCTTCAGAAAAATTGCAGCTAAGGCAATTTATATGTTAATACATGATAGGTGAAAATTGGCATGTAGGAGAAATGCAGAATTTTAAAATTTTTGTATAACATGTGTTAAAAATATATAAAAGGTATGCTTAACAATTTTAGCCAATTTTGAATTCATCGAGTTTCCTTGTAATTGTATATTACACGTCATGTGTTGAATTGTGAATTGCGTTTATGCTCTTATAAAATTATTAACTATCATAATTATTCTTATTTTGCAGATGTATATAGATTAGAAAAACTTTGAAAGAAACAAATTGAAAGAGAAAATAAAATTTCGTAGAATTTGCACTCGAATTTCGAGTGCTGGGTTATGCTAGTTAAGACTAGTGTTTGATATTAATATTGAAAACAAGTCTTCTATTTTACTGCTACATAATGTATCCTGAATGTATTATATTATATAAAATATTTATAAAAAAGGGGAAAAATTAAAATTTTTGAATATTTTATTTGATAATAAAATTAGTCTAACTTGACTTGCATAAGCTATCTACTGGAGAATAAAACAAGTAAGAAAATTATAGTCGGTCTAGACCGACTATATGATACCCTATACCATGGTTTAGAGACCCTATCTTTCGGTCCAACTACTTCGATATAGAAAATAAGCATAAACCAAATTTGAGTGCGATTTTTATTAATTTTTTTGGCTGCAGATATGGAAAAGTTCATATCGGATGCTATATCTATAAAGGGACTAGGTCCAAAAATGGACCGATCCTGATCATGTTTGGTAAAGTCTCTTGTATTTTGCAAAAATATGTACAAACAAAATTTGAGAAGAATCAGTGCAATATTTTTGTTTTTTAATAGATTTAACTGAAGATCGGGAAGCAGCTCTATATGGGGTCAAAGGGATCATTTTTGGACTACTCATTAGTAGATGTAATGAACGCATACAAACCCAATTTGAGTAAGATCTATATGACAATTTGGATCTTATGGCAATTTATGTCGATTTCATATGGGTAATTTGTATGGGGGCTAGTTCTGAACATGGACCGATTCTCACCAATTTCAATAGCGTTCATCCCATGGCCGATAAAAGCTCATATACCAAATTTCATCAAAATATATTCATATTTGCGACCTGCAGTTTGATTACAAGCTTTACATGGACACACAGACGGACGGACGGACGGACGGACGGACGGACATTGTTAAATCAACTCAGAAAGTGATTCTGATTCGATCGGTATAATTAAAGATGGGTCTAGGTCAAATATTTTTGGTTGTTACAAACAGCAGCACAAAGTCATTATACCCAAACCACATAGTGGTATAGGGTATAATGAGAAATCATCAATGGTCTCTTGAGTTATAACTGAAAATGTAAGTAAAGATAAAAATGTAGAGGGTCATAAAAAAGTTTTACCTGAGAACGACAAATTTTACTATACTGGCCTAGTACTATCTCCATGACTTCGATTTTCTCACCTCCCAGAATGGCTGTTGCACTGTGTTATTGAAGAAAGCATAATGACTTTGATTTTTGACCAAGTTTTTAGTTTTGACCCATTAAGCAGATACCCTTCGGTCTTATTGTTTTATTGTCATAAACAACGACTCGTTGTCCATTATGAAATATTTCATGAACATTGGATTTGAGTTTCTCTAGTAAGGCATTGTTTCGGCACCTGCTTGCGAAGTTCTTTTTAAAAAATATCGCAGAACACTTCAAATGACTGGTCATGCTAAAAATCCACACCACCTTTGATTATTATTTAAATTTGAAGTTATTCACTGTGAGGTTTTTTAACTCAAATTTTCGATATTTTTTAGCAGAATATATACGACTTTTATAATGCCAATCTCTTCAACATCACTTTCTGAATCGATTAAGAGATCAACTTACAAAATTTAAGTGTTTCTCTTCCGACATGAACTTAAAACATATTGTTGGACAATAAATTTCATAATATGAGTTTTCTGACCAACGCTCTTGGAATTGGGTATTGCCCAATGGCGAAGATATATTTATTAATTGTTTTAAATTATTTTTTGCTACATATGAACTACAATTATAATTTTTTGAAACCTATATTTTACAAAATATGAAAAAATATTTAACCGTTGCTAATATCTGCGGTTTTCTAGAATAACCGCGTATGTCATAAAATCAAAGTATTCAGGGGAGCCAAAAAACATTACATATGAAATTATGGGCTCGATATAAAGATTTTAGAGCTTTTTATTTAACAGTCCTGTAGGTATGGGCAATAAATATTTTTTATAAAATTTAGAGTCAAAAATCTTCAGAGTAATGAATCCTGGAGAAGGACGTAAAAAAACAATATGTAAATTACACTTAAAGTGTGTGCAGATAAAATAACTTATGTCGACTATCGAAAACTATCAATGCTGCCACCCATGTAGACATAAGTTGTTGTTGCTTGAAAAATGGATTTTTTTGTTCGTCAACAAAATGTTAATGGGACTTAGGGTGAGAATATAACAACGTATCAAGAATAATAGTGACAACAAATAACAGAAATAAACACACAAGTTTATATAAGTGGTTATAAACTGAAAACTAATCCAAAATTATTTTGCATTTTTTTTTAATAATAACAACGTATGTCACTATGTGTTGTTTTCTGAGAAAATAATTTGTCAGCGATCAAACGTAGGTTGATATACGTCGTTATTGTTGCAAATTAATTTAATAAACATTTAAGTTACGTCGTTATTTAAAGAAAAAACTCAAAAATGGTCAATATTAAAAAAAAAAAAAAAAAAAAAAATTGAACACATGTAAAGAGCGTTAAAAATTTATATAGTTATCTCAAAACTGACAAAAATGGACATACGCGGTTATTCCAGAAAAGCACAGATATCCGACTATAGATAAAACAGAATTCCTAAAACTATTTTGATTTATTTTTTGAGGAGTGCATTAAAATAATCTTATCTGGCCATGCCCCATTGTGTCAATAGACTTGATTACCATACTTTGAGTAGATCACAAGCGCCCAATCTCCCCAAATCTTGGCCTTTGTTTGAAGCAGTGTGAATGACAGATATTGATAAAAGAGTAGATAGGATTAGAAGTTTAAAAAAATAAGAAAAAGTGAAGAAGAAAGAAAAAAGCCTAGCATTACACCTGCCTTGAAAAGAAACTCTGTGGGTGAGACCCAATCTAAAACTGCACAAATAATGCGGTCTTTGAGAAAACTCGATATAAGTCAAGAGAAATCATTACCAACACCAAAATAATGCCATGGAGTCGGTGAATGTAGTGACTTCTACATTCCGAAAGGTCAGCATTAGGAAAGCTTCTGCGATAGCCATACTGTCTGTACTTAAGCAGCAAATTTGTCTCCTAATAAGTCGGGAGAAGTTAATTCGCCACGCTCGCTCGCCCTTAAAAGAACTGAGTAAATTGTAAATGGGCGATAATATTTAGTATTGTTGAATTCACTTTTTTTTTAATTTGTTGAACATTGGCTCTCTTCCATACCATACGAAGTGTTAAGAAGGTTTATCAATGGACAAGATAAAGTCGAAGAACTTTGCTTCCTTACCTGCGTTAATATGGTCCCGGTGAGTTTTTAACGTTGAGCTTAGTGTTGGATAAACTTCCAAGTTCAGGCCACCACGCTTGATGGTTTTTCTGCAAGGAATAACGTGTTGCAAATTTTTCAGATAAATGGTTATCCTTAATAATCATGTCAGTGAATATTTTGTCATCCTTTATCCCTTTCAGATCTGAGTATAAAACGATTATAGTCATTGTAAGATCATCAATATACAAATTATTTTAATTTTACGGCGCATTTCTTTTTTTAATTCCATTTTATTCAAGGAACACTTGAGAAAACTCACAATCACTGAATACCGGTAAAAAGTACCAGAAAAAATGTACTTGGGCAATTTCAAGTGACTCGCCTTATACTTTGACATTTTTTGCAAGTTATTAAAATTAATTTATTCTGAAGTGATTCAATGAATTTTTACAAAAATTGGTTTATACATTAAAAGGTACTCTGTAGTTCAGAATTAGTTGCAATTTTGACCTAAAGTAGACTTTTGCAACAATTATTGCTCTTTTTACAGCTGGGACTCGCCTAAAAACAAATTGGATACAAGCTTTAAAGGTAAATTTTGAATATAAAATTTTCTCCTCTTCTATAGACTCACTATTCTAATGCATTAATAAGAGGTGTCTGGTATGATAAATAGCTGAAAAAAATCAAAACTGACTGACTCACCATACACTTCCTCCTTTCGTGTATTAGCTTCCAACACAACATTATTTTAAATGTACTTTACAAATATTGGATTTTAATGCAAGTATTACTTATACATATGTTAAAACCAATTTCAGGGATATTACTGAACAACAAATTTATTTTAAATCCACATATAACCACATCAGAATGTATATGAATGAAATAATATTTGAATAAATGAAATACTTAGAAACTATTTTTTATTAATTATTACACTCGCAATTAAGATGGCAAGGCAAAATTTCCTCTTGAATTTGCAACACCTTAATCACCTTAAACCAGGTCTCACAGTCGGTATAGCTAGGTCTGAAAGGGTTATAATAGAATTATTTTTTACTTATTCAATGAATGACCAGAGGAGCACAAAGAACTTTTGTTCTAACACACTTTTCATAGAGAAGCTATTTATATCTAAGCACTTTGCCCCATTATTTTTTTATTCATACACCAATTACTTAAAGATTCTTCACTGGACCAGACTGGATTTTTGCTCGTTTGGTTACACCAACACTTTTTTTTGGTTGGCCATTGCAATACCGATAAAAATCGTTGAGTACAGGCCAACGAGCCTTTTCGCAAAAAAAAAAAAAACAATGCAAGTAGCCTGAATATTTTTTAATGATATGAAAAGGATGGTAACATGATCCTAGTTACTGAGACCTGCAATAATCGTTACTGCATAATTGTAGGGTTGTAAAATAAGGAAAAGTCTTGCAAAACTAGCTTTCAATACACGGATAATTTTTGTTGGCTGATTCATTAGTTGCGCTAAATGATTGTGTGAGACGAAAAGCTAATCGTATTGGCCCACAGAAGCGGTATGGCTCGAACAAGACGAATTGGGAATACTAAAATCACATGAAAAGACGATTTCACTGTTAATACAATTCTACCGGCCAACTTGAGATGAAATCTGAAATGACATTAAACTTATTAAAGGGCTTCTACAAAAAAAAAAAAAATAAATAAATGAAGACAATAAACGAGTGATGTGTGCATTAGGGTGACAGCCATTTTTTTATTTTGGAATTTCAAGACGTCATGGTCAAAAAATTTTAAAATTTTATTGTGCAAAATTTGAGCCAAATCGGACAATGCTTTCTGGACGGGCATTGAATTCAAAGTTTAAATATGCATTTATATGTGAAACTTATCAATTGAAAAAAAAAATAAAAAAAAAAAATCGATAGTTACTTTCATTAAATGTTGTTTCTGCTCCTCATCTTTTGGAATTCTTGAATCAACTTTATGCCTCTTTCTGCAGTATCATTGACGGCATTTACATTTTTTGAACAATATTTTTCAAGAGTGCCCCACTGTTTAATTTCAGAAAATAAGTCCAAAATATTATTTTCTAGAATCATTGAAATATTATCAACAAGTTTCATCGAAATCCTTCCACCAATATATACTATTTCGATATTTTGTTTTAAAAAATGTTAATCTCCTTAAATTTGACTTTTGACCTTAATGAGGAACAGTTTATAGTATTTCAATTTAACCTTAACTTACAAGGTTGAGAACTTTTATCAAGTAGTATAATATTCTGATAAAATATATTTGAAATATGAAAACACAAAAATGTTGCAACCCAAAAGTTGAAAAATTATGAAAAATCAAATTTTTCTTCAAATCCGCTGAAATAAAAACACTGCCCTCGCCAAATTAAGAACAGAATACTTACAATTTTTGGCATTTCTAATCAGGTATATTTTGTAAATAAGACTTTAAAGTCCACGTTGATTTCTGTAAATTCCTTGAACAAAATTTTTGAAAAAGTAAAATTGGAGATTTTCAAATAGTGCTAAAAATACGTACCGTTTTGACATTAATTTAGTACGGCAGAACAATAGACGAGATGCAAAATACTTTACGTAACATCATTTTGGGATCAATAGTATGCAAAAATGTCTTTAAAAAAGTAAGCTCGATTTTTTTAATCAAGTGGTCTGCGGCGCATTTATTGCCAGGGGAACTTAATATAACTTGGCTGTTTTTCAGCCGATGATAGGTTTTGTTGTTTTATTTGAAAGATAATTTACTCTAGATTATAGTTTATTAATTAATTTAATTAACATGCAATTATTAATATCAAAATTTTTGTGAAAAATTATTTTTTTTGATAATTTTTATGCACATTTCAAATTTGAACTCATTGCGCGTCCAGAAAGCATTGTCCGATTTGGCTCAAATTTTGCGTACTAAAGTTTCGGATCCAGTGTCACAATAATCCGATCCGCACACCTCAAATTTCAAATTTTGATGTGTAAACATCTATGCGATCAGGGGGGTAAAAATCACAAACTTCCCTTACGGAAGCGGAACTATTTACGGAAATGGAAGCTACAATTATTTAGCTGATTCATCAACCAACAGAAAGCGCCATGAATGTATAGCATACAACTGCAACCATCAAGTATGAGAAACATAGCAGTTGCTTGCTATACACATGTAGATAGCGCTTACTGCTTGAATAGATGTTTTTATTCACAAACCACAATGATTTCCAGAATTGCACCAAAATATTTCGGTATTTTGTTTAGTTTTATTTGAGTTCTAAAGAAAACCGCGTCTTTACTCTATTTGGAAATGTTTTTTCTGTTTTTTTTCTTTTGATGTGTAAACATCTATACGCGCAGGGGGGTAAATTTCTATTTCACAATACAATCACAAAAACAGCGTAACTCATATCGGTGTGAGCTGAAGCAGATAACGCTGTGTGACTTATGATTGTATTGATGAAAAAATTATGATATAACATTGTTTTTTTATGCCACTTTTTTAAAAGCGTCATCTATGTATCACTTATATACGTTTATATTGGGATATTTTTAACGTTTTACAGCAAAGGGTTGTTGAATTAGCTGAAACAGTTTTTGCTATAAGTGATAAATAGATGACGCTTTCTGTTTGATTTTAAAAAATGACACAAAAAAATTTTTAATTACTAGATGTTTACACATCTTCCCTGTGATCGGACTCACATAATTTTTTTTCAATATAGTAATATTGACACAATTATATGTTGACAACTTTCATTAATAAACATTTTTAGTAGTTATTACTATTTTTCATAATAAAACAAAATTTTTTTAAATAATACAATAATACAATAAATCTATAATATTAATAGCCTAGGCAAAAGTAAGTGTTTGGAGATAAAATGAAGGCACACTTTATTGGAAGTGTTTGGAGACAAAATGAAGTGTAAGGAGATTAAATCAGGGAGCGAATAGCGTTATAAAAACGTTTTTTTCTAAAACGGGCCTAATTTCGGTATTCCATATAAAATGTTGCTATTTTATTAAACATTTATTTTTATAAAAATTTATAATTAATTTTCTCAATCATTTAAAGTTATTCGTAACACTACAACTTATTATATATATATTTAACAATTATCACTGCATTTAATATTATTTTTAATAAATAAATAAAATATTAAACACATGTAACCGGTAGTAGAGTTTAAAAAGGTTTTTGGTAAAATCACGTGATTTTAAACCAATTTCACACTTTACAAATATCTGGGGTCGAATCGTCGCATTCATTATCGAAATTTTTCAATCGAAATTATTTTTTTATTGATGTGTAAACATCTATACGCGCAGGGGGGTAAATTTCTATTTCACAATACAATCACAAAAACAGCGTAACTCATATCGGTGTGAGCTGAAGCAGATAACGCTGTGTGACTTATGATTGTATTGGTGAAAAAATTATGATATAACATTGTTTTTTTATGCCACTTTTTTAAAAGCGTTATCTATGTATCACTTATATACGTTTATATTGGGATATTTTTAACGTTTTACAGCAAAGGGTTGTTGAATTAGCTGAAACAGTTTTTGCTATAAGTGTTAAATAGATGACGCTTTCTGTTTGATTTTAAAAAATTACATAAAAAAATTTTTACTTACTAGATGTTTACACATCTTCCCTGTGATCGGACTCACATGATTTTTTTTTCATACAAACCGCTGTAACCCTAGGGTGCATTGATAATGAACCTAACAAAAAGACGGGCACATTCCTCATCATTCTTGGTTAGCGTTGGTTTGTTGACTTAAATATCCAGCTTATTATATGACAGATTTTCCTTTTAGTGTTCGCAGCAAGTAATTCTTATTCCGAAGAGAAATCATGATTAGTATTATCAAGAAGTATTTTTCACTACGTACTAACATAAGCACAAACACATAATGCACTGTACTATAGACTAGTGTATGTTTAGAGAATATATACCTATGATATAATTTTAATTTACAAAATCCATATCTATAATGAATGGTCTATACATTGTTGTAACTTTTCTTTGTAGCTTGTGTAGTTTAACATCAATTTTAGGTGCAAACTTAGAATTAAATGCTTATTAAATAGCAACAGCTTATTTAATAGCAACATAATTATCATAATTGTTAATTTTTTGTTATTTCAACATGTTTTATCCCCTTTAAAACACAAAATTATTATCTTGGCAAAAGAAAATTTTCAATATATAAATATAAAAAAATTAATATTAAAATAAAATATACATAATTTATATTATAATCCCTTTTGATGTTCATATTTTCTTTATTGCACAAATATCGGCTTCTTGTGCGGAAGTGCTTAAAGCGACAAATTATTTTACATTATCATTAAATAAAATACACCAGCTTGATCTGCACTAGTTAAAGCTAAAAGTTCTGCTATAGTTGTTACTAGAGCTGCTGTTATATTATGTGCTTATCTTTAAATTCTTTCTTCATCATATTTAACATTATTATTATTTCTTGAAATTTTTTCGCATAAAGATTTTTATCAGGGAATTTTTTTTTTTAAATATTAATAAAATTACAATTTCGATATATATATATTTAAAAATAGAGCAGATATTTTGAATTACTACTTTTAAGGAAAAAAAAAAATGATACGATAAGTAATAATTTTTGCATACTTGCCACATATTTTTTTTTTTTTTAATAAAAATTACAATTTTATATAATGAATATATATATATATATATATAAAACAAATACATATAAATATTCTTTAAGTGGTGTATTGAATATACCAGCAACAGTTTAAATTGAATAACATACGAATAAAATTTCACTGAAGTCTTTTATCGAAAAATTGTCAACTCATAACTTAAATCTAAAATATTTCAATTCTTTAAGGGAGGTAAGGTTTTTTTGGTATATCTCTTTCTGAATGTATAATATATCGAGAGTGTTGTGCCAAAATTTCAAGTAAATCCGAGCAAAACTTAAGAAGATACAGCGTTTCAAACGACCGGCTTCATACGGTATATCATATATAAATCAGTTTTTAGAAAATTTTAAATCGATTTTCACGCAAATAAATGTTCGGAGACCGTGAACATCATAACTCAAAAACTACTTGAGCTATTCTTTTGAAAATTTACACACTATATCTACACATAAATCATCAGGTAACCACCGAGATTTTTTATAGCAAAAACCGTATTTTTCATTTCAAAATGATGCCGAAAAAAAAAATATGAAAAAAATCTTCGTCACTACCTCAGGAAAGTTGTCACCTTTTAAACGCATTTCAAATTTTTTATTTCACATGATCCGGTAACGAGTTATGATGTTCATCGCAAAACAACAACGCCTCCGGATATTCGCAATCAATTGCAGCGAAAATTTTTAATTGCAATTTTTTTCAAAGATTCTTCAAATAATCCAACATTATTCATATTTTCAAAAAAGAATTATGAAAATACGACTTTTTTTAACTTTTAAACCTTACCCTCCTTTAACATTATCTTCATATTTAATTCAATTTGTATGGATTTTGTTTTAAACTTTATGACAACGTGATGAAAACAAGAAAACATAAGATTCTATTGAAAGGAACTCAAATCTAAAATATGGAAATATTAAAAAAAAGATTTAAAAAAAAAAAATGACTTTGAAGAAACATTTACTATTATTTGGCATATTTTTTTTAAATAAAAGGAAAAAGAAAAACAAAAACACAAAAAACCACAAAACAAGAGAGAGCCAAATATTGTTTAATTAATAAAAATGTTAAACATTACAAACGATTTAAAAAAAAATTTGAGTTAGAAACAAGAGGAATTTGTTTTTAATAAAAAATAAATTCGGACTAGTAATTATTTGTTGGCATAATTTGAAAAAAAAAAAATATAAAAAAAATAAAATTTAAAACGCTTTTAAATGTAAACTAGTATAGCCCAGCATTCGAAGTTTGAGTGCATATTCTAGGAAATATAATTTTTTCATTAAATTTTTGTCTTCCAATGTTTTTTTTTTAAATCTATATATATAAAAAATTATGAATTTATAAATGAGCCTAAGTGTATGTTAATCAATTTTAGCAATTCACAATTTAACACAGAGCATCTGATATGTAATTTAAATCTGTCGCATTAACAGGGCGTAACGAATTATTATAAATGTTTTATTTTATTTAATTTAATATATTTATTTTTAAGACAGACTAAACATAAATTTTATCATTTTCAGCTTCTCCTCCATATGAGCTAAAACCATGCCAATTTTCACACTCCTCCGTTCCCGCATATTGCTTAAAAAGGGAACTAAAAATTTACCTTCACGTATTAAATAATATAAAGATAATATTGTTGTTGGTAGAAAAAAAAAACTTTTTAAATTTTTTGTTACACAAAATTGTTTTTAAAAAATATTAAAAAATTAACGTCCTTTTAATATAAACAAAATTTTCAAGTTTTAAAATTTCTCTTGTGGACGAAAGAACTAACCTTCACTCGTATCTATGCTTAACAATAAACTAAACCGAAAGACGATTTTTTTCTAGTTATAGTCTTTTTGAAATAAGCGCTAGATTTGCGCTTTTGGTTGTTCTTTTTTAGTGCTTTTAGCACATTTAAATACAACAGCCCATATGAAAAACTTCCCACGAATTTAAACTTTTTGGTCAGGAGTTTCATATTGTTTAGTAGGACACAAGTTATATAAAAAGACGTTTAAGTGGATTATCGGTGATTCCAATATGCCAAGAAAATTCCGGTGGTAGCACCAGCCAAATGAGTTGAAAACAACGTTAAAAAATATGTATCATGATTACAAAAACTATATTATTTTAAAGTGAATCTTGCATTCCAAGCCCAAAATTCAGATATAAACAAAACTTTTTGATGACTTTTATCGGTTATTATAAATGTTTAATAAAAAGGGCAATTGCACCTAGGCGTACATATGATTATTTTGAATGTGAGGTTGATGCTGTACTTAATGAAGTTTGTTATATTAATTTGATAATAAAATTGAAGAATCGGACAAATCAAAAATGTTAATTGGATTCACAAAGTCTCTCATAACTATACGAAATAAATTCTCATCTAATTTTACAACATGAAAAACAATTTCTTTATTCAGCGTGGACATATTTTTTCAAAAATAAAATGCTTTTTAAAAGATAAAGATGGACTTCGAAAATTGTCTCAAGATTATAAATCTGCGTAAATGGAAAAATAGAGACAGAACTGATTTGTTTTGGATTGAAGTATATAACTTGAAAAAATCACTCAAGTCAGTGAAGTCGGAAAAGTGTGCAGTGCAATGAATTTAAAAAAAACAAAATAAGGTATAAAAAATACCTCTGCAAATTCTATATTATATGCATATTATTCATATTATTCATATTATCATGTGTAGTGAACCTAAATACCATCACTGTTATTACACAGCTGTTAGTTAAGTAAAGTGTTATAATATGTGAACAGCTGTAATTTAGAACATAAGTTACAACATATGATTAGGATTAAGTTTAGGATTAAAAAAGTAAATAATAAAATAGCTTTAAGTACCGTTAGTTTTATTTATAAGTAGGATAAGAATATTAATAAAAATCAATAATTAAAGTGAACTCAAGCCGAGTAATTGGCTCTAGTTTTTTTTATTGAAATCATTAGCACTCCTAAGTGCTTTAACTCTGGCGACTTTGAAGTGCCGAGTTTTATACAAAAGAGCAAGTGGCGCTTAAGACGCCGGCTAAGAAATATTGAAAATTTAAATAAAACACCTATTTTCCTCAACCATTATACATGCATATTATTCAAAGATACAAAACATCGAGATTTTATATTAAAACAATACTATGGCCAGAAGATAAAGAGAATGACACTTTTTTTTATTTAAAAATTAATAGGAAAAGTTTTCAACGTTTTTTATATATTTTTTGTTATTATTGATATATATTTTAACCGGCTTATTAAACTCCAAATGATATGAAATATACAAATAATACATATTTATTTATTTATTTACTTATTGTTGTTGACTTAGTGGAATATTGTTCCAAAGACGAGCGGCATGTACATAAAACTGCCATTCAGATACTAGGCATATGTTCATTAAAAGTTAATAAAAAGTTAATAACTAAAAGTTAATAACTAGCACTTTTTAGCCATTTTAGTTTCATTCTAATTTAGAGCCTTTTAGCGATTTTTATTTGGAAAAAGTTGGTATCGCTGATTCTGTTTAAAAATTTTAAATATTTTATTTTGCATGGAATTTTTAAAAATATTTTCTGATATTAAAAATAAAATTGAGGTTAAAAGCATCAAATGAAAGTGCAAAATTTTTTTGAGGTGGATGATTCTTGCGCTGGACGATTACGACGATTAGTGTTACACACTGTGGGAACACATGCAATTTATGGCCTTTTATAATAAATTTTTTTGACCAACACTGCATTAAATATGTAAAAAAAACCTTGTAAATATTGCTCTGAGCTATCCCCTAAATTCTAGATATATTTTGTAGAACATTTTAACACAGTATCTGGCTTTTAACAGGTTATTGTTGGGCTATTAAAAAAAAAAAAGAAAAAAAACTAAGGTCACGAAAGATGCAATTATATTTCAAAGGATATCTATCCTTTTTATTTTTTTATTTTTCACTTGGCACTTATCCGAATCATTAATAACAAACAACGGATTTCTTGCCAGATTAGCTGTTGTCATGCTGGGTCAGGTGGAAGTAGAAGATGCTTTAATTGAGAATGTGTTAGCCGATATGCTCGCAGTGTTTTACATAAGTATTGTTTCAACGGGATTAAACAACATTTAAACATTTCCAGTGGCATGTAACCTGACAAGTATATGTTGTGTTAGGCTACCTAAAATGAATCAACCATTTTTAGTCACTTCTTGAAAGCTTTGGAATTTTTTTGTGACACTTTTTGCGTTTCCTTCTTTAATTCCATTGAAGAATAAAATATTTATATAGTATTGATATTAAAAATATATAAATTACAAATAATTGATGTCTATTACATATTTGATTCATAGTTATGGCAACACTTAAAAGTAGGTGTACCAAACTGGAACAAAACCGCATAATAACTCCTAAAACAAGATAGAGTCTTCAATTTTGGACATTTGGTTTTAAAAAATTTTAAACTTAATTTTTCTTATGTTTTTATTTAATTTTTTTTTTTTTTTTTAAATGTTTGCAGTTCTACTACCATAAAATTACAGTGTTGATGTTTAAAAGATCGAATCCCTCCACTGTAAGAAATGGCTTAAACAATTTATATCATCTAATTTTACGTAAATCGAAATACATAACATAAGGAGTGAGATCGAAAAAATGAAGATTTTTTGAAAACTGCACGGACTTGACAGAATAGATTCAATTCTACTACCAAAGGTTAGTAAAACCCTGTACTCAGTTTGGCGTGATTGCTGACCGATCTTTTTTATGGACCTCAAAAGTTTCTGAAAATCAGTAAGCCCCTCAACAAAAGGTGTTATCAGTTTTTGCCCAACAGCTAATTTGGACTTGTCGATACGCTTAACTATATTTGGGAATAATGTAGCTAAGAATCCGTTGAATAAATTTTATTGATATGTTATGTGAAAAATTCTTTTTTCCTCGCAGTTTTTAAAAGAATATTGGAAAAATTTATTTTTTCAATTTTTTCCGGCATAACTTACAGGGGCTCCTAATTTTTCACTACCAATATTTAATAAAATTGTAGCCTCGCTAAAGTTGAAAAATTTTTGCCAATATACCAATACAATCTGAATGTGTTTAGTCGCCCCAAATAACTCATATAGACCACTTTGTACCTTAAAATGGTAATTTTTGATTATTAATTATTGCTTTTTTTTACTTTCTTTGCTTTTTTTTGCATTTCTTGTGTTGTTGCTTTAAATATTTAATATTTTTAGGTTTTGTTGTTGCTTTGTTTAGTTTTAGTTATTGTTATTTAATAAGTTTCTTTTCAGTGACAATTTAGCAATCGCGAAGAATAGTATTACTATTAAATGAAAGCAAATAAATTTAACCAAAAACAAATTTGTTTTCGTACTTAAAATTTGAATAAATTATTAGAGTACTTAAATCTACAGTAAACAAAAAAGTTTTACAAAAAAAAAAAAAAAAAAAAAAAATCGAAATCTACTAAAAATATATAAGTGAAAAGATAATATAAATAATTTTGTTATTGTTGTGGTAGTTTTACACCAAGGAAAAGAAGACCGCAGCCTTAGTAAAGAATTTAAAAATCTATACATCAAATGTTGTACATAAAAAAGTTATTGAAAGTAAGAAGTTTTCATAAAACCGTTATAGTGATCTTCTCGGGATCCAAAATGGAAAACGAGCATTTATCTGTTCTGACGCCCATATGATTTGGACAAATCCAAGTGGAAACATAATTCAGAAAATTATTACGCATATAAAAATTTACTTCAAGAATGAATTCGGAAAAAAACAAAAACTTTCAAATGCCAGACCGTTCCTAGTATCCAACTATCAATAACACAGCTCTACAAAAAAAAAAAACAAAATTAATAAGTCGAACAACTTTGCAGTGGACTTAAGATAATTCGAGGTTGCTGATTTCGAATCTGCAACCAGTTTATTCAAATTGGCTCTAGATTTTGCACAATTCACGATTATATTTTTTTGCATTTCTCAACCGATTAATTTAATAAAAAACTTAAAATTTAGTAGCCAAAGCTCCAGAAAGAAAGCCCTTTACACAGTTTAAGCCTACTTGCCTACCCTATTTTTTAAATTTAAGTGTGTATAAATATCTCAAAAACTTTGGTAAATATAGTCGCTCAAAGTAAAAATTTAATTATAAGAAGTCCGATTTTAAATATCAAAGCCAATTTTGAAAGGAAAAAGTCCAAAATTTGTATATATGTCATTTTGTATAAATAAATTATATGAAATTTTAGAACCTTTTGTAATTAAATTTCGACTTAAAAAAATTTTTTTTTTGGTGTACAATTCATATATTTAAAAACCATAAGTTTGCAGCCTATTCATATGCCAGTTAAAACAAGATATAAATTATATTCTTTACCTAATGGTAATAAAATGAACAAAAAGTTATTTAAATATTTTTTTATTACATTTTCTTTTATGGAAACTGTCAGAACAATCACTCTGAATGGACCAACAGTAGTCAGCCATCATGTGTCTGTCCCATCTGCCTTGATACCTTTCCTCCATAACTCTTATATCTTGATGGAACCTCTCTCCTTGTTCTTCGCTAAAATCGCCAAGTTAAGGCTTTGGATAAACTGGTTGCAGATTCGAAATCAGCACCGCCGAATTATCTTAAATCCACTGCAATATCATTTACCTTTTATTTTTGTAGAGCAGTGTAATTAGTTCAGCTGACGTTCCAGTGCCAAAACAACATCTACAGAATAAACGGTAGTAAAGAATGAACAAATCGTTCTCAGTATGATCCATCAAACAGCATTTGAATAAAGATTGTTTCTAAGTGTTTATATGTATATGAAATTGTTTACTACTCCCGACATGCTTGTTTTCAGATATGGAGGCAAGAGTGTCCGGATGCCGTAATAACCGAAATTTTGTGGCCCAAAAAAAATATATTTGAAGTCGCAGATTTCGAAAAAAACTACAAACCGGATGGAAGTAGATGCCCAAGAACACGAAGCTCCGGATCACGATGAACTATCATTAGTTGAGGATTACCAGTTGAGGATTACCAGATAGTGATGATAAATATGACTATGGCAAGGATTTTTATATGTCTAGTGATATTCTGATGAAAACTTGAAGTCTCGAAAATGTTTTAAATATACCAAATAACAAATACAATATAACACATCACAATATCGAAGTGTGCACTTAACTACATTATTAAAAAAAAAGATTTTTGCAGCATCAAAAAATAGTGAAAAAATACCATTTTAAGGTACCATTTTTATGAGCTACTTAGGATGAGTAAACACGTTCAGATTGTATTGCTTCACCATGGCTACAATTTTGTTAAATATTGTTAACGAAAAACAAGTAAGAAAATTATAGTAGCTCTAGACCGACTATGCCATGGTTTAGAGACCACATCTCTTCGGTCCAACTAATTCGATATAGAAAATAATCATAAACCAAATTTGAGTGGTCTTGTTATTAAATTTTTTGGCTGCAGATATGAAAAAGTTCATATCGGGTGCTATATTTATATGGGGATTAGGTCGAAAAATGGACCGATCCCGACCATATTTGTTAGTCACTTTTATTTGGAAAAATATATACAAACAAAATTTGAGAAATATCTGTGCATTATTTTTGTTTTTTGATAGATTTAAGTGAAGATCGGGAAGCAGCTCCATATGGGGCCTATGACTAAGAATTGTGGTATAGTGATTAATTTTGGACTACTAATTAATGGATATAATAAACACATACAAACGCAGTTTGGCATATATATGTTAGATAATTTGGATCTTATGGCAATTTAGGGGGACCAGGTCTTAACATGGACCGAATTTCACCAATTTCTACAGCGTTCATCCTATAGAGATAAAAGCTTATATACCAAATTTCAGCAAAATATATTTATATTTGCGACCTGTTGTTTGATTACAAGCTTTACATGGACACACAGACGGACAGACGGACGGACATCGCTAAATCGACTCAGAAAGTAGTTCTAAGTCGATCGGTATAATAAAAGATGGATCGAATTCAAATTCTTTTGGTAGTTACAAACAGCAGCACAAAGTCATTAGACCCAAACCGCATAATGCAAGTTACGCTGAAAAAGAATATATCGCACCTGTATATCTAAAGTGAGAACTCAAAATTTTTCAATTTTCGCTTTTTGCAAGAAAACGATATACAGTGGTCATATCTATTCACCATAAAAATCTTACATCGATTTTTCTAGTCTTTCGCAAAAAAAAAATACAGTTGTAACCCTCTTTGTGTTATAAGAGCAGCTTCTTTAGAATCCACTAAAAAGACATATTTTGAGTTGCACCCAAAAAATTTGCTATTTTTGATGATCAAAAAATGAAAAATCACAAAAACAACTCTGTTGTATACTTATTATTCGCAATTCTTTACAACGAAAAAACTGTTTTTAAATTTTATAGTAAATATTAAAAAACCGTTTTTTGCCTCCGCTGAAAATTTGTAAATTTTGAGTTGACTCACTTTAGAGGTACAGGTGCGATATATATATTTTTTTTTGATTTTTTTTTTCGCATTAAATGTTAATAAAATTTGCTCAACGAATTCTTTTCTACATTATTGCCAAATATAGCTGAATTAGTCTGAATTAGCTGTTGAACAAAACTGATGACACCTTTTTTCGAGGGGCTCACTGATTCTCTGAATCTTTTGAGGCCCATATCAAAAAAATTGTCACCAATTTCGCCAAACTGAGTATAGAGTTTTACTATTCTTTGGTAGTAGAATCAAACCTATACTCCCAAGTTGATGTATTTTTTCACTATTGTACTGTGTAATTAGTCCATTTCCGTTCAAAATTTTTGATATTTTGGGATATGTTTTTTGTGCAATATCTATGTACAGGCCTAAGCTTCGTACAGTTTAGGGAAATTGCCTCCCTTGGTGAAAAAGCACGTTATTGTTGTTGCAACACTCAAGAGCTTTCTTATCGTTGTGACAGTATGCCAAATCAGGCCCAAAATATGAGGACACATTGTGTTGGCTTATGAAAGGAAGCAGTCTTCTTTGCAAATGACCCATAATATAAATTTCGGTTTTTATAGAGCCCATTGTAACAAAATGCTTTTTTTCTTTTGCCGCAATTGCATATCGTTTGAAATATCAGCATGAGCAATATAAAATATTTTTTGAAAATCTTCCAGTATATACGATTCGTTTAGTATGCTGCAGGAGTTTTTCTTTATGAAAAATGATTTATATTTCTGTGTTCTGCTTGGGGCATCCAAATTATCTGCAGCGTTCCGGTCTGGAACTTTTTAGACTTTGTGTGTTTTCAAGCCATTATTGTCTTTAAATTTTCGCACCAAATACTGAATTAACCGGATTCATTTTCAACCAGATGTATTGGAAGCTCTCTTCAATATGAGTCCCATTTTCTTGGCCTTAAAGACATCACGTGGACCATTATTTCGTCCAAGTTTCCTATCAATGGTCTAATTCTCCTGATAGTTTCTAATAACATTGGGAACAGTTTGATGGTAGATATTTAATTTTTTGGCCCAGAGTAAAAACATGTGTTAAATTTTTTCGATTTCACTCCCTGTATGTATGTGTTAGTAGCAACTTTAAATGAAATTTACTCAAAATATAGGAAAACATTTTAAAACCTGTAAATCTGCAAACCGGCTAAAAAGAAATACCTTTCAAATAGTACACGTTTGGTCAAAATCGGGATAAAACGGTAGAACAAAACATCGGTCACAAGAAATCGCCTAGCCTATTAATATTATAGATTATAAAAAGTTTTTAAAACTTTTTGCCAAAAAAGTGATATTAAATAGTATTATAAACGGACATCACTGGATTGGTTCGAAATGTTAAACAAATCACGAATATATAGAATTACATAAAATTTATTCCTCTGCTTCATATTTAAAGTTCCTTCAATTTAAGATCTTCTTCGGTTAGAAGGAATTCTGTTTCTATAAGGCACTGAATTAAAAAACCTCTTCTTAATAATTTTGCTGGGTTTTGATTTGCATTTTCCCTGATATTTTACGTTTTTTTTTTCATATATATAAATATACATAAATATATATATATATATATTCAATAATTTTTGCATATCAAAACAAAAACATGTCTGATTTTTTAAGCTTCATGCCTCAAGGTAATAAAAGGAAGCACACCAGTATGGCAGAAGAGTTTCAACAGCAGCAGCCACAGAAGACAAACGAAACAAAATGTAACAAGAATAATATAAGACACATGTGTAACGCTTTAGAGATGAGCTAAATATAATGTGATACAGTGTTTTAGATAAAAAAAAAATTTGGATAACTAGAAAATGCATAGAGTTCAGATTAAAATAGCTGAACTATAAAAAAACTGGAAACTTCGATAGAGTCCAAAACTTAAGCCTTTTCTAAAACGTGTTTTCTGTAACGATTCATGGCTAAAATTGAATGTTAAAAAAAGTTAATTTATATAAATAATACAAATTAAGTTTTAATAACTTTAATTTTTTAAGCAAATTTTCTTCTATGACAATACTGTAAAAAAGTTATTGTTTGTAGTTTTAAGCATAAAAAATCGTTGTGTATAAATCTTTTACAATCTTGTGGTACTAGACTTCAAGAAAAGTTGTTTAAAAGTCTGAAAAATGAATAATAATATTTCTCCTTCTTTAAACAAAAATAAAGAGAAACACTTAATATCTAGTAGAAAAAAAATAATAAAAAATACTCGTAATAATAATAAAAGAAATCATGGCACATGGGTGTTTGGATTTTCATAAAATTTCTTTCGCTGCCACATACAATATTTTTTAAATTGTTTATTTTTCATTTTGAAAAATTTATGCAGATTTTGTGTGCATGCCGTGAATAAACATATTCCGACTGTTAAGCACACACTGCTTGACGCATTCAAGAAATATATAAAGAAATAAAACCAACTGCAACGAAATTAAAAAAAAATAAAGAAAAAAAAAAAACAATATCAGCTAAAGCCCAAAACTTTAGTGAACAAAGGCGGCCTTATTACTACAAGGATGATACGCATGGCACAAATATAAAAAACCACTCTTGAAAAAGAAACCTGCAAAAGGGAAGGTTACTTTCAGATGCTACACCAAAATCGAAAGGAATAAATCGCAGGAGCAGCTTTCAAGAATGCAAAATATCAAGCATTAAATATGTATAGAAGAAAAGTTTATTATTTTTTGTTATGGATTTTCAGCCAAGGGCGCTAGAAATTGGTCTGTTTTATAAGCGTTTCTTTTGCATTAAGTCATATTTTTTTTTGGCCAAGCTTTAGCACCATGGGATGAAAATTATATTATATGTTTCAGTTTATGGCAAAAGTTAATAAGTTTTTTGATCATTAATCATATAAGTCATTATTCAGTTTCCTAATTTTAATAAATATTATGACTAAAATTATCTTTTGCATCGACGTAGCGATGTCCGTCCTTCCGTCCTTTTCCATCATTTTAGCCACTAACCCTTATGATATAATTTCGCATAGAAATGTCACCTCTAGAGCTACCTTTATTAACTATTTTATTAGGGCATAAACTATTTTAATATTTCGCAAATCATCTCTATGTTAATTATCTAACGAACGATACCTGATATTACAGAAATATGTGTATATCCTTTAAGGATATAGCAATATATCGAACGAATGCAAAAATAGTTTAAGTATTAAACGAATGAAATTTATATTTTATTTATTGACATAACATATTTTAAGTGTGCAGCTACCCCCGTGAATATAAAAGCATATCGCACCTGTACTTCTAAAATGAGTCAACTCAAAATTTTTCAATTTTCACTTTTTGCAAGAAAACGATACACAGTGGTCATATCTCTCCACTGTTAAAATCATATATCGATTTTTCTAGTCTTTCGCAAAAAAATACAGTTGTAACCCTCTTTGTGTTATAAGAGTAGCTTCTTTAGAATCCACTAAAGAGACAGATTTTGAGTTGCACCCAAAAAACTTGTTATTTTTGATGTTCACTGAAAAAATCGGAAAAACAACTGCTGTTGTATACTTACTATTCTCAATTCTTTACAATGAAACAACTGTTTTTAAATTTTATAGTAAATTTAAAAAAAAAACCGTTTTTTTCCTCTACTGAAAATTTGTAAATTTTGAGTTGACTCACTTTAGAGGTACAGGTGCGTTATGATATTTCTAATACTCTTATTTTTCATCAGTTTATTTTGAAATAAGGAATTAAAATTAATAAGATGACAAGAAATATGTTACATGATAAAATAAATTATAATAGCATAGAATGGGCATTGATATGACCATTTAAATGTAGGCTCTCATTTTTTGCCATTTGATAATTGGCCATAACTGTATATTATATCTTAGCATCGTATTATTCTTATATTTCTTGTGCAATATAAATGTATAATAAAAATAAGGGATTAAAATTAAGTTAAAATGTAAATAAATTTTTATTTTAATAAAATTAAAAAACACCATGTTCGGATCCACATTAGATTACCGCTTTTCTTTACACTGATGTAGTTAGAATGGACGATCCTATTCCCGCCAACGAAAGGCTTTTATCGTGTATGCTTTATTCTGTTTGAAAAACGTTGCAGCATTGTATTAAGTATTCAGTATTCAGAATTCAGTATTCAGAATTCAGTATTCAGTATTCAGTATTCAGCATTCAGTATTCAGTATTCAGTATTCAGTATTCCGTATTCAGTATTCAGTATTCAGTATTCAGTATTCAGTATTCAGTATTCAGTATTCGGTATTCAGTATTCAGTATTCAGTATTCAGTATTCAGTATTCAGTATTCAGTATTCAGTATTCAGTATTCAGTATTCAGTATTCAGTATTCAGTATTCAGTATTCAGTATTCAGTATTCAGTATTCAGTATTCAGTATTCAGTATTCAGTATTCAGTATTCAGTATTCAGTATTCAGTATTCAGTATTCAGTATTCAGTATTCAGTATTCAGTATTCAGTATTCAGTATTCAGTATTCAGTATTCAGTATTCAGTATTCAGTATTCAGTATTCAGTATTAAGTATTCAGTATTCAGTATTCAGTTGCTAGCTTCACCAGTAGAGGTAGTCCCATTAATTATGATCCATTTTCTAATGCTAAAGAATATGTCCAGATAATTGCTTGATAATGGCTTCAAATATATTCTCCAGGTTATTTCATATTTTGCTTTATTGACCATCACATAACAACATAATGGCCTATGAAGATTCCATAGAACTGGGTAGAAATAAATTTGAATTTGATATTAAGGATTAACAGTGTATCCATAAATTGTCGCAAATTTTCCTAAAATAATAAAATTTCGTCCGTCTCTCCGTCCGTTTGGCCGTCTGTCCGTCTGTTCACTTGTGTGTGAATCTAAAACTTGTAATCAAACTACAGGTCGCAAATATGAACATATTTTGTTGAAATTTGGTTTATAAGTTTCAGCATCCATAGGATAAATGCTGTTGAAATTGGGGAGAATAGGTCGATGTTTTGACGAAGTCCCCATACAAATGAGATCGACTTAAATTGCTTTAAGATTCAAATAATCATGTAAATCTCGGTCAGATTTGGCTTTTACATGCCTAATACACCCATTTGTTTGTGCTATAAAAATTTACCCTGCAGGACCGTTTGAACTCGGAGTCTTCATAGAAAGCTGCTTTTCGATCTTCACTGTACTCTTTCCAAAAACAGAAGTATTGCACAGATTTTTCTTAATTATTTTTTTTAAGTTAAATTTTCAAAATATTATTTGGTTTTTTGGGTTGTGAGTAGGTAAAATTCGCTTCAATTTATATGAAAGCGATTTTGTTTCAAATATAATTTGAAATTTTTTTTCTGAATCATTGGAAAAAGAATTTCGTATTTTGGCTATAATAACTGGCTTGGAATATTAAATAGACTATAATATTGAATGGGAACTTAAATTAAATACCAGAATTTTTATTTGCCGAACATTTTAGTGGACTTAAAACAAAAAAGTTATGCAAATCTGATAAGTTACAAATAATTCGGTTTTGTGCAAAAACGTTGAAAGTCGCAGAAAACGTTGAAAGTCTCAGACTAGAATTTTGGCCAACAATTTTGAAAATTTGATCTGAAAATTTGGCTTGTTATTTTAGTTGAGTTTTAGTAAAACACTATGTTTAAAATTAAAATAATTCGCATAAAATATGTTTTAAAGCCAGAAATACACATGAGATCTAATTTATCATTTCCCGCCATTTTTTATTGAAAGGTGTCAAATGCATTACTATCACTCAAATGAAGAGAAATTTCGATAATAATGTCAGTATGGAGACTGTATCATAAAATACTAGTACAGCCCAGCACTCGAAATTAGGGTGCAAATTCTAGGAAATATTATTTTTTCATTCAATTTATGTCTTCCAATATTTTTAAATCTATATATCTGTGGTCACTAGCATTAACCGCCTAAGTCGAAAATCATGCTGTCGAGAAAAATAACTTTTTATATAAATGTAATGGGGCTTCATTTCGACTTAGGTCAGTATATTTTTATTAATATATTTTTAAAAAACAGTGTTACAGAAATGGGGATTTCACGTAAATATAAAGCGTTATTAGTAGAATATGATAGCATACATAACTCAAATAATTCTTAAGTAGACTTAGGCGGTTATCGCTTCTGACCACAGATATGTAAAAAATTTATAAATATTTTAATGAGCCTAAAGGTATGTTAATCAATTTTAGCAATTCACAATTCAACATAGGGCGTCAGATATGTGATTTAAATCATTCGTATTAACAGGTTGTAACGAATTATTTTAAATATTTTATTTTATTTAATTTAATATAATTTTAATACAGATTAAACAAAACTTTTATCATTCTCAGCTTCTCCTCCATATGAACTATAACCATGTCAATTTTCACACCCCTCCGTGCCCTCATATTGCTTAAAAAGGAAACTAAAAATTTAACTTCACGTATTAATATATAGATATTCTTAATGTTTTAAGGTTTGATCAAATAGTTTCTGCCGGTTCTTTCCAGAAATAAATATCAGGCATTATGATCTTTGCTTTGGAATATGACATCGAAAAAATGGTAAGGAGTAGTTTCCAATTTGCTGGCTGAGGGCTGTACTTATAAAAAGAGTGATAAGTATTAAAAAGAGGCCATCGGCCACTCTTTAAAAAACGTGGCATCTCAAAACTATAACAGTTTAATGACATGATGCTGTTTTCTAAATCTAGCCATCCACTTACTAGGCGCGGCTTTTAAAACTAATAGTAGCTAAATCTGCCTTCTTCAGGAGTAAATATAATTCTTGAGAGATTAGTAATCAGATACTTACATAATATGTATTATTAGAAAGCTTATATGATAAAATATGATTAAATATATGATAAAATATCATTATCATAAAATTTTGTTTTAAAACTGATCGTATTCATTGTTTAATCTTTGTTATTATCATGATAAAGGCAAAATATTAACTGTAATTTGAAATAAAGACCAAGACCTTAACTGCTGTTATAGACTTTAAGGTTGTGAATATCTAAAAATAGCTTGCGAGTTGTAACGCGCCTAAGGCGACCGTTGAAAAATTAAAAACACTTTTATTTAATACTTATTAAAAATTAATATCTTTTAATACTTCTTTTCATCGAATTTGCCAGTTTTGTGTTTATTTTGTATACTCAAATTAAAAATGTAAAATCATTCTTTCAAAGTTTTTCTACCCCATCGTAATTCGTACAATACGAGTTTTTGTAATTTTAAAGTTATTTGTTTTATATTGAAGGTTGGCTTTTTTTTCGAGTGATGTTTAAAAATTTTAAATAATCTGCTAATTTTTTTGTGTTTTTTTATTTTCATTTATTTTTTTTTTGGTTTTGAAGACTACGATTTCTTTTGAAATGATTTTTTAAAATTTTAAATTATTTGCTAATATGAATATTTCTGTGCGTGATTTTTTCATATTTATAATTTATTTGTTGTCTATTGACAAATATGTTTTCATCTGAGAGGTTTTTTTGGTGAAATTATTAGCTAATATAAATATTTTTCAAGGGGATTTTTTTTTCACAAATTTCCAATTTTTACATTTTATGTTACAGAAGTTGTAAGCAATTTTTGAAGAAACAGATTAAAAATTTTTTTTTGAATCCAAAATCATCTTCTAATGTTAAGTAGTTAAACCAAAAATCAAAAATACGAAATTAGAATGTCCTGAAAGACGTTTAGATTTTTTGAGATTTTGATATATTTTGAGTGATTTTGTAGCCCTGCCCCTATCTATGTGTAACTATTTAATACAATATTTTCTTTTAAAAAAATTGCTTTTTTTTTGTATTCTTCAAATAACCCCATAAAAAAGTTCGGAGATGTCAGTTCTGGAGATATGGGTGCAAGTCAATGTGACCTTTTTGGACATCACAAGTCCAGGGATTTTTTTTTTTGCTGAAATTACATTGTTTGATTTGCAATGTCACATGGTGCAGCATCTTGTTCAAACCAGTAACCATCTAGATCACTAATACGAATTTTCGGGCAATCATAACGAGCCAACTTCCACCAACATCTCCCTTTCTATGTAAAAAAATTGTTCAATGATCATTTTGTCATAAACCTCGGCGTACTTCCTGGATCTCGTGTGTATTCTTCGTTTCTCAAATGTGGCAATTTTGCTTGCTAACAATGCCACAGATTGTGAAATGGACCTCGTCGATCATAAAAACATGTTTTAGAAAGTCAAGGTCAGGTCAACCAATCGAGCGACTGGACTGTTTGGCCTTTTTGCAAGCGATGAGGCCAGTTTGCCAGCAAAATTCGTTAAGTCAATTGAAGTTTTTAGGGAAGCATATACAAATCATCCTTCAATATACGCTGAAAAGTAGTTTCGCTTACACCAATATGTCAAGCACTGTGGCGATATGACTCATTTGGGTTCTCGGCAACACTTCTCTTGACGCTTCATTGGAATGTCTTGGGTGTTAATAAAAGGCATATCGACGATCTCCCAGTGTCCCGTGCTTAACAAAACTCATTACGAAACGACGAATATTTTTTTGTCAGACGGTGTTTCTTGGTCACGCTTTTTCGACGATATGCACGCTGAGTTAACACAAGTAAATGACTATGTTTAAAGTACGGGGTCTCTATTAAGGCGTATTCTTTTATAGTATTTCAGTACGTAGCAAAAATTGTACTGAATTGACGTTCATAGTGCATGTGTTCCTAAGTCAATCGGCTGAAACATGTCAATGTTGTAGTTTTATTTTATTTTTCGTATGTCTATTTTGCAAGTGTACTCTGTCCATTTATGATAACAAGCCACTTAGTCTATTTTAACCATATCATATTATGCCTTATAATATCCCTAAAAGCGAGACATTTTTGGTTATCATGACCTTATTGTGCTATATTCTGAGCCTGATACAGCCACATAATACTAAGTAATAACTCTTTCAAATACCTTAAAGTATTAATTTTTGCTCACTTTTTGGTTGAGTCACCCATAGTGCAGTTTTTTTTGGTGGATACTTTGTGGTAGTGTGCATATGATCATAACTAAACGACAGTTAAGAAAACGATGATGATGAAGCAGCAGTTAGAGTTTTTGCTGCTGCTGCGGCTGTTGTTGTTATGGTTGGTTACTGATGATGATGATTTGCAACTGATCGATCGATTGCTAAAACTAAAGCAAAAACAACAACGCAAATATTTCTGCATATGTTTTAGTGTAGTGCTTGATAATGAAGATTCCAAACCTTCTGTTTGGTTTTTAGTAATATTTTTTTTATTGGTTGTATAGAGTTAGTTGTCGAGCAAAGTAACGTGCTTGTGAACAATATCTCAATAAATAATGACCGCTCATAAATAACAATCGGCCAGCAAATGTGTAATGATTTACTTTTGTTAAAAAATATATTTTCAAGAATAAAATAAAATAAAACTAAGTTCTCATGTCAGGCCACAGTAATAAGCAGCAGCAGCAGGAAGAAAGAAAACTTCACCGAGTATATAAAGAATCCATTTAGGACAAACTAAAGGGTAAACAAATCAAATCATAAACAAATTGTTAGTATAGTTTTGACCAAAACAATTTCTGTTTTATTGTCTTTGTTATTTAACTGTCTGTCCATTTGTCTGTCTGTCTGTCTGTCCAATTGTCTGTCTGTTTATTTTGCGTTTCTTTCTTTGGCTAAATAATTTCCATCGTTCGACTTTGATTTTTATTTAAAAGCCCCATGCATGTGTGTTTAGCATACTGTGAATTTGTTGTTTCTCCTTTTTTTTTTTTTGGTTGATATGTTCTTAAATATTTTTGCATATTGTGTTTGTTGTTGTATGTTTGTTGGCAATGTTAAATGAAATCATAAATCAATTACAGTTAAAGATCGTTTCTGTTTCGTTTATTATTTTTTTTCTCTTAAATTTTTGTGTCTTTGTTGATCTACTACCAAATGTTAAAATATCAGGTTTGTATCTTAAGTCTTTTGTTCTGTTTTTAATTTTTGTTGCTCAAAATTGTTTAAATCAACTTACTCATAAAGGTTACTGACTTTAGGTGGTTAGCAAAGAAGCAAATTGATTGATTGATTTGATTCATTCACTTGTGTAAATTTTTCTTTAACAAACGGTTAATTTTGAGTGCAGCGATTGAAATCAAATATCAATCAAATATTTAAAGAAAATAGTTGGTTGATTGGTTATAAACTCGTTTCTTTTTTTTTTGGAAAGGAAGAGGCACATGTGCGTTATTTGTAAGCAAATGACGAAAAGTTAACCATGAAAAAATTTTATAGAATTGTTTGGAACTTTCGGCAGATATCTCAAAATTTAAACAAATTAAGTATGCCAAATTTTTGATAAGTGATTTTAAGATCGAAGTGCCGGATATCAGGTTATATAAAGATCTTTAAAAAAACAGTATTTGCTGGAGAAAGCACATCTTCTATATTGATTAGAGTATACGTCAGTTTTTCACTGATTCTTCCAAAGTGAATGGGCGAGTAGGATGTAAGATTTTTGTATATATCACATTTAAAGCCGAAATCAGGCCCGACATTATTTGAACATCCTCGGATATAATGCAGGAATATCTATATCCTTGCCATCAAAACATCGGCTATTAATTGCTTATAGATGTGGTCGCCACAGCAATACATGTGCAAGAGGTTGAGACATAGGGATATAACTGGTTACTGTGTTGCCGGTGTAATAACAAGAAAATAAAAAAGTTTTTGTACAGACGAGACGGATCGTAAGCTTGGCGTGTCACTCGGGATGAGTAATCAGTAGTATGAGTTACTGCTCCATAAAGTTGGAAAAGACAGATGCGCAATGATATGATTTGCCTCATATCTTGTTAAACTTATAAGTGAGATTCTACTATTTTAGTACTACAAAATCATATGAGATTGCCTTTAAATCTCAGATGCAAATTTATGTTGGAGAGAATTAATAACCTGTACTATTGCCAGGAGACTGAATCCTTGCTACAATCTAAACAAGGCACTCTATCTTCTGTTGGTTACTAGAGAAAAATGTTATGCACTCAAATATTTCGCTAATGGTCACTGCAATATTGAATTTCATGCAAAAAAGGTTGGAGTTTAATTTTGACTCCAATTGCAGAAGATACAACAAACTCATTCTTTTCTAGTGCCCCGGCTTCACTGTTATAATCTAAGAAAAGTGGAGTTTGAAAAATTGAATAAAGTTACCAATATCGACTGTAAGCTGCTGTGTTTAATCAACGAGGCCAAACAAACAATATTAAGGATACTGATCTATCTGAGGCATCTACCGACACATGGTAAATAAACATACACCTCCAAAAACTCCAAACTTTCTATTGTGGAAGTTGCAGGAATCTAGAAAAAGTATTAATTATAGCTTTAAATTATATTGCTCGCCGCATCGTGATTATAAGAATTTTGGGTAGATTGAGTTTTAAATTTTGTTGTCGTAACTGTAAATATTTTTTCATAATAGGAAATACGCGACTTTTGTTAAATTACTGCTAAAAGAATTGATAAATTTTAGAACAATTCGGTTACTACAGTTAGTTTTTGGTTCAGAACTAGTTCCCATAAAAATAACCTCGAGCAATTGAAATTGTCATAAGATCCAGATTATCATACTGGTCATGGTAAAATTTTTTTATGGGTTAATAAGTAATACAAAAATAAGTAAGAAATTATAGTCGGTCTAGACCGACTATACGATACCCTATACCATGGTTTAGGGACCCTATCTCTTCGGTCCAACTAATTCGATATAGAAAAGAAGCATAAACCAAATTTGAGGGGCATTGTTATTAAGTTTTTTTTGGCTGCAGATATGAAAAAGTTCATATCGGATGCTATATTTATATGGGGGACTAGGTCGAAATATGGACCGATCCAGACCATATTTGGTACAGTCACTTATATTTAAAAAAAACCAAATTTGAGAAAAATCTGTGTTTTTGCTTTTTGATAGATTTAAGTGAAGATCGGGCAGTTGTTTGTTGACACTCTCAACATACAGTCGTGTTATTAAAAATTCAACTTTTCTCACGTGTTAAATTTTTGTAAACAAACAACTAATTTTTTAATTTCAATTATTTCCAATAATTGAGAATGGTCCCCACACAAAAACGCAACAAATTCTGGGGTAACAACCCTAGATTTAAAGTTCCCAAACATCTAGAAAATAACAGATTCCAAGTGCTATCTGACATGGATGACGACACCAGCGAAGAAGAAGGTGAAGTAAGTGGAGATGCAAACAATATTCCTCCAATTATTGTTGATACTGGTCATAAGTTCACTGATATCATAAAGATATTGGGCTCGAACTCCAAGTATAAGAGAATGTCGATAGGTATAAAAGTGATGCCAAACACTTTGATTGACTTCAGTGAAGCTTTAAAAAAACTTAAACACGAAGAAATTAAATTCTTTACACATCCATTTAAAGACAACAAGAAATTTAAACTTATGCTTTTTGTCTACCACAATTTGAACTAAAAACGATTCTTGAGGAGTTCAAAAATACGTACAATATAGAACCAACAAACATAAATGAAATTAAAACCACACGATCCACATCTGACGATGCTTTGTATATGCTAGGATTTAACAGAAGTCATATTTCTAAAAGAGAAGTATTTAAGATAAAGTACTTTTATGGTATAGTGGTCCACTGGAGAAATCCCCGGCGTCGTGCAAGAGGACCGACACAGTGTTCAAAATGTGCGTTATATGGTCATGGCTCATCAAATTGTTTTAGAAAAATTGTATGTCTAGGTTGTGGAGGTCCACATGACTATTCATGTTGCCATTTAAATAAAGTTACAAGTGACGGCCCTGTGATATATAAATGTTTTAATTGTATTAAGAATAACTTGAAAAATGTTAGTAATCGAGCAGATGACATAAACTGTCCATCGCGCCGCGAGTACCTAGAAATACGACAAAGAGTTTCCAGAAAACATTCGTAAAATGCCACAACATTCGGAACCTGATCCTTTCATCTGGGATGACGATATCCCAAATAACCGTGATATATCATCAACTAATAAGGTGCGTATTTTTCCTCGCACCGATGAAATTCCATCAAGTAGTAGAGCACATAATGCTCTCAATAAAGTTTCATACGCAGCAAAAGTTAAAGCAGCTCAAATAATAGATCATGATAACGATGATCTCTCTAATGAAAAACTATTAGAAATTTTCTTTGATGCAGTCGATGCTCTAGAAAAATGTAAAAACAAATATGACAAGCTGCGAGTACTTGGAAATATGCTTAAACATGTCATATAAAGAAACAACAATGTATAGAATCAATGTTATGCTTTGGAATGCCCAAGGCATAACTAATCCGACAGCTATATATCAATTGGAACACTTTTTAAATGAAAAAAAGTCGATGTAGTTTTTATAAATGAAACTTTTTTAAAACAAAAACACAAATTCAAATTGCTTAATTATAAAATCTACCGTCAAGATCGATTTACCTATTGAGGAGGTGTATTAATAGCGATTAAAAATACAATTCCACACCAATATATATCAATAATGTCAACAACAATTATTAAAAATATTTCCATTGTAATAAATATTAATAACCGGCCAATTAGAATTACAGCTTCATACTGCCCACGATACACTAACAGCTTCTTTGAAGATTTAAACAAAATCACCACAACAACGTCTGAATTTTTTGGTTTTGGCGATTTTAACGCTCACCATACTAGTTGGAACTGCCAAGGAAACAGCACTGCTGGTAGAGAACTATATAACCATCAAATGAATTGCAATTATTACATCCACTCGTCCAACACCTCTACTCGATTTGGGCAGCGTTCAACACCCACACAAGCATCAGTTATTGACCTTCTTCTTACAAACTCGAATTTAAATATCTCGCCAATAGAAACTCATCCAGGTATGTTAAACTCTGATCATGTTCCAGTTACATGTCAAATTTATGGTTCCATTACTGAAAGAAAAATACTTATTCCACTGTATCAGATGGCAAATTGGAATGAAATCAATCAATGGGTAGACCAAGAGATTCGAAGAAATAATTTACTATCTGCAATTATAACCGAGTCAAACATTGAACAAATTATAAATAAAATTACTCACATAATCCAAGAGGCTTCCAAAAGAATTCCAGTTAAGGAGAAACAAATTTGGCAGAAAAAATTTCTCAATTAACTTTATACTTAATTGGCCAAAGAAAAAGGTTTGTACGTAAATTACAAAGAGCAACCAACATTTCGGAGAGACATTACTTATAATCTGTTGTTAAAAAGCTGAATATTTTAATCAACTTTCACGTATCAAATGACAGAAATGACAACTGGAATAATTTTATTAAAAAATTGCCAACTGGCAACAAAAAGTTCTAGCAGCTGAACAGAGCAATAAGAGGGAATAAAGCAACTGTAGAAAATTTGACAATAGATGGCGCTGATGTATTCAATAATGAAAGAAAGGCAAATATTATAGTGGATGATTTTGAAAATTCACACCAAATAACTTATAATCAACCATCGACAGCTGAACGTATGGTATCGAAACACATTCAATGGTTAGACTTACAATCTGTGCCTACCAATGTAACTGATATGTTGACAATCGTGGACGAAGTAAAATTTTTGATTTTTAAGCAAAAAAATTCAAAAGCACCTGGTACAGATGGAATAAAACCAATAGTTTTAAAACGGATGTCAAATGTATTTTCCAATTTTGTTACAAAAATTTTAAATTGGTGCTTAAAAAACTATTATTTCCCGAAGCAATTCGAAATTGCCAAGGTAATACCAATACTTAAACCAGGAAAAGATAAAAAATCACCCAAAGGCTATCGTCCCATAAGTATGTTGAATGGTTTAGACAAAATTTTTGAAAAAATCATACTAACGCGACTAAATGAATTTACAGAACAAAACAATATTTTGAGTAATGAGCAGTTTGGTTTTAGAAGAGAACATTAAACGATACATCAGGTGAAGAGAATTGTAAATTTAATAAATAGCAACAAAAATCAACGTAAAAGCACAGGAATAGCTTTTCTTGATATTGAGAAAGCTTTTGACTCCATATGGCACAATGGAATTATTTTTAAGCTCAATAAATTTGGCTACCCTATATATTTACAAAAAATTATAAAACGTTTTTTATCAGACAGATACTTTGCAGTCAATTTGTATAATGAAAAATCTACACAAAGGCACATTCCTGCAGGAGTTCCGCAAGGATCAATTTTATCACCAACGCTGTACTCTATATATACTTCAGACTTTAAAGCCCTAGGAAACCAAACAGCAGCCTTCTATGCAGATGACACCGCATTAATAACGAGTGGAAAACTTTCATATGGAATAGTGAAGAACATGAAAAAAGTTTTAAGCCATGCTGAAAAATACTTCAACAAATGGAAAATAAAGATAAATCATGGGAAAGCACAAGCAATTATTTTCCCGTTTAACAAGTCACCTAAAAGAATGCCGCAAATAACACTTTGTATGCAAGGGACTGAAATTCCAATACTTGATTCAGTCAAATATTTGGGAGTTGTTTTCGATAAATAACTAAGATTAAAAAATCATGTCACACAAGCGGGTGATAAGGCACTAAAGTGCGGAAGAGCGCTTTTCCCTCTGCTTAGCCGAAAATCTAAACTAAATTGCAAAAATAAGCTGTTATTATATAATATGTGTATACGACCAATACTGACATATGGCTGCCAGGTATGGTCAACGAGATGTGCCAACACTTATCTTAAAAAGCTACAAATTATCCAAAATAAAAACTTGAAGATTATATGCAACCTGCCTAGAAGATACTCAACTGCACTGCTATACAGAAATTCTAAACAAGATCTGTTTAAAGCTGTCATTAGTAAAATAACAACAAGATTCGAAGACAGAAACAGGTCTTCAAGTTTTGATTTAATAAGAAATTTGAAAAATTAACTTTTTCTGTAACTACTGAATAGAAGATGCAAGAAGGGGTTAAAGACAGAATTTCTTAGAAAACTTAAAGGTTTTTTACCTATCTTTTTTACCTACATGTAAATATTTCCAAATGTTTTTTCACTTATTAAAATAAAAAAGTAAATTATTTGTTGCAATACTTTCAGTAAAATCTCAAAAACTGTAGATATTAAATATATGTATAAATTATTTTAATTGTATTGATGATAGTTTTTTAAATAAATAAAAAAAAAAAGTAAAGATCGGGAAACTGTATATGGGGCCTATGACTAAAAATTGTCCTATAGGTATTATTTTTGGACTAAAGATTAATGGATATAATAAACACATACAAACCCAATTTGACTGAGATCTATATGATAATATGTATCTTGCATATCTGCTGACAACGAATTTTTAACGTGCCACCTAAATTTGGTTGATACTTATTTTAAATATCTCATTATGACTTATGCAAAGTTGCACCGAATACCATTTCTTGACAAGATAGAGTGTATCGTATAGTCGGTTAAGAGCGACAATAACTTTCTTACTTGTTTTCGATGTGTAGAGGAGGAAGTAAAAGCAGAGGTTCGTAAAGGAGAGGTTTAGAGAGATAAAAAAAGATAAAAAAGAGAGATAAAAAGAAAAATGTTTTTATTGCTCCGTACACATACAGTGGCTCAAACGGATAATCGAGAAAATTTTGTTTTTGTTTATGAAAATATAGTAACAAAAGTTATCTCGTTTTTCAGAGAAATACCATTCCTATACAAAAAAGGCTTTAAAAAACCTTTTGTATTGAAAAATTAAAACTTTTTAAAAAGTCCGATTATTTGTTTGAGCCACTGTATAGAAAGATAACACAAACATTAAGTGCTTCCCAATACAATTTTAATATTATAATACTTACATTTTTCCATACGGTTGTATACATCCCTTCACTTAGAACAGAAACATTCCAACAACAATTCTGAAAATTTTAACTAATAAACAAGTCGCCAAACATGTCATGTTAAAATGCCAAAACTGTCAATTGCAATTTTTTCTGAATATAACTAACATAAAACAAAAACAAAAATCTAAAAAAATTTACTTATTTCTCCACAACTTGAAATGTTAAATAGAAAACTATAAAAAATTCAGCTTAGCTACAACAAGACTGATTCTAACACTTCTTGGTGGAAAGGCGAAATTAAAAAAAAAAAAAACAAGAATAAAATTTACCGCAAAACATATTAAAATTACACAATTTTACAACTGCCTATAAGTTTGTCTCGTCGTAGTAGTTGTTATAATTCAAATTCTCATGATATGGATAGTGGATACTTTGGCAAGTTCTCTTTTCTTTTTCATTTATTTTCAGTAAATCTATACGATGTTTCATTTCTAATGACATTTTGTTTTATTTTATTATACAATTGTTCGCTAATATCTGCATGTCTTACTTAACACTTAACATGTGTAAGCATACAGTCTTGTATTGAATGGTGTTGTTAGGATAAAGAAGGCTGAGTCTTAAAAAAAAAAGAAGAAAATATGAATACTTACACATACGGAGTTATAGATTCTATTTCATTTTTTTTTTCATTCGTTTATTGCAATTACATTAAGCCTGCCCATCCCTTGTCATAAGCCTGCCCATCCCTTGTCATAACAACCTACGCATGCAGGAAGTTACAAGTTGTTTTTGTGTATGTTATTTTTCGTAGCTGTTGTTCTGAACACAAATTTCAGACACACACTTTGAAAACAAACTGAAGTAAAAAAAAGTAGAAACAGCAACAACAAAACGCATAATTTGACAAAGCGACAGTTGGATAGACAACCGCACAGTATTATATTTTATGAATTTGAATATTGTAACAGATCTCCATACAAATTGTCTTGATATTGTTGGCAAATCTAAGCATACAATCATACAAATGCATTTGGCGGCAGTCACGAAAATTGTCAGACTTTACAATGAAGTCTTTCGTTTCTTTTAATTTTCTCCAAAATAAAGATTTTGTTGAACCAATCGAGAATCTTAACAGCAAAAAAAATTGGCACAGTAGTCCTTATAGAATAAGCTCCATAACCTGACTTAGTTTGAAGAAAAAATCTCTAAAAATATCACCGCTTTAGCAAATTAGATGAGAACATTTTGAAGTGTAAAATAACAAAGGTTCGAGGTACCAATAAATACTTCGTCACGAGTTAGCTGGTTTACCCAGGAGTGTAGAATCGATAAGCAAGCTATAAGGCTATCCAAAGTTCAAAATAAAGCACAATAATTAAGATTTTTACTCTATTCTAAAATCGAAGGAAGTCAAAGTTGCTTTTCTATTATTTTATGTCTTTTTCCAATATGACGTTGAATTCACACAAAATGAAAAATTGTATTTAAGGTTCCAAAAACGTATAGCTACAGTACCGCAATAAAAAATAGATATTACAACAAAATGCCAACTAAAAAATTTCATAGAAAAAGAAATCTATAATATTAATAGGCTAGGCGATTTCTTGTGACCGATGTTTTGTCCTACCGTTTCATCCCGATTTTGACAAAACGTATATTTTTTGAAAGGTATTTCTTTTTAGCTGTTTATCAGACTTACAGATTTCTCAATTTTTTCCTTTATTTTGAGTAAATTGCATTTAAATTTTCTACTAACACATACATAAAATTATACAATGCTATGTGTATATTTATTAAATTTGTTAATGTGTTTGTAAGTTTGTTTTCTTCATTCAGTGTTGGTTTGAGAATTGGCTAAGTTGAAAAAACAAGTTGCCTAGAATTTTCACTCGAATTTCGAGCGCTGGAATCTGCTAGTTATTAAATTGTTACAAAGCACCCTGTGTGTGACAATACAACAGTGGAAGCATCGCGGCAGCCTTGTAGTGCTGGAACAATAACTTTAAATATCGCTTCATCTCTTAGATTTCTTTAAAACAAAATTTGATTTTTTTTAAGCGACGTCTTCAGAATTGTGTAAACCTTATACTGAAGCGCAATGAAAAAGTAATACTTTTATAATAAAGCGTTTTTTCTAGAAATTATAAAAACAAATTAAATGCTTCTTAACAATACATTCTTTTTTAACTCTGAGTATACGAATATTCATAGGCAATTATTAAGAGGTGTGCATGCAATTTTATTCCGCATATGATGATTTACTCAACAACACTCATAAGTGGCAATTGGCCATCATTTGAAAGTGTTGCTTAGAATGTTTGTTGTTATGTTTATTTTACCAAAGAGATTAAGTTTCAGTTTGTGCTGCTTCTTCTTCTTCTTCCTCATTTGCTAAACAAATCATATTTCAATATTTTTTACGATTGATATTTTGTTTGTGCCTTACGATAGTGTCACTATGGTATTTGGTGTTCAGTATCTTGTGACGATAAAAATAATGATAATGATGATGATGACGATGATGATAATCATGTTTGTTGCTTGAATGGTTTGGTATTCTTCAGTTGTCAGTTTAATCTAAGAAAGTCATAAAATATTTGCGATTTTCATAAGTTTGATAGCGATTACCATAAAATATAACTAAATAATGTTAATGACTTGCACAGGAATTGTTTTTATGTATCTACTCGTAACTAATAAGAAAACTGAGTATCGGAGCACTTCTAGGAACGCTATGATATTTTAAATCAAATGTTGAAGTCTTCTTTATTAATGGTTTTATTGATCGAAACTGAAAAGAACAACATTTTTTTTTCAATCGTCTGTCCTTCCGTCCAGGCTAACATTGTGGTCACAATCGATAACCGCTTAAGTCGACTTAAAAACGATTTGAGTTATGTACGCTATAGTATTCTACTAAAAAAAATTTATATTTACATGAAATCTCCATTTCTTTAACAGTATTGTGTACAAATATAATAAATAATAAATATATAATAAAAACATGCTGACCTAAGTCGTATTGAAGCCCCATTACATTTATATAAAAAGTTATTATTCTCGAAAGCATGATTTTCGATTTAGACGGTTAAAGCTTGTGACCACAGATATATGAAAATAGTTGGCTGTAGGTTGTCTCCATAACGAACAGTATTTCTATTATTGACAATCTCAACAAAAATGCTCCAGGAATTTGGAAATAGCGTCAACTACCAAAACGTGTTTCTTATGAATTTTATAACCGCTGAAGTGCAAAGATTCTAAAAAAAACTAAATTCACACAGACGCCGAAGGTAACAAAATGAAGTGAATACTAAAATCCAAAACATAATGAGAGATATATTTTCCATTGCTATGAGGAATCCTGCTTCAAAGTATTAATCATTATCAGGAATACTACAATCCGAAAGTAACTGGTCACTATCGAATATCAATATAGACTTTTTTGTAGGGCTGTTAGCGTGATAACAGAAGCCTTTACAGCTGTAATTGTAGACTAGTGCGGTGTCTGGGAACATAGAGAATGAAATACATTTCATATAATATTTAACGCCCACATTCTTCAAACACATTTATTCCAAAATCTAGAAAAAATTGCAAATCGTTGAATATTGGGTCTCCGACCAGCTGGAAAATCCTATTCTAGACAAAATCTAACGTAAGTTAACCTACTAATTTAAACAAAAAATTAGCTAGCTTGATAAAGAATCTTACAATATGAGGCTATGCACACCAATGTACATGTTTTTTAAGGTTTACCTATCATATTATTTGTAGGTTGCGTGTTCTATTATAATATGCTTCTTGATGTAACCTAATGTAGTGATTTGTATTACTTATTGACCAAACAAATATTGCACTATATTACATTGTACATACAGAGAACATTTTGATTAGTAATTGATACTATTGATTGTCTGTTCTATGTACGATGTATGCATTACAGACTTGTGTGTTACACTACACTAAAACTAACCTTAACATAACCCAAACCTAAACCTAACACAAAACTAACCTACACATAACATATCCTAAACATAACCTAAACCTAACCCAACCCCTACTTAAAAGTAGCCTACACATAAACCTATACGTAATATAAACCTAACATAAACTTATCCTAAAAATAACCTTAACATAACCTAAACCTAACACAAACCTAACCTAACCCTCACGTTATCTTCACCTAACCCTAACATAAGCTTTACCTAAATTTTACCTTATAATAACTTCAACCTAACATAAACCTAACATAAACCTCACGTTACCCTCGGCTAAAGGTAATGTAATCCTAATATAAACCTACTTTAAACATAACCTAAATCTAACCAAAATTAAACATAAACCTAACCTAACCCTCACGTAACCCTCAGCTAAACGTAAAACAAACCTAACTTAAACCTAACCTAAACCTAAACTTAACCTTAACATATTCTAATCATAACCTAAACATAACCTAAACATAACCAAAACAAAACATAACCTAAACCTAACCTAAACATAAACTAAGCCTAACCTCACCTTAACCTATAATTAGAATATACCTAGCCTAAACCTAAACCTATAATTAAAATATACCTAGCCTAACCTAAACCTATAACTAGAATATACCTAGCCTAAACCTAAACCTATAATTTAAATATACCTAGCCTAAAAATAACATAAGCTTTACATAGACCTAACCAAAATTTAACCTAATATCTACCTAACCTAAACCAAACCTAAACCAAACCTAAACCAAACCTCAACCAAACCTAAACCAAACCTAAACCAAACCAAAACAAAACCTAAACCAAACCTAAACCAAACCTAAACCAAACCTAAACCAAACCTAAACCAAACCTAAACCAAACCTAAACCAAACCTAAACCAAACCTAAACCAAGCCTAAACCAAGCCTAAACCAAACCTAAACCAAACCTAAACCAAACCTAAACCAAACCTAAACCAAACCTAAACCAAACCTAAACCAAACCTAAACCAAACCTAAACCAAACCTAAACCAAACCTAAACCAAACCTAAACCAAACCTAAACCAAACCTAAACGAAACCTAAACCAAACCTAAACCAAACCTAAACCAAACCTAAACCAAACCTAAACCAAACCTAAGCCAAACCTAAGCCAAACCTAAACCAAACCTAAACCAAACCTAAACCAAACCTAAACCAAACCTAAACCAAAACTAAACCAAACCTAAACCAAACCTAAACCAAACCTAAACCAAACCTAAACCAAATCTTAACCAAACCTAAACCAAACCTTAACCAAACCTAAACCAAACCTAAACCAAACCTAAACCAAACCTAAACCAAACCTAAACCAAACCTAAACCAAACCTAAACCAAACCTAAATCAAACATAAACCAAACCTAAACCAAACCTAAACCAAACCTAAACCAAACCTAAACCAAACCTAAACCAAACCAAACCTAAACCAAACCTAAACCAAACCTAAACCAAACCTAAGCCCAACCCAAACATAACATAAACACAACCTAAACATTACCTAAACATATCTTAAACATAACCCAAATATTACCTTATCCTTAATCCAGACCTAACCTTAAACGCAACCTTAACCCAAAATACCCCTAACACTAACCTTAACTTAGACCTGACCTTAATCTAAACATACCCTAAGCCAAAACTAAGCCTAACCTTAACATATACCTAACATAAACTAACCTAAATCGAAATCTAACTTATACTTAAACCTAATCTTAACCGAAATCTAACACAAACCTAAACCTAACATAAACCCATACATAACATAAAACTAACCTAAACCTACACTAAGCCTAAGCTAAAACTAACCTTAACCTAGCCTAAAACTAATCTATCCTAAAACAATTAATAATGCAAAGATATATCAAAATGTATTTACATATGCGAACTAAAGTTAAAATTCAGATGAATCAATGAGATCAGTGCACAATTTAAACAGTCTAACAATTATAGAACATTTTTGATATAGTTTTTAAACTTTAATTTTAAAATATTTATAAAAACATATTTTTCAATTTTTTTTTTAATTTTGAAATACCAAAACTATAAATTTAGACAAAATAAAGTCTGTTGCTAGCTGTACTGCCATTGTAGTTAGTTTGTGGGGTGTTTTATTACCGTTAGAGTACCAATGTCATTATGACTTGCATTTCCGCATAATTTCAAAAGGCGTGTGTAGATGTTTTATACGAATAAGTATGACCATGTCTAAAAGTGTGCGTTATAAGCCGCTTCAATAATATAAAAAATACAACAAAATAATAGCCAAAGATTACTAAATTTAAAAAAAGAACTTTAGCAAAAAAAAAAAAAAAAGGAAAGCACAAAATAATAAAAAGTTTGTAGAGAAAAACTTAAATACAATTGAAGATAGTGTGTATGGGCAGGCAGTATGAATGCTAAAAATAATAATTGTTTGAATTATTATTGATTTTTGTTATTTGATAGTAGCCCATGGGACAAATGTTTAGTTTATACAAACGCACACACACACGTACATACACAGGTATGCAAGTTTATACAGTGACATGAACATATGAGTTTAACAAAGGAAATAACATTTGTTACTAAGATCTTAAACTAAAAAGCCACGGAGCAGAAAAAAAAAATAACTAAGAATGTACAGTTAATAGTGTGGGTTGGTAACAAAGACTTTACAAAAATACATGTATTTTTTTTTATAAATAATATTCGATGATGTTGTTGGGTAATGTTAACTTGGTGTAAAACCCTCTTAACCCTATAATGGATAAGGTGGACAAAATGATAAAAAAAATGTAAGCTTACATTTCTGAAGAAGGCTGAAGAAAGACAAAAATTATCGATGCTGTTGTTGAGAATAGCTGCCAAATTCAAACTAAATGGTGGACCTTGCTTAAAATTTGACAGTATCTATAATATTAATAGGCTAGGCGATTTATTGTGACCGATGTTTTGTTCTACCGTTTTATCCCGATTTTGACCAAACGTATATTTTTTGAAAGGTATTACTTTTTGCCGTTTTGCATCATTTTGAGTAAAATGCATTTAAAAGTGCTACTAACACATACATAAAATTTTACATATGCTATGTGTGTTTTATTAAATTTGTTAATGTGTTTGTTAATGGGTTTGTTATCTTCTTTAACAATAATAATGAACCATAAAAGTGTTGGTTTGTGAATTAGCTAAGCTGCAAAATAAAGCTGCCTAGAAATTGCACTCGAATTTCGAGCGCTGGAATCTTTATGAACTACGAGGAAAGCTTAAAAAGTTAAAACTTATTGAGCCGTCCTCCTACTAAATTCAAAAAAGTTGTGACATTCAACACAAAGGTTAAGTCATTTTCCTATTAATAATATTACTAGCAAATTCCAGCGCTCGAAATTCGAGTGCAATTTCTAGGCAACTTAACTTCTCCGCTTAGCCAATTCACAAACCAACACGTACTAGGTATATTATTTTTGTGAACGATAACAAACTCATTAACAAACACATTAACAAATTTTATAAACACACACATAGCATTTGTATAATTTTATGTACATATATGTTAGTTGCAACTTTAAATGCAATTTACTCAAAATAAAGGAAAAAATTAAAAAAAATTTAAATCTGGTGAACAGCTAAAAAAAAACACATTTCAAATAGTATACGTTTGGTCAATATTGGGATAAAACGGTAGAACAAAACATCGGTAACAAGAAATCGCCTAGCCTTTTAATAATATTATTTATAATAAAACCGATCAAAAAATTATATAATTAACAAAACCGAATTCAATTCTTTATATCTATAAATTAATACAAATATTTTGTTAAATATTTGTGTATATATTAACCATAATTCAGCATAAGCCTATATTTTATAACACTCGAAAGTTATATCCAAAATAAAAACAACTAACTTTAAAATTAAATAATAAGTCATAAATAATAGGCTAACTATTATTAACTACATAATACGATTATAATAATTTATCTTTACGAGTATTTTCATCGTTTCTTTTCTATGATTTCATTTAATATATATGTTTTTATTTATCTAACACAAAATATTTTTTCTTCTTATTTTTCATTACAGGTGAGTGTCGTTTCTAGTATTTCTTATTTTTGGGAATTTTGGTATTCGAAAGTTCAAATTGTAATGTGGCTGTGTACGATCGATGTGTGTGTCTCAAGTTATAACTAATATATATTTTTTTTTTATTTTTGTTAAAAAATATTGTTTTTGTTATATCGGCTTATTATAGTCATTAAGGTAAGGTATAACTCTATGTTTATATGATGTTTACACTAGAGGTTATGTTGACTTAACTATCGAAAGGAAAGGTGTGTATTTGTTTATTTATTGACAAGTAGATGTAATAATATTAAAAATAAATAGACAGGTTTGAAAGGAAAATATATTGTGTATGCAATCTACAATTATAGGTAGTTTAGATTAGTGTACCCATCCTTGTTAAACTAGAAAGTAAGAAGATTAACAAACAAATTAAATCTGTTTAAAGTTAAAGGTTGTTCTTTCCATCTTGTGTTTTAATTTTAGTAAAGCAATAAAATTGCACAGAACACATCATTTATACTGAAATATTTAGTAAGAAAATTAAATATTGCTTAAGTTTTTTCAAGAGCCTAAATGTTTCCTTTAGGACCATTATTACAATTTGCCAATAGTTTAAGTTGGGATGTTATCAGATAGATAAAAAGTTTTTCGCAATTAAAAGTACTTGCAGAGCCCAGTCCTCGAAGTTCGAGTGCAAATTTTAAGAAATTTTATTTTTTAATTAAATTTATATCTTTAAATATTTATTTTTACACATGTTTAATTATTTGTTGAACAGTTATAAATACTAGCCGATTCCAGCTCACGAAATTCGAGTGCAATTTCTAGGCAACTTTATTCCTCAACTTAGATAATTCATAAACCAACACTTTTTTGGTTTATTATTATTGTGAACGATGATAACAAACTCATTAACAAATACATTAACAAATTAATAAACACACACATAACATATGTATAATTATACCCTATACCACTATGTGGTTTGGGTATAATGACTTTGTGCTGCTGTTTGTAACAACCAAAAATATTTGACTTAGACTCATCTTTAATTGTACCGATCGAATCAGAATCACTTTCTGAGTTGATTTAACAATATCCGTCCGTCCGTCCGTCCGTCCGTCCGTCCGTCCGTCTGTGTGTCCATGTAAAGCTTGTAATCAAACTGCAGGTCGCAAATATGAATATATTTTGATGAAATTTGGTATATAAGCCTTTATCGGCCATGGGATGAACGCTATTGAAATTGGTGAGAATCGGTCCATGTTCAGACCTAGCCCCCATACAAATTACCCCTATGAAATCGACATAAATTGCCATAAGATCCAAATTGTCATATAGATCTTACTCAAATTGGGTTTTGTATGCGTTCATTACGTCCATTAATGAGTAGTCCAAAAATGATCCCTTTGGCCCCATATAGAGCTGCTTCCCGATCTTCACTTAAATCTACTAAAAAAACAAAAATATTGCACTGATTCTTCTCAGATTTTGTTTGTATATATTTTTGCAAAATACCAGAGACTTTACCAGACATGATCAGGATCGGTCCATTTTTGGACCTAGTCCCCATATAGATATAGCATCCGATATGAACTTTTTCATATCTGCAGCCAAAAAAATTAATAAAAATCAGACTGAAATTTGGTTTTTGCTTATTTTCTATGTCCAGTTAGTTGGGCCTAAGAGATAGAGCATGGTATAGGGTATCGTATAGTCGGTCTAGGCTGACTATAATTTTCTTACTTGATTTATGTATGTGTTAGTAGCAATTTTAAATGCAATTTACTCAAAATAAAGGAAAAAATTTTCAATCCTGTAAATCTGGTCACCAGCTAGAAACAAATTCCTTTCAAACTATATACGTATGGTCAAAATCGGAAAAAACGGTAGAACAAAACATGGGTAACAAGAAATCGCCGAGCCTATTAATATTATAGATTTGTTGAACACACAGAAATAAGAGCCTTGTATGCCACCAAAAGGTATGCTAATTTTGGACAAAACTCAACACAGGGCGTGTGATATGCAATTATTATAAGGAAATTCGATTGCGTTATTGTCGTTATTGGTTTATGTACAAAATTATTTTTCAATTTAACACAGGGCTTTTCATATACAATTTTTTGCATTAGAAAATTTAATAAACACACACTCAGCATTCTATAATTTTATGTATCTGTTAGAAGCATCTTTAAATGAATTTTTCAAAAATAAAAATGTTCCAGATGATGGAGCAAGTCTGCAAGTCTAGCGGCTAAGCAAAAAGAAATACCTTTCAAATGAGGTATGTTTTGTCAAAATCGGTTTAAAACTGACAAAGTTACATCGGTCACACGACATCACCTTGTCTACTAACATTATAGACATTTTAAGCTAAAAATGACCGATAAGCTAAAGTGAAGATAGTATTGCCTTTAAGTTTTAATGTGAGGTTTATATATTTAATTTTACCACATTTTCTAATCTATGAAGAAGAAGAAGACATTCACATTATTTGCTGTTTGTTGTAACATTTGCTTGTTTGGTGTCATCATTTAAATTTTTTTTAATATATTTGGGTGTATTTACCACACGACACAAATATAAAAATATAATTTATTCATAAACAAATAAATAAAAATACGTTGCCAGCATGAATTTTTATAAACTAATTCATTTGGTCAAAAGTAATCGATGTTGCCACATTATCAAAAATATTAATTTTGTGTTACTGGGAAGTTCTTACAGCGAAAAAGCAGTTAAAGATCACTTTATGGCACACTTTAGCTCAAGTTAACTTTTACTAACATTTACTTTAAAGGCAAGTTGTATTAATGGCCCTTAATCTAACAAGGAATTACGATTTTGTTCCAGTACGATAAATTTCAAGATAGTCTGAATTAAAATCAATCGTGCTTAGCCCTTGAAAGCACCAGTGTTCGTTTATTTATTTTAATAACTCTAAACTTATTTAATAAACAAACATTTGGTTTGCATTTCTTAACAATATAAATACAACAAACATAACAATACCAATGTTTACTTTTATCTTATAAATTATAAAAAAAAAAAATCGTATAAAAACATTTTTTTAGTCATAATAAAAGACACAACATTTTTCAAAACATAAAACTTCTATGAAGTTAAAACAGTGATGATCATTATTCTCCTCAATACGATCATGAAAAATGAGAAGACATTGTTGTTATCAAGCAACAATGTTGCAAACAGAGACTCTTGTAATATTCACATACACAGACTTACATACAAATGTAACATGGTATAGTTGGGGAAAAAAATAAGTGTTGGATTTTATGATCATTACTACCAAACATACTTTATTTTTAACTTGGAATATGTTGTGTTGGTAATAGTCATTCAATTTTTTTTATGATGAGTACTTTATAGAAAGAAAAATAAACAAAAAATAAAATTGTCCAGCAAAACAGTGAAATTAGAAAAATAAGAGAGATTATGACCTATAACTAGCATTTGTATTATTGCTGGCATGAACTAAGCTATTAATTTTAAACTATGCACTGGGATTTTTTTTGCTGGGACGCTGTGTTAAAATCTTGTAAAGTATAATGGCCACCTTAGAGCTCACATGTATTTATTGGTGTTGTTAGCTGTGGTCCTTTATAGCTAGAAGTATCCCGCATAATAATACCGTCACAAATAACTTTAAGCTGTAAATTAAGTGTTCTTGGCGGGGATATAAAATCAAGTTGTAACAAACTTTTTTCAAATGGTACTTTTGTTAGCCTTAGATGAAAAATTTGTAGTTTTATTTTTATACCCTATACCTACTGTGGTCAGGGTATAACGAATGTATGTATGCTGATATTTGTAGCTATCAAAAATACTTGAGCTAGACTCAACTTTTAGTACACCTATCGACTTCGAATCACTCTCTCAATTTAGGTTTCTGTCTGCCAATGTTTCCATGAAAACCTTAAAATCAAACTCCTGGTGGCAAAAGGAATTAAATTTTCATAAAATTTGGGGTATAATACGAACGTATCGGTACATTGTTAGACCTAGACCACTACAGATCGATCTTAATTTCCGTTGTTCAAAAATAAACCTTGTAGAACCATTTTTAGTCTTAGTCTTATCTTAGGGAAATTTTATTTATATTTAAGCATCTTATATTAAATATATATATTTTTTTGGACTAAGAAAAACTATAATTTTACACTTATTTCAATGTAAAATTTTCTTTTTCCAGTACAGTATTAATTTGTAACAATTTACAAAAAGCTGTTAGTAACAATTTACATTATCTTGAGAGGAACTATTTAATAGGTATTAAATAATGAGTGAGAAATTTCCTATTTAAAATAAAAAGTTCTTTGTCCGGTATGAGTGACAAACTCATAACTTTTGCACTGGAAACACACACATAAAATAATCTGCATTTTGAAATATCCCTTGCTTAATTATATTTCTATAAAGGCTATATTTTCATACATTTGTATGGAAAGTGGTCTAGTTTTTTGAGTAGCAGTTCGCCAACAGCACAATTATGGTCGGAATACTTTGAAATTTTAAAAAGATTATGTCGATGTATTTGCAACTGTAAACAATTAAAAATTTTAGTAAGTCGTGACTGACTTATTTTGTAAATTTACGTCAAACTTCAAATAAGAGCAAATTTTAACACATTTTATAGAAAGTGGCTGATCCTTTTTCATCCACGAGTGTAGTCAGTGAAAATTTTTTTTTTTAGTTTTTAATTTTTTAATTTTTATACCCTATACCACTATGTGGTTTGGGTATAATGACTTTGTGCTGCTGTTTGTAACAACCAAAAATATTTTATTATACCGATCGAATCAGAATCACTTTTTGAATCGATTTAACTATGTCCGTCCGTCCGTCTGTGTGTCCATGTAAACTTTGTAATCAAACTGCAGGTCGCAAATATGAATATATTTTCATGAAATTTGGTACATAAGTTTCATCAGTCATGGGATGAACGCTATTGAAATTGGTGAGAATCGGTCCAGGTTCAGACCTAGCCCACATACAAATGACCCCTATAAAATCGACATAAATTGCCATAAGATCCAAATTGTCGTATAGAGCTTAGTCAAATTGGGTTTGTATGTGTTTATTACATCCACTAATGAGTCGTCCAAAAACGGTCGCTATGGGGCTACTCTTGGTCATAGGCCCCATATAGAGATGTTTCCCGATCTTCACTTAAATCTATCAAAAAACAAAAATATTGCACTGATTAATCTCAAATTTTGTTTGTATATATTTTCGCAAAATACAAGAGACTTTACCAATCATGGTCAGGTTCTATCCATTTTTGGACCGATATTAACTTTTTCATATCTGCAGCCAAAAAAATTAATAAAGATGCCACTCATATTTGGTTTATGCTTATTTTCTATGTCCAATTAGTTGGGCCTAAGAGATAGGGTCTCTAAACGCATGGTATAGGGTATCGTATATTCGGTCTAGACCGACTATTATTATCTTACTTGTTTATAATGACTTTGTGCTGCTGGTTGTGATTGCCAAAAATATTTAACCTAGACGCATCTTTTATTGTACCGATCGACTCAGAATCACTTTCTGATAATCACTTTCTGAGTCGATTTAGCGATGTCCGTCCGTCCGTTTGTCCGACTGTCCGTCTGCACGTCTATGTGTCCATGTAAACTTGTAATCAAACTACAGGTCGCGAATATGAACATATTTTGTTGAAATTTTGATATGAGAGCTTTTCTCGGCCATATGATGAACGCTATTGAAATTGATGAAACTCGGTTCATGTTCAGACCTTGTTCCCATACAAATGACCCCTATAAAATCGACATAAATTGCCATAATATCCAAATTATCATGAGTATCTCAATCAAATTGGGTTTATATGTGTTTATTATATCCATTAATCTGTAGTCCAAAAATAATCCCTATAGGACAATTCTTAGTCATAGGCCCCATATAGAGCTGCTTCCCGATCTTCGCTTAAAACTATCAAAAAACAAAAATATTGCACAGATTTTTTTCAAATTTGGTTTGTATATATTTTTTCAAAATATAAGCCACTTTACCAACTATGGTCAGGTTCGGTGCATTTTTCGACCTAGACCCCATATAAATATAGCACCCGATATGAACTTTTTCATATCTGCAGCCAAAAAAATTAATAAAAATGCCACTCAAATTTGGTTTATGCGTATTTTCTATATCCAATTATTTGGATCGTAGAGATGGGGTCTCTAAACTATGATATAGGGTATCATATAAACGAACTTTAATTACCAAAAATCCACCGGCATGGTGCTGCTTGATGTCAAAGCTGCCTTTGATTCAATATGGCATGACGGCCTCATTTTAAAATGGTGAATCTTAATTTCCATTCACATTCCATTCCATTCCATGTTCCGAGCGTATTGTTATTACCGCGGGTTGTCCCCAAAGTTCATGTTCATGACCTGTATTGTACAGCTTGTATACAGCTGACTTTCCGCGGTTAGATTATTGCATGATGTCAATCATTGCTGATGATACAGCGGTCCTAAGCTACGAAATCCTGTCCGCAAATATAATAGCTAAACTACAAAGAGCACTAACTGAGCTATTCTCTTATATAAAAAAAAAATGGAAAATAATGTTAAATGGCGATAAAGCAAAGGCTATAAATTTTATTAGAATAATTAAAGCATGTTCTGATAACTACTCCATACAGTGGGATAAAAATATGAAATATTTGGTCGTTCTACTACACCCCAAACATTTAGGGATCACATACCTTATAGAGCAAATAAGGTAAGCATACTAATCAGAATTCTATATCCGTTTTTAAATCGGAACTCTCGCCTTAGCATTGATAATAAAAAAATAATTTTAAAATAAGTTTTTCATGCTGTCATGTTTTATGCGGCTCCTGTATATAATTGACTTAACACAATTTTTTTAAGATTTTAATTATTTATTGATTCATGATGTTGTTCTCATGAATGTTGTTTTAAAACTCAAGAAAAAATATTTTCATTTTCAATAAAATACTACAATAAAATGCAAAGAAAATATGAACAAGAAGTTATAAATAAAATATAACAAAGAAATTTTTTTAACAGTTAGAAACAAATATAAATGAAAGTAATTAACAATATAAATTAAGAAAAAGTATAGGAGAAAGAATGACTAATTAAGGATATTTAATATATAACTCCCCCCCCCCCCTTTGATCACACATTGCTCCTGAAATATGGATTTGAGTTATATTGTTAAATTTACAATAATAATAATTACAATTAAATCTTTTCCATATTAAATTTTATATTTAAAGTTATAACATATATATATACACATATTCATTAAACATCAAAAAAATAAAAAATTAATAATAAAATTTAACAAAAATAATTGGCTTTTATTATATTATATTTATAAAACAAGTATTAGACCAGTTTTCTTATACGGTTTTCCTACGGTCATAAAGGAAATGAAAATTTTTGAACGGAAAATTATAAGATGTTGTATTGGTGAAAACTTTGAATCAATTTTTAAGCGATACTCTAACATTTTTATTTATAATCAATCAAATACTACTCCAATTGGCTTATACATATGTGATATTTTAAGAAAATTCATTTCAAGATTATCAAATCATGAAAATAATTTTATTAAAAACATTTTTATTGAACAAAGAAATTTTAGTTGGTCAAATACAAACTACTTATCACCTATTGGCTATATTAATGAAATTCCTCCAAATTTTGATTTGAATACAAATTTATCCGCTAATTTTTATATCAAAAGTACACCAGGTACTCATAGAGGATAGTACATTTTTATTATCATATATTATTTTGTTGTGTTTTTGTTATTTTCTTTTAGTTTTTAGTTTATTTTTAAGTCGTAGTTTTAAGATTATTTTAAGAGATTCACTCTCCAGATATGTTAGCTCCGGGAGCAAGAGCATTTTACTCACACTTACTTTTCATTAAAATTGTAATAATTTCATCGATTAAGCATCGTGCTGTTCAAATTTGTTGTAATTAAGATAATACTTTATAGTCTTAAGTTATTTACTCTCTTGTTATTTTTATGTTTAAGTTTCTATTATTGTATTAAAAAAGACTCAATAAATATAACTTATAACTTATAACTTATATTTAACAATAAGCATAAATTATTGACCAATTTTAATTTTTATTCTTTTTTGGAATAAATTCTACCAGTAAGTTTTCTATCAAATTTTACATCTGGTATTCCGTTTGGGTATTTAAAACTTCTTTTTACAATTTGTCTATCTCTTTTACAATCCTTTTCGTCTGTAAAATTTGTTTTATTTTTTTCTTTAACGTCCTTTATAATATATTTTGGTTTCTGTCTTTAAACCCATGACAATCTTGTCTATTTTCGTTAGTTTTCTTAATTCGTTTAATTTTATTTTCATGTCTATAATTATGCATTTTTTCCAAATTGAGTATGAGATGAAAACGTTCAATATCTGCATTACCGGTATGGGTATTTGGAGAGGTAAAGTGAATATCTATTGTCCAAACTATGTTTGAACAATATCATTATTCTTTTTTTATTATAAAATTCAAATTTAATTTATCGATAGCATTCACAAAGTGTAATATTTATTTAGAAGTTCTCGTTGAATTTGAGTAATTTTTAAAAACAACAAAATTTATTTTAATCTGTGCCTTTGTAAGTTCAACCAATGCTCTGTAAACATTGTACATTCACTTGCATTCGAACTCTCAACTGGTGAGCAATAACTTAAAATTAATAAACGTATTTGAATCGAAACTAATTGCGCTTTCATCTTTTTTTTTTGCAACCCTATACCGTAATTCCCTCACCCTATAATCCCAACTTTGCAATAATTTTATAATTTCTCAACCTCTGAGAAATTATAAAACATTTTAACCCCTTTTTCTTAGACTCGACTGTCTAATAACATTTTACTAGAGCAGCAATACTTCATTTTGGCGAGATTAACTACCCCAACCCAACAGTTGTCACCATAATTAGAAGTAGCTGCCGAAAGATAAAATACATCTATTTCTTCTGAGTTTAGAAAATCTTTAATTTATGCTGTATTAAATTCATTGTCAGCTATAATTTTATTAGGCTTTCCTAAAATTGCAGATTTTTCTTTCAGCATTTCGACTATAGTCAATGAATTTTTGCCGTTTAAAGTGTGAATTGATGCATGTTTTGTTAGTTTGTCTATAAATGTTAAAAATGTAGTGTTTTTATTTAAAAACCATATATCGATGTGAATTACTTTATTAGATTTCATTGGAGTCTCTGTTACACATAGCTTTGGTTTTATAGATCGTCTGTCAAATTTAGACATACTACATACTATACAATTATCTAAAAACTTATGAATTTCTCTTTTTAAATTTGGATAATAAATTACATCTTTCAGTTCTAAAAATATTTCTTCTATGCCTGTATGATTTTTGTTGTTATGATATTTTTCAACTATTTCTAAAAGGTTTTCTTTAATGAAAATTTAATTTCATTTATATCTGAAAAATATTGACCTGAAGTTTGTTGAAAGTATGTAAATAGCTTGATATTGTCACAAAAAATTGCTACAGTTCCTTTTATAGGAAATATTTGTTTTAAAAGATCTAATACTTTTTGTTTTTTTTTGAATTTTTCTTTAAATATGCAATCATATGTAATGAAATTCGGCTTTAATCTTTAATAAATTTTCGATAGAAACCTGTTAACCCTAAAAATGATCTTATTTCTTTAATATTCTTCGGTAGAGAAATTTTTTGAATTACACTGATCTTTCCAGGATTTGGTTTAATTTGGTTTAAAAAAATTACACTTATCTACTTGAACTTTAAGGTTATATTCAGATAATCTTTTAAATTTTTTTGTCAATAATGAAATATGTTCTCGAAGAGATGTTGAATATGTTAAAATGTCATCTAAATATACTATACATATGGGGGATTTCATGTCAAGTGCACCAACTTTTGAAACCGATGTCTTCCGATCGGGATGAAATTTGCACCAAGGTTAGTCCTATTGGATAGTAGTTTAGACACAATTTTTCAATAAGATCGGTCCAGATCTCTCTGAGTTAGAGGGGATCAAAATTTGACATTTTGGCCAAACTGGTGTTTCTTCTCATCCATGTAACTTATTACCTATTGTTCTTAGAAAATTTTCTCCCAAATAGTTTAGATAGCTATTTCTTCAATATTTCGGAAAAAAATACTTAAAATAAAAATTTTTTTCCACTTTTTTTTTGCTAAATTAAAGCATTTTTTGCCTTTTTTTTTGAAAAAGGGCATTTTTATTTTATTTTTTTTTCATAAGAAAGCTTAGGATTTTTCCTTTAAGAGCATTTTAGTGGGATGGGAGTGGGATATCTATCAAAATAAATGTTTTGTAACTCAAGACAACGGTTTTTCAATTTTTCACAAATGCACTATTTTGAATTTTTTCCTATTTGTGTGTAAAACCTTACAAATTAAACTTAGACAAATTAGACTTTCCGAAGGTGTGTAACATACCTTCATAACATAACAGAAGAGAATGGTTCTCTGTAACCTGAAAGAGTTATTTGCAACATTTCAATCTGAACACGAGGATGTTAAAATTGGCTTCACGAAATTTACCCAAATGAGGCCAAAACATTGCGTTTTGGCAGGAAGCAGCGGAACTCACACAGTATGCGTTTGCATTACCATGAAAATGTTAAACTGATGTTGAAGAAAATCAACTTAAAGTATTTAATAGATGATTCGGCAGAAGATTCACACGATTACCGCGATTGCCTTAAATTGACTATGTGTCCTAATGAAATAACTTCTTGCCACTTAGGTGAATGTACCAATTGCCCGAAAACCACATTCATCAAAGAAAATTTAATCAACTCTTTAGATCGAGAATATATAGAGGAGGTCAAATTTGATTCTTGGATTCAGACTGACAGATGCACATTGAAAACAATCATTTTAAATGTGGATGATTTTGTGGAAGAAATGTGTACAGGATTGCTAAACTTGAGAAACCATGACTTTTTAGTCAAAGAGCAATGGTCATTCTTCAAGGATTTGAAGATACATTTGAAGTCTGGTGAATTCGTTATTTCATATGATTTCGCAGAAAACTATAAATATGTCCTTCAGGATGCCATACAAGCATTCCACTTCAATAACGACCAAGCAACTATATTCACAGTAGTTATTTACAACATGAAAGATGAAAAATTGGAACACAAAAGTATGGCAATCATATCCGACGATTTAAAACATGATACCGTTGCAGTTTATGAGTACCAGAAGAGAATACTAAAATTTCTAAAATCTAACTTTACAGTAAAGAAGGTATACTACGTTTCGGACGGAGTTCGTCAACATTTTAAAAACAAAAGTAGCTTGGCAAATCTTATGGCCCATAAAAAAGATTTTGGAATGCCAGCTGAGTGGCATTTTCATCCTACTGCCCATGGTAAAGGAGCATGTGGTAGTATTGGAGCAAACCTTAAAAGAAATGCAGCGAAGTATAGCCTCCAGTGCTCTCATCAAGATCGTATCTTAGATGCGACTGCTTTATTCCATTAGGCAAAAAGTTATTGTAAAGAAACTAAAATAGTTTTTAGTAGCAAAGAGGATCATCAGGAAACATTGAAAACACTGAAGAGCAGATTCGATGCTGCGGCAACAATCGATGGCACCGCTCAATACCATGCTTTTATACCGCTTGTCGATGGAAGACTCAAGTTGAAAAAGTTTTCTGCCTCTATTTAATGAGATTTCTTTCCAAAGACAACAAATAAACCAGCAGCGAAATCAACAGCTGAACCTAGTAACGCCAAGAAAGGATTGACAAAAAAACGCAGTAAATAAAGGCGACAAAAAAGCTGGATGAAGGACTGTGTATTTAAAAATTTACAAGACTTTAATACTTCATCAGCTACAATAAATTAAGTATAAAAATAGTTATGATATAAATGGATCTAATGCAATTAAGATTAAATTTTAATAAATTATTTATCTTTTTATTTTTAATATTACTATTATACAGTAATTTAATTATTATTAAAAATAAATAAAAAAATAATAATTTTTCAACATTTCTATAGAAAAAAAGCGATTTTTTTTCGTGAGGTTAACATATTCTGGGTATTACAGTATCGAGGGTATAAAATTTTAGTTAGGTATGTTATATACCTTCGGAAAGGTTAATTTGTCTAGTTTCTCAGTATAAGTTTTATTTGTAAGGTTTTACACACAAATAGGAAAAAATTCAAAATAGTGCATTTGTGAAAAATTGAAAAACCGTTGTCTTGAGTTACAAAACATTTATTTTGATAGATATCCCACTCCCATCCCACCAAGCGACCAAAAAGCTCTTAAAGGAAAAATCCTAAGCTTTCTTATGAAAAAAAAAAAAATGCCCTTTTTGAAAAAAAGGCAAAAAATGCTTTAATTTTGCAAAAAAAGTCTACAAATTTTTTTTTTTTTTTAAAGTATTTTTTTCCGAAATATTGAATAAATAGCTATCTAAACTCTTTAGGAGAAAATTTTCTAAGAACAATAGGTAATAAGTTACATGGATGAGAAGAAACACCTGTTTGGCCAAAATGTCAAATTTTGATGCCCTCTAACTCAGAGAGATCTGGACCGATCTTGTTGAAAAATCGTGTCTGAACCACTATCCAATAGGACTAACCTTGGTGCAAATTTCATCCCGATCGGAAGACATCGGTTTCAAAAGTTGGTGCACTTGACATGAAATCCCCCATATATTATTTATTAAGTTAGAATGCTTTGAAACTTGATGGAAACATTCTCTTTAGAATGTAATTTATTAGCAAGTTTTTGTTGAAAATTTTTGTGTAAAATACCATAAGATTATATTTTCACACATTTTTTCGGATATAATGATCTTTTTCGAGGAGTTGTTAGCCCAATCCACAGTTTGCATTTATCATAATAACTCACTCGAAAATGTATAAAATCATACCATGTATTTTTATATTTTTTTTGTAAAATGATATCAATCATCCACGAAATGCATATTTGTACATACAAACATACATTTGTATGGAAAGTAGCCGAGATTTTCGAGAAAAAATTCTCCAATGCCAGAAGGCCAGTCTGATTTAAGTTAAAGGATGATACTGCTGGTACTTGTTTGATTCGAAAAAGTATATATCCGTTACACTAAACTATTATATTTATCTTTTTACATGCTTTCAAACATGGACAAATAAGTCCGGTATTATCATTTTAAGTCATAGTCCCTATAAAAAGTTACTTCCCTATCATCCACCTAAAATCAGCTAAAAAAAATAAAAGGCGCTAAATCAGAATGCAACTGAAAGGGCTACAAATTTCGAAAAATTTTAAGTAGAATATGATTTTCTATATTAAATTATATATTTCAAATAGATCGGTGATCGACCTTTTGGCAGTCCCTAATATAAGGTATCCTTGAACATATAAAATTTCTACAGACTATTACTTAGTGTTGTTTTTTATTTTATAAACAATCTGTGCTGTAACTGTTAGCGAGTAAACAATTTTAAAAACAATTTTTTTGAATACCTTATTTTCCTTTAATAAAAAATGCAAAAATTAAATACTTTTTTTTAAATTTATAACTCATAAGTTATAATGATGCTGTTGACTGTTAAAACCAACCATAAGGAAATTGTAGCAAAATGATATTTAAATATAATTTCGAAAGCCATTGTTGTAACATCTAACAGAGATATTTTCCATGGCTTTCAAAACGTTATCATACTTTTTTTGTTGCTGAAAATTTGCATATAAATGTTTGTTTAAAAACTAAATCACTAAATGTCTCATAACTTCTTCAAAATGCCACCACCACACAAAAACTCCTTCAAAATAGTTGGTTGATTTCTTATGTGTTATGCAACCTTCATGTGCAGCATACATATGTGTAAAAAGCCTCATACACTTTTCTAATCCCACCTTGACATTAAATCTACGCATTTACCATTTTTTTATATTCTTTTCAATTTCTAAACCAAACATTACCCACAATAAACACTACACCACCACCTCCAGATTTTTGTAATAATCTTCTCAAGAATATATTGTTATTTCGTTTCGTTCTCAGTTTTTTTTTTTTTGAAAGCATTTTAAATGTCTCCTTTCTTAAAAAAAAAAGTGTCTTAAGTAAAAATTACGAGCGCAAGTTTTGTTTACGTTCATTTATTTTGCTTTTATTTAAGCCTGAACGTCTCTTTACTCTGTTGCTATGTGAACTATGGGGCGAGATGAAGAAGCCTGTAAATATATATAGATTTAGAAAAAAAAAATTTTATTTTTTTTTTCAAAAAAGGGTTATTTTCAAAACTGTTATTTAAATTAAGCGAAATTTTTTTTTATTTTACAAATTTCTTTGAATTAAAAATGGAAAAAAATGTGAATTACTAACTTTAAATAAATTAATAAAATTTTAAATAAATTTTTCGTACATAAGTCACGATTGTTTCATTAAAACCCTTTTCTAAAGTTTCTTTAAACTTGTCATAACATTTCTTATGTTAATCTTGACGACATTATAAAATTTCCTTCGTAATACTTCGAGCCCATTGTGTTCTATGTTTTAGTATTGTTCAAAGATACTTGTCTAGTTCTGTTTTCTTACGTAGATAGATATATATTATTTCTGTTATTGTCGCAATTTTGTGGCAGTCAGCATGTAAATAAAACATGCATGTGGCACGCATAAGCGTATCAAATTTAAATTAATTTATTTCTTTTTTCCAATGTACGTACTTATACATTTTTGCTTAACCTTTTATTTATGCTAACAAAACTTTATTTTTATTTTTTGCAATACAATACAATTTACGAACTGTAGGAAATGTTCTCAACAATAAATTTTGTGAAAATATATCAGAGTTTTCAGCTTTGTATACAAATTGTTTTCAACATGTTGAAACATTATTTCATTTAAATATTTTGTATTAACTAAACATGTTTTACAACTATATTACTCAGAGCGAAGATGAGTATTTATCAAATGGGAAGACTTTTGAACTTGATGTGTTTACTTTCCACTGGATTTAAAGTTTAGCATTGCTAAAAAAGAAGTTAGTAATTCTTAGACTCATTGACAGCAATTATGTGAGTTTCGACCGGTTCTCGAGTCAGTTATATTCGTAGATTACTCTCTAGAAATATAAAAGTATTCTGATCATATCTGTTCAGTGGGCTAACTGCAACTTGAAAAAGATCACCCACTTTCTATTCAAATATATGAAAATGAGAATTTATCAATAATACTGTTTTAAACATTTGAAGGCTTTCCTACAAGAATTTTGGTATGTGGGAACAACTACTTGAAAAAAATCAGATTATATTCATTTAAAATTCTAAACCGTTCCGAACAAATTTTCGACTGGTATTGACCGCTTTCTGTACAATTGTATGATAATATGCCAATCCAAAAAAAGGGTGTAGCTAACAGCCCTAAAAATTATGGAGAGTATGATGAATTACCATCTTGTAAACTACCTAGAGACCAACTTATTGCTTAACTACAAACTATATGGCTTTCGTAGAAGTCGTTCTATGGGTGCCCTGTAGGCGCTTCTTTCGTAAAGTTTGAGTCAGTCCTTTCATCGATTCGGTGAAAGTAGGGTTGTTGCTCTGGATATTTCCAAGGCTTTCGATCAAAAGTGGCACAGTGCACTCTTGGCAGAACTAAGTGGTTATGGTTTTGGTAATGATTTCTCCCGACTTATATTGAGTTTTCTCAGAGATCGTACTATACGTGATATTTAGCCCTTTCACCCCTGAATTTTTCCTAGAAATCTGGTAGTTGTTTTTCAATTTTGACGGCGAATTCAGTTAAAAGGGAACAAAATAAAAGATGATGGGAATACATAAGAAGACGGAGATTCTTACCTTATCCTGGGATATTTAATCTCAATTAGGTTTTGCAGTGGGACACTATATCCCTATAAAGCTAAAATAGGTCAAAAATGGGTTTGACCGATTTATTTTTTCTTTTTATTTATACTTTTATAGGGAAAACAAGGAAAAATGTGTAATTAAGAACCTTCAAAAAAAAAAAAAGAAAAATAGTGGAACTTAACAAATTCAAAATAAAAACATTAAGGAAAATGATTTTATTGGTGGAATGGTGTAAAACAGGTGGGACATAGAGCATTGTTACATCTTGAGCACACAAAATTTGTGCTCTTTACCTATGTAAGTGCATATAACGTAAAGACGGCGCGCGGTGTTTTCATTGGGTTAAGGATCGCCAGTATTTGAAAGCTTCTTCTTCGGCCACTTAGAGGGCCTTGTGCTTACACTATAAGCGTTATGATGTTTCGTATATAAGATTAACGCCTTTACAACGCAAGGCATTAGAACTTTGTGTTCATGTCATATACTGCTGTTTTTTGGTCGGCGAGATCGACCCCTCCTATCATCCGATTGTAGTCACTTATGACCAAGGGGCACTCTACATGCTTCCGTGTGCCATCCTTTTGCATTCCCAGCACTTCAACTAAATTTGGTACAGGCAATTCGACAAGCACAGTACTTCCTTAGAGTTTATCTATCTCAGCACTCTGTTGAAATTGACTTTGGCTACGATTCAATTGTCCTCTAAAAACTGGTATTTCTTTCCGATTTATCATATATGTCTGGAATGCTGGAAATGGAATGTAGTTTAGCAAATAGAATATATAAACCCTACGGGAAAAACTTCCGTCAGACTTCATACTCATTAGCCGAAGGCATCAAATTTAATAATAACTCTGCATCTCTGTATGCAGGCAGAATATATTTAGGAAAAAATTTATTGTTTTCATTACATATAGCCCATTCACAAGTTGCTGGCTTAGTAGCTGCTTCAGGAGCATACTCACCATAGTCAGAAACATTAGTATCAAGTGCAGCAGCAGCATCAATGGCAATTTCATCACCTGCAGGAGCAGCAGTATCAAGTGCAACATCATCATCAGATGCAACATCATCACCGTATTCATCGCTTGAGTCGGTTATATTTTCTTTTTCTTCGCCATACGATGGAGTACAGTCAGTGTTGCCATTTTAGCATTTTAGTTGCTAGATTTAGCAACTTTTTTTGTCGTTTAGTATCCAGAATTTATGAAAAGATGCTAGATGCTAACTTAGCATCTTTTATTAATAAAAAGTTGCTTTTAGCATCTTTTTTTTGATTTTTTTCATTATTTTTGAATATGCAATTTTAATTTTAATGGTATTTATATGTTTTAATTTCTCAAAGTGTAATACGACACCACCAACAGTTTTTAATGAATTAAAAAGTCGTTTGCCAAAATTTATTATTGTATTAAAAAATGCCATAATTTGCAATACAAAACAAATTAAACCGTATAAAAGAACCGATATATTAGAAGAGTTTAAATTTAGACCATCTGAAACTGAAATAATTCAAATCCAATGGAGTTATATCACAGAACAATATTGGGATACAACACTGAATACAACCTCTTTATGGATTTAAGTAAACAAAAATTCTATTGGCAAAAATCCATTTAAAGAGTTATCAATATTTGTATTGTCTTTATTACGAGTAGTTTTGTCTTTCTCAAAAGCCGAATTTGAACGTTTGTTTAGTTTAATGGCTTTAGTTCAAAGCAAACTTTGAACAGAATAAAATTCGAGTTGTTATGTTCTGTAATACGTATAAAAGAAGGTTTGAAAATGAAAAATTGGTGCTGTTACACTTACAATATACCAAGCGATGTCGTTGATAAAAGTCGATCATCAGAAAAATATCAGAGCCAAGAAGAACATGAAGATGAACACGTCACAGAAATATTAAATTTCATAAACCAATTATTGTAATACAATCTTTTGATAATGAAATTTAAAAAAAAACTCTCTAAAATTAAAAATATTTAATTTAAAATTAAAAAATTACAGATGAAATCCAAAATAATTTTAATTAAAATTTTAAAAAATATATGTAAATCGAAACTTATGTTTTATATTAATTTTTCGATTTAAAAACCAAAGAATTTATTAATAAGTATTTAATTTTTCAATATAAAGGTAATTAATTAAAAAAAATTTAGCATCTTTTTTTTTGACTCCGTTTTTTGACTACGTTTTAGTATCTTTATTATTGCAATTTAGCATCTTTACAAGTTATGGCAACACTGAGTACAGTTGTATTCGGAGTCACTGAAGTCAGTACCATCATTTTCGCTTCATAGTCCTCAAAAAAATTCTCGCAAATTTTTTTTATCCGTTAATCTCTCTTAATCTCTTTTCAAAAAAAAAAACAAAACTTGTATTTGTAAGGCTATATTGGGATAATAAATGCCACTCAAAAATCCTATTGGGACAATATGTCCCATTAAAAAAAAAATTTTTAACACTTACCGTTCGAAAATTATTTTTTCTGAAAAATGTTAAAAACAATATTACACTTCCTACTTTATGCCATTATAAAGAATTGTGAAAAAAAAAAAAATACAAAAAACTATGGTTTTATTGATAAAAGTATGAAGTGATCAGCGAAAAACATGCGCTCGCATATAAAAAAAATGCCCATAAATGAGGTACCGGTATAACTCATCACAATTTTATTTTAATTACACCACAGATAATGCTTCAAACTTTTTTTGGGATACATTAGATATGAGAATATAAAAGGTAGAAAAAAGTTATGATGTAAGGAATATTGCTGGGCGAAAGAGTTAAGTTGGGGCCACATCCAAAGAGTTTCCTTTAAACGCAGGGATACCGCAAGGTTCTGTTCTTTCTCCTTCACACTTTCTTATATTTTCGATGACAACATATTACCGCGATAGTTCGTTCATTAGCCGCACAAGCCATATGCAGAATACACTTCCCGCTGAGGCTTTTCCTGTCACTTACAATATAGATAAATTTAAGTTAAATATACACAAAAACTACTCAATCTCCTCCTACCCATAATACATTAGTAGTATGTTTATGTATGTTCCAGACCAATTTCTCAGTACATTTTGATGCATTGATTTCTACTGATATCGTCACAGTTCACTGCATTAACAAGGGACATTACGTGAGTGTTGATGTAAAAATAAAAATTAAGTTTCTGAATTTTCCGTTTTTTCCCAAAATAGAAGAAAATCTATTAATAATATGAATTTATTCTAGTGGTGGCCATCGAGAGAATTGAGTTAGTAATAGTGTTTATGAGGTTTGTGTAGATGTTGTATGAATGTGTTTATGAATGACTAAAAGGGAAAATAGTTGAGTTCATGAATAATATGGTAAAATTTAAAATATATTTTGTTGTTATAAAATTTTAAATCTTTCATTCTGAAAATGTAAAAAAAATGTGAAGAACATTTAGTCTCTTTTATCCATAAGTTTGAAGTTTATTAAATCAAATAAGTAATAATAAGAAACTCATTTCTTTAAAAAGAAAAAAAAAAAATAGATAATAGATAATAGATAATAGATAAGAAATTTCAAAGGTTAATAAGTGGTATGTTACCAAAAACGAAAAAAACTAACCAGCCTGCAGTAACTGGATATTTTTTTAAATTAAAAAAAAATGCATAAAAGACAGCTATAATGTTGTCAAATGGAGGCGACGTATGTAATTTATAGAAAATGTTTAATTAATAGCAGATTCAACTGATTTGCGTAAATTAGTTTATCAAGTCTTCACATTTTTTGTTTCTTTTAAACAAATATTCTCTGTGTACATATTAAAAAAAAAATATATATAAATTTCAAAAGGCAATGCGACATAGACCTGCTTTGTTCAAAAGCTTTCATAAGACTGAATGAAATTGTTGTTTACTTTTACTCTTTGGTGATTATTTTTGTTTTCGTTCGGCTGCATACTTATAAGAAGCCGAGCGAGCACCAGCGTGCTTGGAACGGCCTTCACTGATTTATTCAATTGTTCGAAAACTTAAAAGTAGATGAGTGAAACAGACCACAACTTGTTCTTATAATTTGAACCTTATCTTAAAAAAATATCTTAAATATTTATACTCTGTAACCAGAACCAATCTATTATTATACCTATCGACTTAGAATTACTTTCTGTCTGTGTGTGTGCAATCTAACTATAGGTCGCAAACTATGGGTTGCCAGTCATATGACGATAGCTATTGTAATTGGTGAAAATTGCTTCATGTCCAGACATAGGTCCCAGATAACTGACCCACATATGATCGACTTAAATTATTCCAAGATCCAAATTACTATAAAGATTTCGTCAAATTTATTTTATGTTCGTTTAATACGCCCATTAATATGTACTTCAAAAATATACCTGTAGGATCATGTTTATTTATAGTCCCCATATAAAGTTGAGCGGGTTTTTATGAAATGTGGTCTATACACGTTTTTCCAAAAAATAAGAGACTGTAGATAAATTGGTCATGATCAGTTCAATTTTGGACCTAGTTCCCATATATAAATGGCTTCCGATATGAAAATTTCCATATCGGCAGTCAACAAATTTGGTTAATGTTTGTTTTATATATCCAGTTAATTGGATCTAAGAAAGTTTCGCTAAAAGCGTGATGTAGTCGGTTTCATACTTGTTTTTTATATTTTTGTTATTTGCCTGAGGTACTTGAACAAAAAAATAAACTTTTTGTTTTTGTATTTCCAGAGGAATGGAGTAAAACCGATATAAAAAATACTTTAATCATTTTTCCCTTTATATTTGAAAAATCGGAAAAAAAGGATTTGAATTCATTTCTCATTATGCTTTCGAAGTGAGTCTATTCCCATTTTTGACTTGATTTTCATTTTTAAATAACAAATTCTTGAGTTTTTTTCACTTTTGGATATTTGGGATAAGAAAATCATATTGGTTTGGTTAAATTAAGGACTTAATTTTTTTACATCATAAACACGTATCTTATTAGAAAAGAAAAATATACCTAGAATTTTTTTAACAAACTAGAATATTTATAAAAAAATTTTTTACGCTATAAAAATTAGTTTGCTCTTTAGAAAGACATCGTTATAGAGATTATGAATCCATTACAGTTTTTTTTGCCTTTAAATCATCTTAAATTTTTCAATTCTTTATTCAATTGCATTTCATCCATTTTTTTTTACCAAAATAAAGTAGTTACTTGTCTTATAAAAGCGTAATTTATGAGTAGCAATAAAAATTCCAAAAAGAAAGAAAAAAAGAACAGGCAAAGCTACTGCTAAGCTCCAGAGAACGTAAGATATTCGAAGAGTCTTTAACATAAAAGGATAGAACGGAGGAAAAACAACATACGAAATATAAAGATCAAATAAATTTTCCACATAGTATTGAACCTTTGAACTATTAAGAACGATATAAATGTTGCACCACATGCATGTGGCATAGTTACCATCATAATTTATTGATAAGAAAGAACGAAAAAAGTACTACAACTTTATTGATACCATTTCGTAGAAAAAACTAAACACTTACACATACACACACACATACACATAACACTCATATTTGTTTATACAAGCACAATGTTAAACCATCACATTTTCTATAGGTGTGAGTTTTCTTTATGCTTAAAGACTGTTTGGAAAATTGTTTTCTTAAAGCTTAAAAATTAAATAAAATAAACAAAATAAATTAACCAAAATATATTATAGGAAGAAATAATAGTAAAATTTAATGTTTATTACGATGTGTTTGTTTCTTTTTTGCTCTTCTCAACAAAGGGGTTAACACTTTATTAATTTTTCTTTTCATTTTGCAGGCGCAAATCTATCAATGTGCTTTATTGTTATTGTAAACAACTCTTATTGAGTTTAGTTGAAATTTATATATATAAAAACATCTTCAAGCCCAGTCTTTACTCTAACCAATTATGGATTTAAAGTTTGTTAGAAAAAGTTTAAGCTTCTTTTCTTTAAGCAAACAACCAGTTTCTTCTCCCAATTTTTTTATTTTTTTATTTTTTTTTTTTTTTTGGAAATTATTTGAAAACAGAATTTTTGTTCTACTATGTGTAGGAAAAGATATAAAAAACAGAATTTCTTTTCCTCAGTTTGGATTTTTTTTTTGTTTAGTTTAGGTTTTTATTTATTTTTTTATATTACAAGTTTGAAAAATTTGCAAAACCATTCATTAGCATGGCCTTAAGCTGCAAAATGTGCAAAACATGAAACCATCACCATTACTACAATGGCCGTCGACGAAAAATTGTTCAATCCCTGTTACATACAAACAAAATATTCTCAACTTTTTTTATAGTAATATTTTTTTTTTTTTTATGCAACCTGACAATTGAAAAGCGTTTGTCTGTATTGTGATGGTGGTAAAAAAAAGAATAAGAAGTTTCTGCTGTTATTGTTGTTGGCGTTTTTGTCTGTAGGATTTTGTTTTATAGTTTGCTGGATTTTTGTTAGTATTTCTTATATGTATACATAGAATTTTATAGCTTGCTTATACGGCCTTTAGCTAAAAATCATAATGCACAGATACTATCAAATTGTTTTTTTTTTTTTTTTTTGGAAAATTTTAAATTTGTTTTTTTTTTAAGATTTTTGGATGGGGTGCTGTAGCAAACTAAGAATAGAAAGCATTTACTTTATGAATTCTAAATGAGTAAATACCCTACACAATAGTTTACTATATTGCTAGGATCTATTAGAATAGATTTGGTTTTTTTCTTAATCTAAACCAATAAAACATGTGTAAAAATAGTTTTAATCGGTTATGCCAACTATCATCTCCCGTGAGCTGTGGCAAATGGTTTTAAGGTTTGGCTTGGATATAGAAGTTCGATATACCCTGTCCGTGCTTTTGAATTGACACTACTTGAGTTTTTCTGTTAGGAATTCCTTAAAAATGAAAAACCCAATAAAACTGAGGAAAAATGCTCACAGTTGTCATAAGTATATTGACCAGTAAGATAAAAATTTTGAACAGCTGTGGAAAAGTTAAACACTTTATGTACATTATTTTGCAATTAGTATATAAATTTAAGGCTCAAGTTATAATCATTCGAACTATGTGTTGGGCACGATCTTAGTAAATTCAGTACTTCTTACATATAAGAGCAAATATTTGCTATAGTATATTATATTTTGCACCCTTCTATTTTCATAAGAATTATATGTCAGTCCAAGGCCAAGCCACATTTGGTTACTTGTATTTCATTTTTTTTTTCTTTATAGAATAAAAATAACCCAAAAAGTTCTGGACAGAGATCGATTTAAATTGCCATAATCGCCAAATTATCATAAAACGAGATTTCGGTCAAATTGGGTTTGTATATATTTATTACTACCATTTATCAGTAGTTCAAAAATAATCCGTATAGGACAACACTTGTTCATATCCTCCATGTGAAGTTGATTCCTGATGTTCACCTAAATCTATCAAAAACAAAAATATTTGCACAGATTTTTCTCAAATTTGTTTTGTGTATTTTTTGCAAAAAATAAGTGAACTTACCAAATATGGTCAGGATCGGTCAATTTTTCGACCTAGTCCCCGTATAAATATACCATCCGATATGAACTTTTTCACATCCGAAGGGAAAAAATGGATTACAATACCAGTCAGATTTGATTTATGGACCTAAGAGATAAGGTCTCTACACGCATGGTATAGGCTATCGTACAGTCGGTCTAGACCGACTATAATATTCTAACTCAATTTAATTTTGATATCTATTGTTTTAATAATAATAGACATATTCTCAGTTAGAAACATACAACGCTCTCTTGGATTTGCTTAACCAAGCTTTTGATATTGATATTCGGAGATTGATCTGACCAATTTAATACATCTATCCCCTTCTGCTCCAAGCAACTATTCGCTGTGAGTGAAGTGTATTTTGGACCATTGTAATGCATGAAACGCCACCTAATTCGAAACATTTTATTTAAAAATATTTTTTTTTATGGAACCATTACATTTCCTGCACCATATTTTATAGTCTTTGGATTATGCTGTATATTTGTTAGATACAATACGTATATTTGCATCAGATCAAAACCAAACCTCTCTAAAAGCTCACTTCTCTAAAAGCTCACGGACAAATTAGATCTGAGACTGCAAATTCTTTTGATCATTCTTCAAGAGAGGTCAGTACCTTATTTTGTTGACAGATCTCTTTGGACTGCGATAAAGCTCTGAAATAGGTTTGCCATGGATTGTTTTGCTACGTCTAAAATGTTTTACGGCCCGAAGGTTACAATATTACAATATGCGTTTTACACCATCTTCTTTGTGCAACCTCCCTAACAGTGGCTGTTGTGGAGTTCATCTGGTGAAAAACCTAAAAACAAAAATTGGAAGTGTGTTTTTCTCATGTCCACCACTGTATATCTTCGAGATGCACTGTATATTTTTTAGAGTGAATCATTTGTGGCTCTCAATTCTCTAAACGAGAAGTCCTTATGGGATCTGACCCTTTTGGGTTTCTTTTCGAAAATTCATTATGTAGGGTATTGACTTTTCATCCTAGTCCTAACATAACTGTCTTACATATTTTGAAATTCTGTTTCCCTACCATTTTTCTAGGCCTTTATCTTTTAATATAGTCATTGATAACAAATCCTATAACTGACCTAAGAGCGATTAAACGTTTTGTGGAGAGAAATGTGTCATTACTCAAATTATGTTTACGTACAGTTTAAAAACTCCATCAGAATCTAACTTTACTAAACCAATGATGAAGGCATTTCATAATATAAAAATTAAAAAATATCTTAACTGCCAATAAGTATTTAAAAATGTGTTCAATATGGATTTTTTTTAAAGATTATTATTATATTTCGGGGAAAAAATAAGAATTCGAAGAAAATTATGAAAATTAAGATAAAATGTATTAATGTTATGGGCATATGTTGAAGAGTTCCCCCTTTTTTATAACGATGGCTGCAAAATCACTAAGCCGTAGTCCAAAACTTTACTACGTAGATTCATCAGTTTCTTAATTTTCACTTTTTGTTTTATTTCTATATATGGGACAAAAAAGTGACTATTAAATATGGTCGCTTAGTGCCCCTGATTATCTCCAATTCTGCCGTGAACAAATTCATAATAATGTCACCTAAATTTTTTTAAATTTCATAACAATGTCAAAAATTTTTCTTTAGATGACTTTTAAATTTAGTACGTATATTATGGCGACTTTTAACTGTGTAAGAATAATAATTTTGAAACCTGTTATAGCTGATCTTCAGAAGCTTCCCTCAAAAAGGCATTTTGCGGTGAAAACGATATCTCTAGACTGATTCATCCAGAATTAAAAAACCTAACGGATTATGTTAAGGTAATGTCTTGTAATTAATCGAAGGAATAAACAAACTAAAATTATTTGACAAATGGTGGCTTCTCAAAAAGAAAAATAATCGATTTTTGAAAAAAATTTTGGCCTTAAATTGTTTACGAAAAAATATTTAGAAATATGAAAACACCTTCGATTTATTATTAAAAAATATACTACGGAAGATTGTGTTAAAATTTGTCTTGCTCACCGACTTTAAAAAAACAATTTTGAGACAAAAGCATTGGAAGTTTCAAAGGCACTTTACATGGTGTAAAAATATTTTTTGTTTCAACTTACATCTTAATTCACCTTGCCGATCTAAAAGTAAAACTAATGCACTCTCACTTTACGCATCTTACATTACATTAGAAGGAACAACATAGGCAGATAAATAAAAGCGACAACATTTTATGTAACCACTGCCGCTCCGGACTCCCACATCAAGCGCTCTGACTTATCTTTACATATGTACGTGTAATTACGAAAATAATTGGCGGATTGACTGAAAATTTTCTTTGTGCATATTAAAATCCATGTAAAGGGGCTAACTATGTATTACCACTTAAACTTGGTTTATGCATATTTCCTTATCCGAAAGCAAAAAAATTAATAACAATGCCACTCACATTTGGGTTATGGTTATTTTCTATATCTAATTAGTTGGACCTAAGATATAGGATATCGTATAGTCGGTACTTGTTCATTATGAATTTCCGCATTGGCAGCAGCGATGTCAAATTAGCATTTTTCGCGCTTAATTAGGCGCCTCTTGACGACACAAAAAGGACATTTTTTCCATTTAGCGCTTTTTATAAAAAAGGTTTTGGCGTTTTTAACTATAAACAAGCACTTTGAAGATGATATTAATTTTATAAAAGAATATATAAAAAGAAATAGTAGAGTACGAAATTAGTCTTAACAATTTAAAACTAACTAAATGAAAATATCATTGCAGATATAAATATTTACTTGTTAATACTAAAACGGTGCAAGCGAAACAGTATTCAGTGCAATGAATTCTTTAAAATTCTTTAATTCATAATTCCTTTTAAATGCTAATTTTAAATTATTCTTCCGAAATTAATTCACATGAAACATAAAAAAAAAACAAAATCTTATATCAAAACAATGGTAGGCCTAAATATGAGGAAGAAAATGTTATGAGTTTAGTTAAAAATAAAGAGTTGTAGAAAAAATGTTTGACGTATTTTATATTCTTAATTGATATATAACACTGCGGATCAAAAAAAAAAAAAAAAAAATCTGCGGCATTTATTTTGTTAATGGTTTTTGTAAACACTTGTATGAGACATACACAGTATGCATTTACTTTTTTTTGGATTGACTCTGGTTCTCGCTATAAACCGCTATTTAAAAAATGAAGGATGCTTCACCACATATTTTAGCATAACTCAAGAACGGTGTGTCCGATTTGGTTTAAAAAAAAATACGAAAATCCACAGCTTAATTACCTCCAAGTTATTTATCCACTATTTTTGAATTATTTTTGAATTAGTTTCGGAAATAATCATAAAGTTTTTTCGAATAAATAATTTTTTGGATGTAAAATTTAAATATTTTTGTTGTTTTAAAATTCATAAAAAATCAAAAACATCAAAATTGCTCTTCTTTATTCCTAGGCTAAAAACATAGATATGTTGCAAATAAAATAAGCCATATTTAATTAAAATCGGTTAACAAGTTTTGATTTAATTTAAAATTTAGTGATGTTATCTCATTTTGCTAAAAAATTTCTATATGAAATTTTGTATGGGATTTCCATCAGGAACAAACATTACTGCAGAAAAAGTTAATAATATTGAACAAAATTTATTCTAGAAATTTTAATGGTATGGTATCTCATCATCACTAAATTGTAAATTAAATCAAAACCTGTTAATCGATTCTAACTAAATATGACCTGTTTTATTTGCAACATATCTGTGTTTTTAATCTAAGATTAAAAAAGAGCAACTTTGATGTTTTTGATTTTTTATGAATTTTAAAACAACAAAAATATTTAAATTTTATATCAAAAAAATTATTTATTCGGAAAAACTTTACGAATATTTCCGAAACTATTGCCCTAATTAAAAAATAGTATAGATATAACTTGGAGGAAATTTAGCTGTGGATTTTCATATATTTTTATTTAACCAAATCCTAGAAACCGTTCTTGAGTTATGCTAAAGAATGTGGTGAAGCCTCCTTAATTTTATAAATAGCGGTTTATCCCGAAAACCAGAGTCAATCCACAAAAAGTAAATTATATACTTAGGTCTTCATCAGCATATGTAGCAAAATTGACTAATAATTCCTATGCCGCAGAATAATTGTTGCCCTGTGTAATTAAAAAGTAACATCAAATACCAGAGTTTCTTAGCACTTTTCGTTTCATTCTAAGTTACCGCCTTTTAGCACTTTTTGTTTGAAAATAAGTTGGCTTCGCTGACTGAAAGTTAATCAGTCTTCACTGAGACCACGTTCACTTATGACCAACCACAAAAAAAAAAAAAACCTTCACTGGGAGCTTTTGTTAATGATATATCTATCATATTAATAGGCTAGGCGATTTCTTGTGAATGATGTTTTGTTCTAGCGTTTTATCCCGATTTTGACCAAGCGTATACTATTTGAAAGGTATTTCTTTTTAGCCGTTTTGCAGATTTACAGATTTTAAAATTTTTTCCTTTATTTTGAGTAAATTGTATTTAAATTTCTACTAACACATACATAAAATTATACAATACTATGTGTGTGTTTATTAAATTTGTTAATGTGTTTGTAATAAAAATGAGTTGGTTTTTTTGTGTTGATTTGTGAATTGGCTATAATTGATTAGCATACCTTTAGGGTCTTTATTTAATGAAAAAATAAAATTTTCTCTAATTTAGACTCGAATTTCGATGGCTGCTAGTTAATATTATCCGACTGCTATCTATTCGGAATATCATTCGTTGCCTTCAACATTAAGTTACAACTCGTCAGCTATTACACTATTTTATAACTTTTTCTTTTTATATTGAATTAACAGCTGTTATGTTTTCAGAAAATAATGGTGTTGTCAACAAAGCTTTTTTATAGCGTTTTTAGAATTTTCCATACACACATAAAATAAATTCGCCAACCGAATTGTGCTGAAGTTTATCAATTGTATTTACGATTGTATCAACATAAATCTAAAGCAGCAAATCATTGTCTGTTGTGATAAAATATTTACTGTTAAAAAAAGTATTGTTTTCGTTGCTACGCGTCGTCAACTGGAAATTGCGTTTTTAAATTCATCGCAATTCGGTTGGCAAAAAATTCGGTAGCTACATTTAATAGGTTTTCTGTGCTTAATTTTTTGCTCATCTTTAAAATTTTTCATATTGGTAACTATCCAAGTAACAATGAAGCAAAGTAAATTCAGTTATTATATGGCTATGTAAAATAAATTTTCTATACAAACAGTTTGAGTATTAAATACTTCTAGTTTTCAAAATTCTCTACTGGTAATGCCGGAAAATATCTGTAGCGAAAATGACTTACTTGGAGCTTTCACTTTTTAATCAGTCATTTTTCAAACTCTTATCATGAGCACAAAGTTTTTTCAGAGCGTAGGTAGATATTGAAAATCTCATAAAAAATACTGACGAATCTCTTGAGAGCTCTGAGCAAGCTGTTTGAATGGGATAGTGTATTTAAGGATCGGTTTGAATAAACCATATTTTTTTTGCCGTTATGTTAAAACTTGAATTTTGTTTTAAAATTTCTATGATATTTCCAATTTGTTACCTTTCTGTTGATTAGCTTGAAATTATTGTTAGTGTAAGAAAAATACAAGCTTAACACCTTTGCCAGTACCAGTGCTGAAGATTAACGCTATTTAAATGAAAAATATGAAAATAAATATATTAAAAAATTAATATGAATTATTAAAAAATATTAAAAACATTAAAATTATATTAAATTAATCTAACGTTTGTTTTCTCTTTACCAAAAAAAAAAAAAAATTAAATAATAAAAAATAAATAAAAAAAATAAAAATAAAAACCCTCTAGCTTAGAATAATTTTGTGATGCCATCTGGTTTTTTTTGCATGTAAAAATAAAAACGTATACCTGATATTAATAGTTTTGCATAAACGTGATGTTGATATCAATTTTTTTTTTAATTTAAAACCTTTTCCGAAAAAGTGGTAAATTTTCTCCTGTGTTATTTTCTTTATGTTTTTTTTTTGTAGCCTCAAAATTATTACTAAGTGAATGGCGGAAAATTATTAAATTTCTTTGTTTGTTTGTGTTTCCTAAAGAAAATTGTTAGCCGAGGCAAAATACCAAAATGTTATTAGAAAAAACCTTTAATTTTCTTGGCCGTTGGCTGTAGATTTATTGTTTTTTTTTATTATTGTATATGTGTATGTTGGCGAAAATAAATGTTAGTGTTAATGCAGAAATGATTTTCTTTCTGTTTGCGGTATTAAATCAATAGAAAAATATAAATTTGTACAAAAGTGATAGTTTAGCTTTTTTTGTTGTTCAAGGCTTTTTTTCTTGTTTATCTGCGCCGGTAACTAAAGAAAGTGTAATAATAAGCAGAGGAATTTAATGTAGTGCAATAAAAATGTCCATTAATTTATAAATGTCGATTTTAGTATAAATAAATACTAAATTTGCAATAATTTAAAATTTTTTGTAATAAATAAAAAAAAGTAGATAATTATAATCGGTCTATACCGACTATACGATACCATATACCAACTAATTGGATATAAAAAATAAGCATAAACAAATTTGAGTGGGCTTGTTATTAATTTTTTTGCCTTTGGATATGAAAAAGATCATATCGGATGCTATATTTATATGGGGACTCGGTCAAAAAATGGACTGATCCTGATCATATTTGGCAAAATCACTTAGTTTTTGCAAAAACATATAAAGACCAAATTTTGAGAAAAATTTGTGGAAAATTTTTGTTTTGCAATTGAGATTAGGTGAAATCCTAAAAATTGTCCCATAGGTTTTATATTTGGATTACTGAATAAACACATACAAACCCAATAACCCAATTTGACCGAGATCTAGATGATAATTGGGATATTATGGCATTTTAAGTCGATCTTATATGGATCATTTGTATGGAGACCGGGGCTGTACATGAATCGATCTTCACTAAATTTAACAGCGTTCATTGCATGGCCAACAAAAGATCATATACCAAATTTCATCAAAACGACACACAGACAGAGAAACGGACGGACGGACAGGCGAACGGACATCGCTCAATCGACTCATAAAGCGAATCTGAGCCAATCGGTATAATATTTTTGGTAGTAAAAAACATGAGCACAAAATCTTTATACCGCATAGTGGAAGAGGGTATAAAAACCGATTTTTTTAGGGTGCAATATATTTTTTTTTTATTTGAATTTTTTTTTATTTGTTTTGTCGTTTATTTTAATCTTAGAATGACTAATTTTTATCAAATTACATTTTGCAATTATCCGTGACAATTTCCAAATTTAGTATAGTGTTCCTTTAGACATGAGATTAAATGGGGTTAGTGGTAGTAGAATACAATCGTTAAAAATTTTTTGGTTTTTAATGGATGTTTCCTTTTGCTTAGTTAAAACTTATGAAAAGGTTGGCTGTCAAACGATCTGTTATACTGCGCTCGCTTTTTAGTACTTATGATTCGCATACTCAAGCAAATCATCGTGAATACTTTCACAGTACAACATTTTTCAGCTCATTGATCTGGGACTCAATTCTGAGAACTGCAACTGAAAGAAGCCCGAAAAATAAGAACTTGTGCCTCGTTAGTTTTGTCAAGTTGTCTGTCATTATAATTTAATGGCCGTACGAATTTTTTTGTATATTTTAACACGGTTATAACTCGGTAACAGTACGGAATATCTCTTTTGTATCTTAAACGAAGTTGTAGGTATTGAATAGGAGAAAAACACCGGTACAAACCTATCCGAAAAAAGTGCATCCTTAAAAATCACAAAGATGCTCATTTTCCCCCCATTTTTCCCCATTTTCACCTTTTTTGCTAAATAACTGGAATATCTCTTTTGTGTGTGAAACAAAGTTGTAGCTATTGAATAGGAGAAAAACAAGCGGAAAAAACCTACCTGGAGGAAATGCATTGTATATCTTAGCAAAAAATTTTAAATGGGGAAAAATGTGGGAATGGGCATTTTTGCGACTTTAAGGCACTGGATGCACTTTTTTCGGGTAGGTTTGTTCCGCTTTTCTTTTCTCCTATTCAATATCTACAACTTTGTTTTAGACACAAAAGAGAATTCCGTACGGTTTGCAGAGTTATAACCGTGTTAAAATATACAAAAAGTGATAAAAATCCACCTTGAGCAAAAAAATTCGTACGGCCATTAAATTATAATGACAGCCAACTTGACAAAACGAATGATGCAGAAGTTCTTATTTTTAGGGCTACTTTCAGGGGCAATTGTCAGAATTGAGTCCCAAAATCATGCGTTGAACTGTGGACAGTTTTCATACCACATACTCTCTAAATTATGCAATAACGCCAACATGTGGTAGAGAATATCGCCTCTGTAAACGAAAAAGAAAAAGATAAAAATTATCGATTCGTCGTCCACTACGTGGAAAATTTTGATCATAGATCTTACCCTACGCCCGTAAAGGTTCCTGCTGGTACATGAATTAAAACGATGAGACCATCATATGCGTCGTTTTTCATCGATTGGGCTCTTGAATGGAAACTAACCCGATGTTTTATCGCAAAATTGTGTTTAGCGATGAGGCTCATTTTTGGCTTAACGGGTATTTTAATAGACAAAATTGTTGCATATGAACCCTACAGGTCCTACATCGGATCTTATTTCTTCAAAAATGAAGCCGAAGCTCGCGTCACTGTTAATGGAGATGATTTTTTATTTGAAAACATGGATGACATTGACCCAGCTGAGATGCAGTTTCAACAAGATGGCGCTTTGCGCCATACAGCGACTGCAACTATCGGGTTATTGAAATCATAATATGGCGATAAGTTGATTTCGAGAAATGGATCTGTCAATTGACCACCAAGGTTGCGCGATTTGACACTACCCCATTATTTCCTGTGGGGCTACGTGAAAACAATTGTTTATGCTGATAAAACAGCATCAATTGACGCCTTGGAAACCACCATTGTTAATGATATTTGTGCCATACGGCTAGCAATACTCGAAAAAGTGGCCTACAATTGATCGTGGTGGCCATATGCCCGAAATCATTTGCAAGTGTAAATGCCATATATTGACCATTTGAATAAAAAAATTTTTTGATTAAAATTTTTTTATTTTTTTTTTTTGTTATTTTGTTACAATTTCAACTTCTGTCGGGCTTAAAAAATCTCAACTTCTATCGGGCTTAAAAAACACCCTTTATAATTAGAGATTTTGTTATTTTTTTTAAAATTATTATAGAGCTTTTAAAAATTTTCATTGAGACGACGCAGAAGCTAAGTGATGTGATGTGAAGTGATCAGCGTAAATTTTCATGTTTAATATTTTTATCTATATTTAAAGCCGAAATTAAGATGAAAGAAACAACAAGTAACAAAATTATAGTCGGTGTAGACTAACTTTACGATACCCTATACCATGCGTTTACAGACCCAAGAAAATAAGCACAAACCAAATTTGAGTGGCATTGTTATTAATTTGTTGTATTCGGATATGCAAAAGTTCATATCAGATGCTATAATTATGTGGGGACTAGGTCGAAAAATGGACAGATCCTGACCATATTTAGTAAAATTTGTGCAAAATTGTTGTTCTGCAATATATTTAGGTGAAGATCGGGAATCAGTTTCATATGGGGGCTATGACTAAGAATTGTCCTAAAGGGCTTATTTTTGGAGTACTGATAAATGGATGTAATAGCCATACATAAGCACTTTTTGACCGAGATCTATTTGGATATTATGGCAATTTAAGTCGATCCCATAGGGGTCATTGGTATGGGGACGAGGTCTGAATATGAACCGGCTTTCACCAATTTTAATATTGGTCATCCGCACAAAGTCATTATAACCTAACAACATAAATACCATACCAAATATCATCTTTGTTACCAATTTTTTTTTTTATATTTTCCCAACCATTTAAAAAATTGGTTTTCAAATATTACTTTAGAGAATTTACCATAAATATTCGTTTGTTTAAATATAAATTTAGATTCCAAGTGAGTGAGAAATCTTATGAGAAACTATAGTGTATTATGTTCTGTGACTTAAAGTGATTAGTTCTACCAATATATTAGGAGTACAGCAGAATAGACAAGGGAATACTTAGAACATGAAAAATACTACAATAAATATAAAAGTTTGATAAAAAGAATATATAGGCCAACCCTTAAGAGCACCACCCTCATTTATTTCCCACTATAATCAGTCATTAAAAATAAAATTTTGAGTCGATTTACTGACATTTTCATCTATCTAAACTTCAATTTAATCATTTCAGACCTCCTAAATATAAAATAACTGTCATTTAGTTAAATGACTATGATATGATAACTAAATGATATGATAACTTTTTCAGTTTTAATCATATTTTAACCACACATCACTCATTTGAAAGGTATTTCTTTTTAGCTTTCCACCAAATTTACAGATTTGCACCATCTGAAACACTTTTTTTTTTGAGTAAAGTTCATTTTAAGTTGCCAATAATACATATATAAAATTATACAATGCTGTTTGTATGTTTATTAAATTTCCTAATGTGTTTGCAAGAATTGTATATGAAAAGCTGAGTTGAAAAATAATTATGGACATAAACCAACAACGAAAATAGCGCAATCGAATTTCATTATAAGAATTACATATCATACGGCAAGTGTTGAATTTTGAATTGCCTAAAATTAGCGTACCTTTAGATGGCATACAAGGTGGTTTAAATACTTTTGACCTCTCATTTCTGTGTGTTCAAATATATTTATAACTAGATATAACCCGGTGTGCTTAAAAAAAAATTAAAGCCTGTAGCACTCCCATATATCGCAGTAAGACTATGTGAAAATTTCAGGAAGATCAGATGAGTATTTACGGAGATTACCTCCTACAAACAAACAAACAAGCAAATATTACCTCTTTATTATGTTAGTATAGATTATTAGTATAGATTCTTTTATTTCAATGCTGGCTGATGCTGATATACAATGTTTTTTGTTTTTTCATTCGTTACAACAATTATCAGAATTTTCGGCGTTCCTACCCTAGAGCAAGGTACATGTAGCTGCCCATGAGAAGAAGATGAATTATCCATATTAGATTTGCCAACACTTAACTTATGGCCTTGAACTTAGAATATCATTTGGCAAATTTTCTTTTTAGCGATTTTTGATTTTGCCCATTTTTGATTTTGAAGATTTTTGTTTTTGGGCGATTTTAATTTTTCGCGATTTTTGGGTTTGGCGATTTTTGATTTTGGCGATATATTTTCCACGACAAATCACATTGATAACTAATGAACTTGTGAAACGACTGTCGCTTTCGTAGTGCTTCATATTTTTTACATAGGAGGTGCCACGCCCACTAATCCCATCCCGCCCATTTTTATTGTACTACTGACATTAATATCTGTTGGACTCGTGCAAAATGTCGAGTCCTTACCTTTTATAGTACACCAGTTATATGATATTATATATCTACTTTACATAGGCGGTGCTACGCCCACTACTCCGATCACGCACATTTTTTTGTTCGACTAATCACACAAAGAACCTATGGGCTCTCGCAAAGCCACAAAACTCTCTCTTTTACAATACTCCAGATATATGATATTAAATAGGTACTTTGCATGGGGAGTGCCACGCCCATTGGTGTGAACCTGCCAATTTTTTGTTCGACTACTCATACTAAGATCTGATAGGCTCGTGCAAAGTGTCAAAGCTTCCTCTTTAGCACACCAGTTATATGATATCAAATATTTACTTTGTGCGGGCGGTGCCACGCCCACTGCTCCGATCACACCCATTTTTTGTCCAACTAGTCGCATGCATAACTTATGGGCTCACACAAAGTCCCAAGACTCTCATTATAACAGCACTCCAGATATATGGCATTTTATATTTAATTTGTATGGTAGGTGCCACGCCTATTGGTCCGATACTGCCCATTTTTTGTTCGACTACTCACATTAATAGTAGGTGATATCAGGCAAATTTGAAAAGCTCTCTCCATCACAGTACTCGAGATATATAATATTGAATTATTACTTGTATGGTAGCTACCACGCCCACTTATTCGATCCCGCCCATTTCCGGCGTAGCTGCTAATATTAACAATAGGTGACCTCACACAAATTTGCAAAGCTCTCCCTATCATAGTACTCAATATATGATATTAAAAATTTACTTTGTATGGGCGGTGCCACGCCCACTGCTCCGATCACGCCCATTTTTTTCTAACTAATCAAATGAATAACTAATGGGCTCACACAAAGTCCCATGACTTTCACTATTACAGTAATCCAGATATATGGCATTTTATATTTACTTTGTATGGCAGGTGCCACGCCGATTTGTCCGATACTGCCCATTTTGCATCCGACTACTCACATTAATAATAGGTGACATCAGAAAAATTTGAAAAGCTCTCTCTATCACAGCACTCGAGATATATAATATTGAATTATTACTTGTATGGCAGGTACCACGTCCACTTATCCGATCCCGCCCATTTCCGGCGTAGCTACTAATATTAACAATAGGTAACCTCACACAAATTTGCAAAGCTCTCCCTATCATAGTACTCGATATATGTATATGATATTAAAAACTTACTTTGTGTGGGAGGTGCCACGCCCACCAATAATATTTAAAAAATTATAGCCTATAGCACTTCCCATATCCCTAGTAAGACTCTGTGAAAATTTCAGGAAGATCAGATGGGTAGTTACGGAGATTAACTCCTACAAACAAACAAACAAACAAACAAACACACATTACCTCTTTATTATATTAAAGTATAGATTACAAAAATTTTATGATTTAAATAGATTAAAAAAACATTGAAAGATATAAATTGAGTGAAAAAATAAAATTTCCAAGAATTTCCACTCAAATTTCAAGAGATGGGCTCTGCTATTTACTTCTTAATATTTTTGGATTTGCTTCTCATACATTTATCACATTCAATATGTCTTTCAGCGTATCACTTATGGCCAGCTTTTCAAATTTATATGTTAGGGATCTCCAAATGTTTTGAAAATCGAAGAAACATATGCTTTAACTTCGGGCTACTGTAAAGGAAAGACAAACACGTACAAAGTAATTAAATGATTTGAAATTTGAGTAGGGAAGCAAACTTTTTGAAAACTCGTCACAAAGATGCACATCATGGCTTTGGGCCAAAATATACATATTCTTATTTTATAGTTTGAAAAATTAAAAAAAAAATTTTTTGGTAAAAACCTATTCACAAATGAGTATTTTATCTAATTTTCAGTATTTTGTCTTATTTGTGAACTTGAAAACTTGGGTTAGAATATTGGAAAGAAAAATGTCAGCAACACCTTTATTTTAGATTGAGTTTATCTGAAATCCTGAAGACACATCAGAAATTAATGATGATGCGACCAGTCCTAGTTAAAGCGAAAAATATTTGACAGCAGTTGAGTGGAACAAGCCTATATTATCTATCCGCATGATCAGTAACTGCACGTGCTCCACAGTGATTCACTTTCTTCTGTGATTAAAATTAACGTTTTTCTACCTTTGAAACAAAAATTTGCAGAAACTTGAAAAATACTTTAAAATACAAATGGTACTGAAATTCTTTAATAATAATATTTCTAATTCCCTCAGTTGCCATAAATTGGCTAATAGTGATTGATTATTTCAAATAAAATAAGTATATTCCTTTATTTGTTATTGTTTATATACCAAATGATTTCTGCGATTAACACGAAATTGACATTTAAATTTTTTATTTTTAATCTGACCAACTTTCCATATTTATAAATAGCATAACTAAATTTGAAAATTGCAAAAAAAATGAAAATTTGATTTTCTCAAATGAAAATCACATCACAATAAACTAAACAGTCGTTAAGCTATTTAAAAGGTTGAAAATGGACTTTGTTGCATGACAAAAAAATATTGAAAAAAATAGAAACTGAAATTGGCAATGATTGTACATGAGTACAAGTACTTTAAGCTAAAACTCATAAAGTGCGCAGGCGTTTCATGTTTTATAAAAAGGATGATCACGAAAATTAATTTACATTTTAAGAAGTTGCAGGTAAAATTGTATTAAGGAACAAAGGGGTTCATAAACTTTTTTTTAGAATCCGAAAGTTAAGTCTGAATTTATAAACTCCCCAATATTCTCAAAAATCAACAGAAAGGATTTATTTCTTAAATTTTAAAAATTTTTGTAAAGAATAGAAAAGTTAGTTCTTTTTTTAATAATTTTTTTCTGTATCTCCTTTACTAGTTATTGTTTTTCGGCTGTAACTTAAAGACAACCTTAAAAGATAAACTATAATAATAAAGAAGAAAAAAAATAACAACAACAAAAATTTACTAACAATCAGTAGTTTTTAAAGTCAATTGTATTTAACCACAATGAACCCAATTAAAAATAATAATTTTTTTTAAAATAATTTTTTACAGAAAATAAACAAAAAATAATCTTTGCAAGCATCGTATAAAAACATCTAGTAGTTATAAAGCAAAGAGATTTTGGTTTCTAAATAATATAAAATTTCTTTTTTTTGTATCATTTCAAAAAAAAAAAAAAAGAAAGAAAAATCAATAATGAAAATTTATGAACTGGAAAAATTGATACTTTCAATTTCAATTTCACTTTTCCATATTTTTTTTTTAAATAAGTATTATTAAGATTTTCCTTTTTTTTCGATCATAATTTTACCATTTTTCTATTAAAACCTAATCTTTGCTTTTAATAAAAGCCAACTTTTTGTTGGCGCTCTTTTGTATCTAAACAATTTAATCTTTTTAATTGAGATGGTTTAGGAAGATAATTTTTTTTGTTTATTGTTTTAGCTTCATAATATTTGTGGCAAATAAAGTTGTAAGTAAAATTTGTTTATCATAGATTTCAGATTTATTTTTCTCTGTAGGTATAGTTATTGTGAAAAAAAGTGGGTGTTTTTCGTGGTGTATATAATATTTGGCATTTAAAGCATGTGCGATGAAATTAATTTCAGTTATTTGTTAAAAAAGAAATAACAAGAAAAATAAAAACAATTTTTTATGTATGAATAAAAAAAAAATGAAAGTTTGTTTAATTAAAATCTTAGATTAACACTGATTATTTCGTTTGTGTTTTTGTTCAATGTGTTATTCAAGCATGTTTTTAAAATATTTTTTTTTTGCAAAAACCGTGTAGGAGACTATTAAATATAAGACACACACGTTTTTCTTTCGAGCGGTAGAGTTGTTAAACATAATTGCTTTTGATTGAGCCATTTGTGTTTAACGATTTACAATGGCTTTATTTAAAATTATGGATAATTATAATAAAAAAGTGTGTGTCTTAAGTCTTTCGTTTTTTCTTCTTATGACAACTCATTTAAGTAGAGGGTTATTGAGTTATATATCATAAAAAAACAATTTGTTAGGTTGAAGGTGGTCCTAAAACATCCGGATATATTTTAAAAAATAAGAAAAATTTGAAAAAATATTTATTTCTTAGCATAGTCCTCTTTTAGCTCTATACAATTCGGTGAATATACATTGTTTGAATTAAATTGTTTTTTTTTTTTACAGTATTTTGACTTTCAATCGTATACCTTATTGCAATTTTTGCAATTGTTTTAATTGGCATATTTTCCGCCGAATGGTGAAAAATGTTCCCCACCAAAGAATGAAAAATTTATAAAAAAAATTTTAGAAATCTTGCCATTGATTTACGTAAATTTTTTGACTGATTCAGTATTTGGATCAGACTTTAGTAATGATTGATTCAGGAAAAAATGATGAAGCCTATAATTGGGCCAGCTGCACCATTCAAATTTTGTATCATAATTAAACTTTTAACAGATTTCTAAACTATGATTTTATTTTACATTTTATAAGATAAAAATGCTCAAAATTATTACAAATATATATAATAATCTAACCAATAAAAAAAAAAAGTTTTTATTAAAACTCTTTCTTTGCTTTTGCATTTGAGTTTTCAATCTCTCCGTGACTGTGCGTGACTTTGCGTGACTATTTTAAAATTAATCTTTGGTCACGACAAGTCTATGGACAATGGGTTTAAAATCACTCAAGTATATCGACCAAGTTCAGATTGATTGAAATCTGTTTTAAATCTCTCCCTAACTGTGCGTAACTAAGTCAAAGTTAATCTTTTTTTAATAGAAAGTGTATGGACCCAGTTTCAGATCGATCGGATGAGGTGAGATGACATTTAGATCACTCCGTGACTATACGCGACTATGCGTGCCTACCTTAAAATTAGTCTGTAGTCACAGCAAGACTTAGGGCCAAGTTTCAGATCAATTGGCTAAGGGGGAATGGGGTTAACCCACGACAGACAGACAGACAATAGACAGACAGAGAGTTCTAGTTAAAAAAAGAGTTTAAAAATCAGGAAAAATTTTAAAAGCAAAATTTCAAAAATTGTGGTACTGGTAGTTTAGTGAATTTTTATTATTTTTATTTTGTTTTGAACAAAGTATTCAGTTTAAAATAAATTATATTTTGTTTGGAAATCATTGAAATTGCGTAATTTGTTTGTTTAAACAGAAGATATTTTTGAAAATTGTTAACATGTGGAAAAAATTTTAAAAATTCTTAACAATGTAATGGTTAAGGAGTGAGATTCTTAAAATCTCAACATACATAAAATGTAATAATAAGGAAATCACTGAACCTACAGTTTTGAAGTATTTATTTATTTGAAATTGTTCTAAAGCTTACAAATAACAATAATTTTTATAGTTCTACTCACTTGTTGTGAACTTATGGACTTTTACGGATATTCCGTTTGGGATATTGAAGTAGTTTCTGTCGCTTTTTTGCGACAAAATGTGGCAGATTTCGGGACAACCTTTTCACAATAGCCCAAGATCTTTCTTAGCTCCGAATGGTTCCGAGGATTTGCTTCCCTTGGCACAAAAACTCTGATATTGTTTTGGTACCTTTAGGAGATTTCATACCGAATTCAAATGATGGCAAATTGGGCCCAAAATATGGGGACACATTATGTTCGGTTATGAAAATCTTAAATCTTGTAATTTATGAAGTCTATTGTAATAAATGACTTCGTTATGCAACATGCAATTTTGACCCGGAAGCTGGGAATAATTTGCCAGTACATACATTTCGTCGTCCACTATGCAGCAGGACTATTTTTTTTTGTGAAACATGACTTCAATTTCCGTGCTCTCTTTAACTCGATATAACTTTTCGCACTAAACAGTCCACGCGGTGAGCTAAGAGGGCTGCTTTTCTAGCAGATGTGTTGGAAGCTCTTTTTTGGCCTTAAAAATATCATGGTTCTTCCAACCATACTCTTATCAGTGGTAAAATTCTCCTGATTATTTCTAATAAGAATAGAAATAGTTTGACTTCAAAACTTTAATTCTTTGGCCAACTATTTGTGGGATCAACATAACCAACATAATCATCAACTGTATTGTCGGTTAATCTCTAAAGACCGAGTCATTTTTTAAAGTTTGGAAAGGGAACATAATCTGGGGGAACTTTTTTTATATCTTTTTTTATTCCAATTGGGAACATAAGGCTTTAACAATAAAACTCCAACTAATTCTATCATTACAAATTAATTTAATTTCACTAAAAGTTTTGTTCACTTTAAGTTCATTTAAAATTGTTCTATGTCATGTATTTTTTGAACGACCGGAACGCCGACTTCATTTGGGATTTCATTCTAAGGCGGCTCTCGTAAAACTGCCAATAGGTTTATGGAGAGTATGTCCTATTCATCCTCCATTTCCTTCTTGTTATTTAACAAATTATTGGTTTTTCCTTTGTCAGCCTCCTGAGCTCTGTGTTTGTGATTTTTTTTTTGGGCAAAATATTGGAGTCTCTGTGTTATAGTGTTTGTCATAAGCTAAATTTCACTTCCATCAAGCGCTGTATATATTACTCAAGCATTGAATATGTGGATCTTCGTAAGGGCACTAAATCTGGGGAACTTTAGCTCTTCCGTATTATGTATTAATTAGTAATGAGACAAAACTTTCTCTTTCGCCAAATGTCGCCTACTTCGCATAACTTTTGCTGTTGATTGTCTGTCCTTTTTGAATAAAATCAATGAAAACAAGTAAGAAAATTATAGTCGGTCTAGACCGACTATACGATACCCTATACCATGCGTTTAGAGACCCTATCTCTTAGGCCAAACTAACTGGACATAGAAAATAAGATAAACCAAATTTGAGTGGGATTTTTATTAATTTTTTGGCTACAGATATGAAAAAATTCATATCGGAAGCAATATATATATGGGAACTAGGCCTAAAATTGGACCGATCCTGATCAAGTTTGGTAAAGTCTCTTGTATTTTGCAAAAATATATACAAACAAAATTTGAAAAGAATCAGTGCAATATTTTTGTTTTTTGATAGATTTAAGTGCAGATCGCGAAGCAGCTCTACATGGGGCCTATGAGTAAGGGTTGTCCCATAGGAATAATTTTTGGACTACTCATTAATGGATGTAATAAATGCATGCAAACCCAATTTGAGTAAGATCTATGTGATAATTTGGATCTTATGGCAATTTATGTCGATTTCATAGGGGTCATTTGTATGGGGGCTAGGTCTGAAGATTGACCGATTTTCCTCTGTTTCAATAGCGTTCATTCTATGGCCGACAAAAGCTTATATACCAAATTTCTTCAAAATATACTCATATTTGCGACCTGCAGTTTGATTACAAGGTTTACATGGACACACAGACGGACGGATGGACGGACGGACACATGGACGGACATCGTTAAATCGAATCAGATAGTAATTCTGATTCGTTCGGTATAATAAAAGATGGGTCTAGGTCAAATATTTTTGGTAGTTACAAACAGCAGCACAAAGTCATTACACCCAAACCAAATTTCATGACCTTAGCTACAGACGCAGCTGGATGATATAGGATGGAGTATGATTTTTCAAATGAAGATTTTATAAGGTTACTCGAATTTTAATTACGCAGGCTGACAACTTTTTCTACACATCTATAATGCGCTGCGAAATCTGGAAAATCTTTACCTTAGAATGACGCACTTTTCCGTGTTTGGGACTTTATTATATCGCACAAAATTTCGTGTAGACAAAAACCAATGTCGCATATCAAGGCAATATTTTTCCACTTGAAAACATTTAAAAATTTATCGGATTTCGTCTCGATCCAAAAATTACTTTAAATTATTTAGTATGATGTGTTTTTTAAGAAAATATTCCATAAAATTCCTGATACTGACTTCAAAGTATACTTTGTGCAACGAAGCCGAACCTATAACATTACTCTTAACCTTAAAAATACAAACAACTGGATTTTCTCTTATAGTCAGAAAAGTATAGTATAGTTCAGGTAATGTTAATGTTAATTTTTTTTAAAATAAATTGAAACACAAATGATATTCTCATAATTTTAATCGTCGATCGAGATATCTGAAAAAATCCATGCCTTAAAAATATTGTGCAGAAAAATCAGTCACTCCTTCATAGACCTTTAAAAAACTATTTTCTGGTCCCCTAGGTAAGATCTGATCATTTTTGTATAATTATCCATTTTCCATTTTCGTATAATTTTTATTTTTTCCTAAAAACTTTTCTGGTTATTCCATTTTTTTTTTTATTTTTTTTTATAAGTTTCCAATTGCCAACACTGAACAGCAAACAACCTTATCAATCATTTGACATAAAACAACTTTTAATTAAATTATTTTCACAAAATTAATTTTTAAACAGTTGCTTGAAATATGAAACCTGTATATTTCTTTTGGTTTGTGCATAAACCACAGCCAACGATCCCCCTTTAACATTTTCTTAATCAAATGCCATTTTTTATTATAAATAAAGTCATTTAAATAAATAAAAGGATAAAGAAAAATGAAATATTTTCTTTTGTAACACAGATTAAAATTCCTACCATTTTAACATACAAACAAATGTAAATGTAGTAGGCAAAAGAACGCACGAACAATAATAACAACAACAACAACAAATTTTTAAACAGAAAAAATATCGTTAAACAAAATACGTACAAACATTTCTTTTCTTTATTGGTTTACGCATAAAATTAAACAATCATATTGCAATCCTTACCAAACCACCTGCTGTGCTTTGTTGAATGCGTTCCGGCATTCGCACCGTAAAGTAAAAAAAAAAAAACAATAACATCATCAGAAGTTCTCAACTACTCACTTGTTTTATGTTAAGAACTATAATGAAATGTTAAATCCAGAAGATATTGTGTTCAAATGATAAACTGTGTATGTTGTCCTTAATTAAAATTTTTGGAAATTTAAAGAAATAGACTTTCATTTAGAAAAAATTTTTAAAAAAGTAAAAGATTTTTAGAAATGAAAATTTATATTTGAATATTCTGACAGTGAAAAATTCTCAAAGCCTACATAAGTGGATTGACATTTGGCAGAATAAGTACGATTTTCAGACTAATAGCGCCTTACAGTTTAAAACACTTTTTGACAATTTTCCAACCTTGGTATAATTCCATCATATGGGACATTTAAAAAGCAAAATTCCAAATAGTTTTCGTGACAAAAATATTCTGAAGTGTGTGATAAAAAATTTTAGATATTATTTTGATGAGATAGTTTAAAATTTTTTCAGAAGAATATCGTAAAAGTAAAAGAGCTATATCAATAGAAATCTGATGATATTCAGTTTATAAAAATAGTTGTGACAAATGTCTGAAGTCCGGTTTAAAAAATTGTTTGCATTCAATTAAAATCGGGAAAATACAAAAAATGTTCGCTTGGGATTAAAAAGATAGAACAATTTAAACTAGAATTAGTTTTCTAACTTTTTTTTTAATAATGCCGGTGATAATACGAAAAGTTATATTATAAGCTAAAATTATGCAAATTTTCATTTAATTATGGAGACATAAATGCCAAAAACGATTAAGATTGAATGAATATTTTTAAAATTGCCCAATAGCAATTTTTGCAACTACGTTTTTTTAATTTTCCTGGAAAAAATAAGGTTGGTCATAAAATAAACGACGAAAACAAAAGTAAGCCAAAAAAATATATTTTTTGCTTCAAATTCGAAAATAAAAAATAGGCTATGAAGCAAAAAAAGCTATTTCGATAGTTTTTAAATTTTATATTATAAAATGAAATCGTACATTTATATTTAATAAAAATAATATCAATCATATTTTCATGTCCATTCCGTTCTTATCATCTTTCATATCATTAATTAGAGCGTAATATTAAGGAGTTGTTTTACAAAGTGCGTCTATCATCGGTTTACATAAGAGAAAAACCTGTTTTAAAAGCACTCTCCTCTGTATGCGTGTACATTAGAATGGTTCGGTCTCCATACAAAAAAAAATTTGAGCTTGTTCTACGCTATGATTTAAGATTAGTAAGAGACGATTTTTTTTCTTTTTTGCCACGCCCCTGTATGTCTCTCTTTTAATTTTTTGTTCACTGAATCGCTGCATCCAAATAAATACACTCTACTAAACTTTTTTCCAATAAATAATAATTAATAAAATTTAACAATAAAACAATATGCATTTCTAAATGTGTGATATTGAAAAAATAAAATTAACAACGAAACGCCAATATATAAAAATCAAAGTTTAATGCGTTATACAGAAGTGGGGTTAAAGGCTCTTTGTAAACTGTGGCAAATTACAATCGTTCCGATGCAGAACCTCAGTCGGTAATTTTGTTTCATCAATATCCAAGCTTCGAAATGAATTTTTTAATGTTAAATTTTATTAATTATTATTTATTGGAAAAAAATTTAGTGGAATGTATTTATTTGGAAATGATAATAATAACGAAATTAAATGAACATTCGTTTTATTGAAATACGAATTTCCGAATGAAAAGAATATATCTTTTTTCATTTGATAACTGAACGACAAAATCGAATGTAAGAAAAAAGAAAAGGAGAGATTAATAGTCATCTGTAAAAATTGCAAATTGAAATTTGAATGCTTTTGATTTTGCACTACTTCATATTCCCTGTTCTGTAATTCTCTCTTTTTCTCTATTCTATTAAAATTTACTGTGTCAAAAACATAAAAAAACAAGTAAGAAAATTATAGTCGGTCTAGACCGTTTATACGATACCCTATACCATGCGTTTAGAGACCCTATCTCTTAGGCCCAACTAATTGGATATAGAAAATAAGCATAAACCAAATTTGAGTGGCATTTTTATTAATTTTTTTGGCTGCAGATATGAAAAAGTTCATATCGGATGCTATGTCTATATGGGGACTAGGTCCAAAATGGACCGATCCTGACCATGGTTGGTAAAGTCCCTTGTATTTTGCGAAAATATATACAAACAAAATTTAAGATGAATCAGTGCAATATTTTTGTTTTTTGATAGATTTAAGTGAAGATCGGGAAGCAGCTCTATATGGGGCTTATGACCAAGAGTTGTCCCATAGGGACCGTTTTTGGACTATTCATTAATGGATGTAATAAACACATACAAACCCAATTTGACTAAGATCTATACGACAATTTGGATCTTATGGCAATTTATGTCGATTTCATAGGGGTCATTTGTATGGGGGCTAGGCCTGAACATGGACCAATTCTCACCAATTTCAACAGCGTTCATCCCATGGCCGATGACAGCTTATATACCAAATGTCATCAAAATATATTCATATTTGCGACCTGCAGTTTGATTAAAAGGTTTACATGGACACACAGACGGACGGACGGACTGACATAGTTAATTCGATTCAAAAAGTGATTCTGATTCGATCGGTATAATAAAAGATGGGTCTAGGTCAAATATTTTTGGTTGTTACAAACAGCAGCACAAAGTCCCAAACCACATAGTGGTATAGGATATAATCATCAAAAACATAACAGTAAACGCACTTCCAGTTGTGTTGTAACTCTGCTCGCGCTTTTGTTGACAAATAAATAGCTTAATACACAAAAACTTCCATAAAAGAATTATTATTTTTTTAAAGCTCTGTAACTTTTTTGTTTATTTATCAAACTGAACACTTTAAAAGCAAAGGCATGAAATTAGAGCGGCTTTACTTTCGTTTAAAAACAATTGGCATTAGGGTGGGTAGGAACCGAGGTACTGAAAGTCGAAAAAATTTTTGACGTCAGATTAAAAAATTATTAGAGAAAGAAATGTAGACATATAAAATCACGCACAATAAAAAAAAAATCCGAATCGTTTCTCACTCTTCGTTTATCGTAGGGTAGGACAAGCTCAACTCTTTTTGACGAACAACCTAGTGTACATTAATTATCATGTTGTTTTAAATTAAGACGGATTTTTGCCGCATTGATAAATAATCAGCCTGACAAGAAATTTCGACTCAAATTTGTCTACCTGTATATAAGTAGCATAATTTTAAGGTATCTTTCTTTAAAAAGCACTATAAAATTGACGATCAGAAAGCGTTCGGAAGTATGCTTTGATGAGCTTTTCGCCATATAAAAATGCACCTGTTATCTTGATCTAGTTTTTGTGACTGATTTTTCCTGAGACTTTTGACATGCTTTAGTTTTTCCTGTTTATACACACTACATGGTATTATGACTTTATTCTGATATTTGTAACCACCAAAACTTTTTGACCTATAACCATCTTCTATTACACCGATCGATTTAGCAATGTACGTCCGTCCGTCTGACCGTCTGTGTGTCCATGTAAACATTATAATCAAAGGATAGGTTGCATATATGAATTTATTTTGATGAAATTTAGTGTGTGAGATTCTATCGATCACAAAATAAATGAAATTAGTGAAAATCGATGCATGTTCAGGCGTAGTCCCCATACAAATGACCTCCATGAGATCTACATAAATTGCCATAATTTCCAAATTATTATATAGATCTTGGTCAAACTGGGTTTGTGTATGCTTATTGCATTTATCTATCAGTTCTCCAAAAACAAACCCTATAAGATAATTCTTAGTCACAGCCCCTCTTATTTCCGATCTTCACTTAAATATGTCAAAAAAACAAAAATATTGCACAGATTTTTATCATATATGTTTTTGGAAGAAATAAGTGACTTGACCAAACATGACAAGGATCGGTCTATTTTTCGACATGGTCCCTATATAAATATAGCATCCGATTTGAACTTTTTCATATCTGGAGGCAAGCAAATAAATAAAAATGCCACTCAAATTTAGTTTATGCTTATTTTTTTAGTCTAATTAGTTTGACCTAAGAAATAGGGTCTATAAACGCATGGTATAGGGTATAGTACATCGGTCTAAACCGACTGTAATTTTCTTATACTTATGTTCGTTCTGCATTTTGGTTGCAGCATCTCCAATCAACATTGAACATAAAACATAAGATAGTTATATGAGAGCGCTTTTATAGCTTAGTGAGTTTTTGAGGATGGTCGCCTTTAAGCCCGATCCATTTAGTCCGGCGTTTTTCCAATGTTTTTATTCCTTCCAAATACTAGATTTTCTCAGTGTCCTCAAAATAAACATTTGTTTTGTTTTTTTCCACCCAAAATTTCTTACAGCCAAATCATTGCCTCAGCTTTGAAAACAGAAAATAATCTCAGGGGCTAATCCAGAGAATATAGTGGATGGGATAGCAGTTGATAGTCAAATTTATGGATATATGTCATGGCGACTACACTGGCGGTCAAAAAATATCAAATTTTTCCAACAGCTGTGAATAATATTTACCAGTGATTTTTTATCGTTTTCAAATAATCGATGTGAAGGACACAGCATGCATTCCAAAATTCTGTCATCAAGAAATTTTAACTAACTCTTTCATTGGGGGGTTGAACATTGCCAAATACTACTTTGAAGTGGTCACACGATTGTGCTTGTAATGGCACCCAACGAGCGGCTTGCTTTTCATGTCTTAATATAAATGTTAAATGTGACATACCCACTCAGTTCAGCTGCCTATAGGCCACCGTTCGACATGTTTTATACTGATACGACCACAAATGAATTCAGTAAACTACTTCTTCATTCTTGAAGTTGATGGTGTGCAATTTCCATAGTATTTTTTAAGGCTTATTATTATGATTGTTTTTTTCAGCAAAAAATTTTATGTACAGTCGAAATTTTCTCTTTTCCTTTTGGTTAAAAGTTCCACTGGTTGCCAGACACAAACTAAATGACGTTGATTGTTCAAAAATGTACAGAATTTTATCAACGGGTGATAATTGAGAAGAGCAATGTCGCAAACTAAAATGTTTTGATAATAACCAAACAATCTTCTTTTCTAAAATTTTACCTTGCAATTCATTTATTATTACTGTTCCTGGCTTGCTCGATATAGATAAAGATTAAGACTATCGTTCTCGCGATCGAAAAAAAAAAACGAAATTAAGTCATAAACAACATATAAAATTTCTCTGTTTTTTTATGTTATTACTATCTTTTTATTTTTAATTTTTTTTTATTTTTCTTATTAATTTTTTATAACTGCTAATGAATTATTTTCCATTTTTTTAATAAATTTGGTTGAAACAATTGCTGTCGTTATTATAGGGGTGTTTCAGATTTTTCTGATCGCGACTGGATAATGTTTTAATTTAGATGTACGCGTTTAAGAACATGTTCTGTTTTTTTTTGCAGTACACATGCAAAAACACGAACTTAAAATAAAGCTACACTCGAATCTGTATGGTTTATATGTGTTCGAAATAAAAGATACGTGATAGAAAAATGTTCGTGGAGATAACGAAATATTAAAACGAAACACACTCATGATTGTGTTGGGCACCGTACAAAATTTATAAACACACATAATTGATATAAAAATAAAAATACGTGTTTGCTGGTCTGAGCTATGTTTGTTTACATATACTGTACGCGTTTTTTATTCAGTGTGTGTTTTTTTCTGAACTCTGATAATAATATAAATATATTCTCTGTATATTGGTAGAAAACTGAATTTAAATGATTAAAACGAAAAAGTGTGTTATTGGATTTTTTCTGGAAATAATTTTGATATACGAAATGCCAAAATTAATGTTCCATAGTTTGTAGAATATATTATCCTCATACCAACTATACTCTGACCATATGAATTCAAAATATTTTATAATTTTTAGAGATATTTTGTTTTATCTGTTTGTATCTACAATTCCGAGCAATATTTCTGGTATTGTTTTGCTTATCCATTAAGGCTTAGCTGTGGAATCCGAAGAATGAATGAGTTTAACCAGTTGGTATTACCTATATTTTATTTAAATTGAATTGAGCTATTTGGTTCTACAATTCTATTCAATGGGGCATTGAAATGATGTCCTACAGTTTAGTTAATTTTTTAAGCTGTGCCATCTCTTAATCCAAATTTTGCTGGGAACTATATACATTTCTATAAATTAAAATTTAACTCAATTCTATAAAACTATAAAACTATAAAAAAAAAAACACCGATTGAGAAACACTTTTTAGTATATTTTTGTAAATACTTACTTATTACTTACAAACATATTTTTAAACATTTTTATTGTCTGTATAAATGTCTGTATGTATTTATGTATATTGAATTGAAATTGGTACCGTAAGTATGCTATGACTAAAGCTGTGCAACAGGTTAAATGTTAGTCTAACACACAGTCAAGTTTAAGAAAATAAAAAAAATCAAAAAACTTAAAACCAGCAAGAGGTGTGGAGCTAAAAACTAACATACACTACTAAATATAAAAACGCTACCGCATTGAGCCAAATTCAAATTCGTTTATAAAAGGAGTATCAAGAAAATCTCCGGTAAAGGCTGGCACAAAAAACAAACGTTTTTTTTTTTAAGTATTAGAGATGAAAAAAGAAAAAATCAATAAAAAGCAGAGATTTGTGTAAAAAAATAGAAAGATGTTATAGAGATTAGTTATGCTACTTGAAAAATCTCAGAAAATTCTTATAACTTAATAAAGAGGTGCGTAAGGTCTTAAAATAAGGTTTTATTTATGGTGGCTTTTCTTTTTGTCTATCGGACGTTAAGACACAAAAAATATATTAATAGTAGTTAACTTTTGTTACGTTAACTGTTGGTGGGAATTAGCCGAAGTTCTAAGAATAAAACAAATAAGTGTGCTGTTACTGGTTGGCATGAATGTAAGAAATCATCCTCCGATTTTTTTTCCATAATAATAATAGCTAGAAATATATTCGACTTAGAAAAATAAAACAGAAATAAATCTCTTTAGAGTTAAATTTTTGTTAAGGTGAATTCCACAAAAATATTAACTAATTTAATGAGACATAGAATAATCTTAAAACAAATATGATGGTTTAAGATATAGTAACATGCATCATATGATATGTTTTAACGTAATATTTCGTGGAAATATAATTTTTTTACAGATGTCTTAGGTGCTTTGACGAATTATAAAGAGTTACTGTATGAAATATATATTTGTAAAATTTTCCTGGTGTGACTTTATGCCATTATAGTATCAGAAAAACTCGACTCGTGATTTAAATAAAAATCCATTTAATTTTATTTTTTCCATATTCAGCTTATCAATATATACTGTTTAAGCAATATTATTTATTACGGTAAACAATTTTTTTTTATATACACAACTAAATTTACAATCTATACATTCAAGGATAATAAGTAAATTAGATATAATAAAATATACATCAATTATTGAAATCCAGTGAGAACACCACTATATTACATTTTCACATATTTTTAAAATATTTACTGATTTGTATACAAATAGAAAGGTAGATCAAGAACATGATGCCTTTTGATGTCTTCAGACCTCATTTGTGTCATCTAGCAAGGATATAAGGATGTAAGTAGTTTTCGCTGAATCGGTTTATTTTAATCTTTAACCATGGAAATAAAAAGTTAATAATTTTATTTGATAAGAAATATGGGGCATTAACAATTGACGTTTTTGATTGACATCGTTGCAGTGTTTCAATATTGGAATTGTGAGCTGTTCCCCATAACTATACCAAACTTCTAAATTGGTTTGATTATGGTTTTAAATATTATTATTTTATTTTCAAGAGTTAATTGAGAATAAGTTCCCAACAACCATTAAAGGCATTTGGATTTAATGGTTAGATATTCTTTTTTAGTCCTAATTTGTGTTTTCCATATCAACCTTCTATCCATATGTAATCCTAGATATTTTTCATTACCTTTTTATGGAATATTAGTGCGTTATTCAGAGATATTCTAGGACAGTTACCTCTATGTAAAGCGAATGTTCAGTGTACTGATTTTTCAGTGTTTACTTTAGTGTTCTACTTGTTTAGCCATATTTCAATAGCATAAAGCTCAGTTTCAACTAGATTCGAAGCAATATCTTTACATAAGCTGCATAATTCGCGACTAGGATATCTTCAGTTGTAGCCATATCTGAAGTAAAAATTGTATACAGTGTTGGGCCGAAAACACTGCCTTGCTATTATTTCGTATAAATCTGATGATTCTTTTTTTACTTTTATATACATAGAAATGGCGTTAATTAAATAATACTTCAATAGCCAGTAAAAGTAAGTTTGTAATATAAACCAATGTGCATTTTTTGTCGAATGGTTGTTGTATATCTAAAAATAGTCTAGAGCAATATGGAAACCACTATTTAACGTTATTATTCGGAGATGCCGTGTTTTTGTCTGACGTTAAAAAAATAAAAAAGAAATTGCTAAAACTGGATTTACGGTTTTTAGAATAAACAAATTTTATTATTCGGGGATGTCGTGTTTTTGTCTGACGTTAAACAAATAAAAAAAAATATTACTAAAACTGGATTTCCGGTTTTTAGAATAATCCTCTATTATAAGTTATAGACTATTCCATTTGTTTGAACCAAGTTTCGCAGAATTACTCCACTCCATCTTCCACAATATGCATTTTAAATGCTTCAACCGTGCTATTTATTTTTATGCATTTTTATGGCATTAGGTGCACGCAGAAAAAATATTTGCCAACCGAATTTATCTAAAGTGGAACAACTGTATTTTCGATTGTATCAACAGAAATTTAATATCATCTGCAAATTTTCTATTATGATAAAATATTTACTGTTGCGGCAATATAATTGTAATCATCGTGAACCCGAAAATCGGTTACTGGCATTATCGAAATTCGGTTGGTAATAAATTCGGTAGCCATAACAATTCTGTTTTCTGTGTGTGCGAATTCCCGTCTGTTCGATGGATCAGCTATTGAAAATCATAGTGAGAATTATTAAAAATTTAATAAAATTTTTTGTCGGAAACAAACATTTCACGTCGCTGTAAACTTTGCAAATAAACGGCTTTCGTGTTTTAAAATACGTTTGAAGAACATAAGCATTATCTCATTTCATACCTTTCCCTTATGCCATAACGCATTGTTGAAAACCACAAGACTTTTTAAATAAATTTTTATGTTTTTTTTTTGGAATTTTTCATTTGCGGAAAATGTACCGTCGGAAATTTCTGAAATTTTAAAATTTTATTTATGGGACTAAAACAAGCAAATGCTGAAATGTTCATAAAAAATTGCAACGATTTCAAGTGGTAGAAGGAAATGGGCTAAGAGCGCCTTTTGGATATTTTTATAGGTGGCACTCTATAAAAGAGTGGAATAAAACTGGGAATGAATTTGTAAATTATTAGAACTAAATAGTAAAAATAGACATCGACAGGCGAGAGGATTCATTTTACAATCCAAAAAGTTGTTGGAACCTTAAGAAACTAATGGGATTCCCTACATGGCTTGATTATCTTATAAGTATTAAAATAAAGTTGGTCATTCATAGATCAAAATTTAAAAATTTTGCAGTCTCCAGCTGAATACTGTGTGACTGTCCTGTCATCTACAGTTACATCATCAAGTATCTCGTTGAGTAAATAATGACTATAAATGACATTTCAGAGTAGACGAATTAATTACATTAAATGCCTAATCTTGTAAGGTTTTCTTTTGGCCTATACCAGATATCCATTGGATCGCAGTGTGTAGTCTGATTTCAACACACCGGTCTTTTTAAATAGGCATCTAAGAGGAGTTTCCAGCATTTAATAAACAAATCGACATTTTGTGTATGCTACAAAACATTTCTAAGTGATCCATGTAAAAGAAAAAGTCGAGGAAACGAATTAAGCTCTAAAATCAAAATTAAAAAACGGTACTTTTTTATTACTGAATCAAAAATGATGCAGTCATTTTAAATAATCACATTTTCAATGTTTTCAAAGAAAGAACTCGTTTCGATGTGATTTTCAAACTACATTTTCAAAACTAAGCAATATCGAATAGATTTTTAGAGTATTCCAAATAATATGAGCAATTAAAAACTTATAGACTTGGGATAACGCTATATATTCTGCGGTGACATGAAAATTATGCTTGACTTTAATGATGGGCCCAATAGAATATGGAGAAAGCCGTTAAAACAACGAAATTGCAACTGTGAAATTTGAAAAATTTTCGGTAATGGGGTAGGAAAAATTTGTTTTATTGAGATAATAATGGGTAAAAAACAATACCTAGATATTCCAAAGTGTCATTTAGTTAACAAGCAAACATTAGTTTAGGTTTTATGCTGAAAGAAATCCGTGTTTAAATATTTATCAATTAAATGAGCCCCAAATATTACGCGCTTGTGGTAAGTTCTTGACTTCTCTATAACTCAGCAATGTGTTGGATACACTGGAACAGATTCCAGACATAAGCCCAATCGAAAGCAAAATTGATCAGAAAATAATAATTTTAGATGAATCGAATAAAATTGCAATGAAGTACGTGTTAATTCCATGAAAAGATGACGGCAAGCCCCAATTTTATTTTACTTAAATTTTTTATTCATGCTTATTCATTTTTAATTTAATTGTGTTAACTTTTGTTACTGTAAGTAAATAAATGGCGCTGAGTACTTAGGCCCCAATAAACATATGCAAAAAAAAAATTGGACAAGTGCCCCAAAAAATTGGGGCGTAAGTTCGCGATGAACAAAAGCCCCAAAATCTTAAAAAAATGAAAAAATGCCCCAATTTTTCAAAAAACTAAATAAAAAATGAACTTACGCCCCAAAAAACATTCCGCAAAATTTGTCACAAATTTTTGTTTAATGTTTTTTTTTTTCACCAAATATCTATTCAAATGAAAATTTGCATACAGCGCCACAAATAATATGGAATAAATAAAAAATATTATTTAAAACAGAAAAGACGGACTACGTGTGTTTTTAAACGTAAAGGCCAAAGCAAAAAAATTTTATTTTGTCAAAACATTTTCTTGACAGACTGTCTAACGCGAAATCAAAATCATAATAAAAAATAAGAAACACGTAATTGTGTTAAATCCGCTTATACAGAATATTTAACACCCTCTATCTCGGTTTTCTGTTTTCATTGATACCTGGATTTGTTTCACTATTTATAACCAATTTAAATAAAACATTTGAAGAAATAAACAATTTAATACTAAAATATTATAACACACTGAATTTTTAGCATTTATTTAGGTATCCCCATTTGTGGGTCATATCTTGGCACAATGGTGCCTGATTTACCCAATTTAAAATACCCACCTACTAGAAATGATGACAAAGAATATTAATCTAATTTTGCCCAGGAAAAATATCTATTTTGTGAATGAGCATGATATCAAAAGGCAGACAAACAGTCGGACGGACATCGTTACATCGAATCGAGTTGTTATAAGGAGTTGTTATATACTTAGTGGGGTGAAAAATTTATTTTCGATGCGTTGCGAACGGAAGGAGAAAAATAAATTTAAAAACAATAATAACAAATAAATTCGACTATATTAAAAATTAAAATAAATAAAAAATATGTATAAAAAAAAAATAAATAAAAAATTCCTATGAATATAAGAAGAAATTATTTTGAGTAAAAAAGAATAGAAAACTTTATGTAAGGATATAAAGCTCAAATCGAAACAAGTAAGAAAATTATAGTTGGACTAGATCGAATATACGATACTCTATTCCATGTGTGGGTCCTTAACCTATCTCTTAAGTCCAAATAATTAGATATAGAAAATAAGCATAAACCAAATTTTGCTGCTATTGTTATTGAATTTTTTGGCTTCGAATATGAAAAAGATTATATCAAACGCTTTATCTGTATGGGGACTAGGTGAAAAACTGGACAAATCCAGACCATATTTGGGAAGGTCACATATTTTTTGACAAAACATAATCAAATTAAATTTGAGAAAATTCTGTGCAATATTTTTGTTTTTTTTTTTTATAGATTTAAGTTAAAATTGGGAACCAGCTTCATTTGGGGGTTATGATTAAGAATTGTTCTATGGAGTTTATATTTGGGCTACTGATAGATATATGCAATAAATTTCATGAAAATTTAGTATATTCATATATGTGAACTGAAGTGTGATTACAAAATTTACATGGATACATAGACAGACGGACATCGCTATATCGACTCAGAAAGTGATTCTGTGTCGATTAGTATAATGGAAGATGGGTCTAGGTCAAATATTTTTGGTAGTTACAAACTTCAGCACAAAGTCACACATAGTGGTATGGGGTAAAAATGTAAATTGAACTGAAAACTGGAAAATTTATAATAAAAAAGATATAAGAATATCCTTTTAGTTAGAAATAAAAGACAAATTTATATTAAAGACTTATAGTTAAGATTAAAAAAAAAGTTCCAAGAACAGCTCAAAAAAAAAAAAAACAAGTAAGAAAATTATAGTCGGTCAACACCGACTATACGATACCCTATACCATGATTTAGAGACACAATCTCTTCGGTCCAACTAATTGGATATAGAAAATAAGCATACACCAAATTTGAGTGGCATTGTTACTAATTTTTTTTTGGCTGCAGATAAGAGAAAGTTAATATGGGATGCTATATTAATATGGGGACTGGGTCGAAAAATGAACCGATCCCAACCATCTTTTGTAAAGTCATTTATATTTTGAAAAAATATATACAAACCAAATTTGATAAAAAATCTGTGCAATATTTGGTACATTTAAGTGAAAATCGGGAAGCAGCTTTGTATATCTAGATAAAATAATTGAAGCTATAATTAATGGTTTAAAAATTACATAAAGGGGCAAGTTTTTGTCAAGTTATTAAAATTAATCCATTTATTCAGGATAATCCTTCTATTACACTATGAAATCAAAAACGAAAGGGGGCAGATCCTCTTTTTAAAATAAGAGAAGAGAAAATTATTATTTCTCTAAAATAATTTTGATTTATTTTTCTTAAATTTAATATAAGTAAAATTACAGCAAATAAAAATACTGAAGAAGCTAATGCTTGAGTTAAAAAATATTTTAATGAGGCTTCTGTAGATATTAATTTATTTTCTTTTATTAAGGGGATAAAAGCTAATAAATTAATTTCTAATCCTATTCAGGTTCCTAATCAAGAGTTAGCTGAAATAGAAATTATAGTACCAATCATTAAAATACTAAAAAATATGACAAAGAATTGCCATATGAGGTTTATTTTTGGAAAAATGACAGATTTGACCGAAATCTATATGATAATTTTGATCTTATGACAATTTAAGTCGATTTCATGGCGGTCATATTTATGGGGAGTAGGTCTGAACATGGATCGAATTTCACCAATTTCAATAGCGTTCATCCTATAGCCGATGAAAGCTTATATACCAAATTTCATTAAAATATATTCATATTTGCGACTTGAAGTTTGATTAAAAATTTTACGTGGACACACAGACGGACAGACGGACGGATGGACGGACAACACTAAATCGACTCAGAAAGTGATTCTGAGTCGATCGGCATAATAAAAGATGGACTTAGGTAAAATAGTTTTGGTAGTTATGATGTGGTTATTCGACCTTTCAAATTGTAAATAAGAATTAAATATTTGAGCTCGAGGTCTGATTTTGGTAAAAGTTATTTATTAAAATCCAATATTTCGATATTCTTTGAATATCATTGCAGTGCAATATAATATGACGAATGTTAGGAACAATAGATTTTGGTTTTTTGTTTATGATTTAAAACAATCCCTGAAGATGATATTCAAAGAATATCGAAATATTGGATTTTAATAAATAACTTTTCCAAAATCAGACCTCCAGCTCAAGTATTTAATTCTTATTTATAAAAAAAAATTGGTTTTAAAAAAATTGATTCTGATGTAGTGATTTATCATCACTTGCTATGCACTAGTTAAAATATTCATCACATGATCAATAAAAGAAAATTTCATTCCTATAAAAGGACCATGTAAATTTTTTGGTGGTGGTCTAAATTTTTACTTCTTTGGATGCTCTTTTTTGCTCTGAATCTTATAGTAGGCTAAGAATGTAGACTTCCATCATAATTCCTCCCGTTGTTAATTAGTAGTGATGCTATCTCTAATTACAATCATATTAAATTTTCGGAGATGCTGCGAGTGATCGCTTTTTATCGAATAACATCTAATAACCATCTAATAACCATATAATAAGTTTGGCGCGCTATGGCGGTTTTGGCTTGAAATTTCCCTTTGGTCATATCATCCAACTTGGCTCTAGGCACGTATAATTTTGTAACCAAATACCAAAAATTGCGGAGTTACAAATTTTTCAATAATTCTTTGATAAGTTATGCTTAGGCTATCAAAATTTTTGTTTGTTATACCCTATACCACTATGTGGTTTGGGTATAATGACTTTGTGCTGCTGTTTGTAACAACCAAAAATATTTGACCTAGACCCATCATTAATTATACCGATCGAATCAGAATCACTTTTTGAGTTGATCTAACAATGTCCGTCCGTCCGTCCGTCCGTCTGTGTGTCCATGTAAAGCTTGTAATCAAACTGCAGGTCGCAAATATAAATATATTTTGATGAAGTTTGGTACATAAGCTTCTATCGGCCATGGGATGAACGCTATTGAAATTGGTGAGAATCGGTCCATGTTCAGACCTAGCCCCCATACAAATTACCCATATGAAATCGACATAAATTGCCATAAGATCCAAATTGTCATATAGATCTTTCTCAAATTGGGTTTGTATGCGTTCATTACATCCACTAATGACTAGTCCAAAAATGATCCCTTTGACCCCATATAGAGCTGCTTCCCGATCTTCACTTAAATCTATTAAAAAACAAAAATATTGCACTGATTCTTCTCAAATTTTGTTTGTACATATTTTTGCAAAATACAAGAGACTTTACCAAACAGGATCGGTCCATTTTTGGACCTAGTCCCTTTATGGATATAGCATCCGATATGAACTTTTTCATATCTGCAGCCAAAAAAATTAATAAAAATCCCACTCAAATTTGGTTTTTGTTTATTTTCAATGTCCAGTTAGTTTGGCCTAAGAGATAGGGTTTCTAAACGCATGGTATAGGGTATCGTATGGTCGGTCTAGACTGACTATAATTTTCTTACTTGTTTATTACTGACAAACCATGAGAAGAGTGCGATTAAAGCATTGTTGTGTTGATATATAAAATTTCTGAGTGAAGAATAAATTATTCTTTAATAAAGAAATTTTCGGCTAATAAAACTGTTAAATTTAAAGAAAATAAAGAAGTCATCTTAGACTCTTTGCATTAGGCTGGATTAAGAATATCTCATAATATCATTCTCTGCAGTGACGTGAAATTAAAATTTCCGGCTCTGCCATATAAGTTTTGCATTTTGACTTTGCAATGAATAAACAACTAATTCGGGTTTATTATTCGCAAGCATTATACTTATGGTTTATTGAGGAATATTATTTCATTCAAATAGCTTTCTTCGCTGGCCTTGCAGTAGCACATACTGTCAACCCAATTTTTCGTACATTTTCGACACATGATGCTGTGTTTTTTAAATTTAATTAATAAATTTATTTATAAATATATTTATTAATTTCCTTATTTATAAATTTTTTTATTAATTTCCTTATTTATAAATATATTTATTTATAAATTTATTATATTTATTTATTATTTATTTATAAATATATTTATTAATTTCCTGTACAACAAGATATGTCTTATAATTAAAGTACAGGATTTTCATCTTTCAAAAATTAGCCACAAAATTAAAATACAATATAAAATTTATAACTTATTAAAAATAAAGTAAAATAGATACAAGAAATTATTAAAATACATGAATTTTAAAGAAATGAAAATTAAATATATTTGAAAAAAGTAGCTAAACAAAAATTTCTTAAAATGAATTGCGTTGCTAACTAGTTGTGGAATTGCATTCCAAAGACGTGTGGCGTTTATGAAAAATTGCCATTCTGACACAGGGCAACGGCGCAGAGCAATAGTCAGTTTTTTTACACCTTCTGGATCTAGCAAACTGTATTTGATCATAAAGATATAGTGGTCTCTTGGTGTAAATGATTTTGTGCAAAAACATTAAAACCCTTATATTAAGAAGGTTATCGAATGATACTCAATAAAGACTGTATGAGAAAGTCGTTCCTTCAGTCCATAAACATATCTAACAATATTGTTGTACAAAATATTTAGTTTTTTCTTGATGGCGTAGTCGCAGTTTGCTATATCATTGCAAGGCATGGTTAAGATTTCCATTTTGTTCATAAAATCGGCAAAAGGTACATCACGTTTGGGTCGATTAGCACAACCAATCAGCGTTTTTCTTCCAGATGATGAGATTTCAACAAAAATATGGATTACTGCGCTAATTTCTATTCTCAGTGCCTCCATCGACGCTGGGTGATTAGCTTAATACTTATCGTTAATAGGTTTCAACAAGTGTGATTTAACGGGTTCAAATAACAGCTGCGCGGTGGCCATTGCTTGTTGCCAAAAGGGCTTATAACGTGATTTTTAAAGTAGCTACGAAAACGATCGATTTTTTCACGGCTTGTGTGCCACGGCGTAGCATCCTTTTGAAACCAATTGTTATCCAGTTCCATAACTTCGAAAACGGCCGACAAATATTCTGTCATCATTAAACGGTAGCGGTCACCGTTCACTTTAGCGTATTTGTCTTCTGGATCTTCGAAGAAAAAAGGTCCAATGACACCGCCGGCCCAAAATCACAACAAAGATTGCATCAGCACTTATGTGCGGATTTTCTTTGCACCAGGTGCGATTTGCTTATTGACGTAACCACCGGGATGAAAATGAGCTTCGTTAGAAAAGTTGAAATTTCGATAAAAAAAAATGCTTCTGCAAGAAGATACATCACACCATCGTTACTAAGTTTTAAATATTTCAAATCATATCGAGTTATTTCGAGTCATTTCGTAAACCACATATATTATTCTAACTTCCGGTCATAACACAGCTGACATTGGTGCCGATATACTCAAAGTAACCAGTAGATCAAAACGAACACATTACAGGGACCACTCTGTACACTGTATCATGCTTTATTATTTTTGAAAAACATTCCGATCTTTAAAGTTACATACTCTATCATTCTAAATCTAGCTTTATTATGCAGTTATTAAACACGATTTAAGTGATTTTTTGCACACACCAAAATCGTTGTGGTACTTAAGAATGAATTTAAAGTAAATGAGGTAGTTAAATCTACCAAAAAAAGTTGCCAGTTGTAATTTTGCGAACACGTTACTTAATAATCTTCTATAATAAAGTCGGCAAAGGATACGTTTTTTTAATGACTAATTTCACATTCAGAAAAAGAGATTTTCTTTTACAAATAATTGCCCACATCTAGGTCTTATCATTTTGTAAGATTTTAAGTTTCATTTTTTTATATTTTTTACATTAAGTTAACATTACATCCATTAAGAATTTCAAGTTTTACCACATCACCAAACTAAAAAAAAAAAAAATACAAAACACAATACATGAACAACATCTAGTTTTCTATTAAACCATTAAAATAAGACTAGTATATGGAAGGAAGAATGACAAAAAAACAAAAAAGAAAAAATGTTGTGCTTTTAAAACAAAATGTCACTTAAAATGGAAAGTCATTCATCTTCCTGGGTGCTAAAGATAAAAAAGACACTAAAGTAAAACAGAAAATATAAACAAAAAGCTAAACTCGAAAGTAAAAATTAATGTCTTCGGTAACAACACATACACACACACACGCACGAATATTGAAATCTAAAACAAAGGTACGAGTAGGTTGAATAATTTCTTACCTTTAAAAAATTTTTCCTCTAAAGGGTTTTCTTTATGAAATTATTTAAAGCCAACAAATCATCACCTAATTTAAATAATTCATAATAAGCAGTTTTCAAAAGCAATGTAGTAAATTAAGTTATTATAACCAAAACCATCATTGCTATAAATTATAATTTTTGAATAGAATATCAAGTTACTAAAAACAAGAATTTTTAACTTAATATACCATAATTAACGCCTAGTTAAGTGGTAGTTTACAAAAGTCTCAAATTTTTATTATCTTTTTATATTTACGAAAAAAAAAAAAATAAATCTTTTAAAGTTTGTTTTTTTTTTACAATATGGATCATATATTGTAAAAAGTCATAAAAGTCATAGTATTTAGTACCAAAATTTTACGACATTGTATGTCTTTAAAGTGATTATAATGTCTGGCTTAAAATATTTTCAAACAATCGTTAAATTAATTGACTTAAGTCGAAAATGTAATAATCATAATAATAAAATTATAAAATCAGCTTTTTCGAAAATTGTTTAAACACCCATAAACTTCTAACACTTTTTAAGCATTTATTAAAGTTTTTGTTTATTTTGTTGATACCATTAATTGTTGATGTTATTTTCCAAATGAAAACCTGTTGATATTATATATTATATGTTAATATAACATAAAAAAATTTAAAATATAGTCAAAAATTTAATAAAAATTTGTAATTTGTATATTAAAGTTATTACTAGTGGATAAAATTCATAAAAATGTTAACATGTTCATTTGCGAACAAAAAAGTCTGCTTTAATTTCAAAATAGAAATAAGTTCATAAAAATATATTGCTTTTGCCTAAAAAAGTGTAAGAGAAGTTGGCTTGGAATTATGAATATTTTAGTTGTAACAACTAAGAAGATAATAGTCGGTCTAGACCGATTATGCGATATCCTGTATCAAGCATTTAGAGATGGTGTCTCAGGTTCAACTAATTGGATATGGAAAGTAAGCATAAACCAAATTTGACAGGCATTGTTATTATTTTTTTATGCTTGCAGATATACAAAAGTTCATATTTATAATAATAATAATTTCAAACTCAATCATTAAAATGATAAAGATCGAAAATAAGATTTTTTATTTTCATAGAAAATAATGAAATTAAAAATACGGAGGACACGCCGTTAACGGTGAATGTAAGTTTGGCAATAACAAATTATTTTTCTTGTTTTTTCAAGACACAAACATGTATATTGTAATATGCAAAGTGTACTTATATACAAAAATATTTGTTTCAAAGTTGTTTTATATTTTAGTTAGTTATATTGGAGGAGTACAAATTTTGCTTGAATTCTCATTTGGTTGTTTTCAGTAAATATATATAAGTTTAACTTTTTACCAAACTAACTATCTACTGGTTTTGGTTACTGATGAGGGCTGGTGACTCTTCCCGAAACAGCTGTATAACCTATCATGCAGAATATAGATCAATTTTTTGAAGCAAATGTGGCAATGTTTTTGCTTTATTTAAAGTACGAGTAAAAACATTTGATCTTGAGCCTGAATAATTTCAAATTCAATCATTACAATGATAAAGATCGAAAATAAGATTTTTTATTTTATAAAAAATATTAAAATTAAAAATGTTCTTCTTTAAGAAAATGCACTTTTTAAGAAAACGTACTTTTTTTAAGAAAAGGTACTTTAAAAAAGGTACTTTTTTAAAAAAACGTTCTCTTAAAAAAAGGTACTTTTTTAAGAAAAATACTTTTTTGAGAAAAGGTACTTTAAAAAAAAAATTTTACGAAAAGGTGAGTCTTAGGATGATTTATTTCCTTAAAAAAATTACTTCTTAAAAAAAAGTATTTTTTAAGAAAAAGTATTTTTATAATAAAAGTTCATTTTTTTAAAAAAAGATTACAGGATTCAAAATATTTTATTATACTTAGAGAGCGACACTAACTTTTGTCAAGCAAGAAGCGCAAAACAGAGCCCAAAAAGCACTAACAGTTGCAAATTAAAATGAAAGTAAAGCGCTACAATGCGCTAATTATACATACCAGCAGAGCCCAGCCCTCGAAATTCGCATGTAAATTCTAGGAAATTTTATTTTTTCATTTAATAAATAACTTCTTAAGAGCCTAAATGAAATTCATTTAATTTCATTATAAATATTTGTAGAACACACAGAAGGTATATAAATGGGTTTGTTTTTAAATAATTTTATCAGAGCCGCATGGTATGCTAAACAATTTCAGCCAGTTCACAATTGAACACAGGGCTTATGGCATTTTTAATAAACACATACAGTATGTGTCTTATGTATGTGTTAGTAGCAAGCTTAAATGAGATTTAAAAAAAAAAAAAAAAAAAAAAAATGTTCCAGACTGTACAAATCTGTAAATATGGTGGACCGCTAAAAAGAAAACCTTTCAAATGGGATATTTGTAGTCAAAATCGGCTGGTAATTGAAGGTTTAAAATCGGTCACAAGTAACCGCCTTGCTTATTAGTATTATAGATGTTTGTAAAAAATTAAAATTTTTGATAAATTTCCAAAGAACTTATGTATTAGTTGTGGGTTAAAAAATTTTTTTAAACCCGTTAATGGAATTTCATAATTAATACAACGGGAATTTGTTAATCTTTAGTTTCTAATTAATATGTCTTAAAGAATTTACCGTGTTTAAAAAAATTATATTCCTTTTTATACCCTATACCACTATGTGGTTTCGATTTAGCGATGTCAGTCCGTCCGTCCGTCCAAACTACAGGTCGCAAACTACAGGTCGCAAATATGAATATATTTTAATGAAATTTAGTACATAAGCTTTTATCGGCCATAGGATGAGCGCTATTTGGTCCATGTTCAGACCTAGTCCCCATACAAATGACCCCTACGAAATCGACTTAAATTGCCATAAGATCCAAATTATCATATAGATCTCGGTCAAATTGGGTTTGTGTGTGTTTATTACATCCATTTATCAGTTGTCCAAAATAAACTTCATTTGACAATACTCTGTCATATTCTCCATATAACGCCGCTTCCCGATTTTCACTTAAATCTATCAAAAACCAAAAATGTTGCACAGATTTTTCTCAAATTTGGTTTGTATATATTTTTTAAAATATGAGTGACTTTACCGAATATGGTCAGGATCGGTACATTTTTCGACCTAGGACCCATATAAATACAGCATCCGGTATTTTCTATATCCACTTAGTTGGACCAAAGTGATAGAGTCTCTAACCCATGGTATAGGGTATAATATAGTCGGTCTAGACCAACTATATTTTCTTACTTGTATTTGTTAATTTAATTCTTCAGACAGATTCTGTATTAATAAGAAATTTTTTGCGTTATTTTTATTTCTGAAGTGAAGTTTTTAAATTTTAAAATTTAAATCGAAAATTTTGTTATTTAATTTTAAATAACTGAAAAATTCCCATTAGATAGTATGAATTATATTCAAAGCTACGTTTGTCTCTTAAATCTATTGTTATGTTAAACAAAATGTAATCTACCTGTCTTAAAATATTTAATTTTTGTGGGCCTATGCTTAAAACATGATTTTGGCTTAAATATTTCAAACAATTTAGTTAAGTATTATATTTTGATTAAATTTAAAAAATAAGTAGGCGCCAGTGTAAAAGAAACACAATTTATTACATTTAAGATAAAAATTTATAATAAATTATCTATCGTTTCTTAGATTATGACATCAAAATATTTCAAATGTTTTTTTTCATGTTTAGAGTAACAACGTTTTATATAAAAAAACTCTGTAAAAAAGATATTGATTTAAAAGCTGTAAGAAGGAGACAATAGTTGAAGCAACTAATTATTTGCATAACTTGTCATAAAGCATATTTAAGCTAATGAAAACGCCCACTGGTGAAATATGTTAAGCACATAAATATTTATAATATAAGAATGTATATGTGCACATATAAGTTTAAGAGGAGGCCAAGCCAGATTTAAATAATATTTCTTAACATATCAATTTCAAAAGCCATAAGCCAGCATTCATAATATTGAAAATTAAGTGTTTTGTAAGATAATTTATAATTTATTTTGTTATGTATGAACTACGTGATAATTTGTTTTATTTTAATTTGTATTTTAGCCCATAGTGCATAATAAACTTCATTTTTTTTATATTTAAATCAAGAGGGTTTATTAGTATAATGTAAAATGTCGTTGGTTTCAAAATTAACTTTAAAACATCTGACATTAATATGACAAACACACCTTATTAGTTTTTTTTATAGTGTAATGAATTTGGTATTAAAGGAAAAAAACTAATTTCCGTTGTCACAATAACTAAGGAAAGTTAATCTAGCTTTTTTGACGGAAGTTAAAATTTATGATTTATGTTTGATACTTTTTTTATATCTTGGTAATTTATCACTGTGCACTTTATTATTATTTTGTTAATGACCCTTTGCCTATTTTATATGCAAACATTGATTGTTTTATCCTCTGGAAACCCAATATTTTTTTAGTTTTAGCAATTTGTTTAATTGGCCACAGCAGTACGTCTTAGTTTGCTATAATAACTAATTGTAATTTTAGCTTATTTTAAAGTTTTTTCATACGTGCTTCTGGCTAAAAATGCTATTAAATATCAAATTTGGCTGAAAGTTTATTTATGCATTGTATAAAGGAGGTGTTTTAGGTGTGCGACCGAATGATCTATTGTACTGCTCCCATAAAATCTCATTATTTAGCTACTTAGTATTTGGAAAGAACCCAGGTGCTTTTTTCTATTATGAATTAATGCTCCACAGTCCCCAATTATGTGCTCTGGTGATTCGGCTTCCTCATCATATAATTTGCACATGGGGTTTGCTACAATTCCTAACTTGCACAGATGTTTTTTGACCCTACAGTGACTGGTTTAAATCCCGGTTAGTATTTTTAGTCCGTTCTTTGGTAACCCAATACATGACTCAACTCTTTTACTGTTGTAGTTATCTAACAAGAGTTTGGATTGCCTTAAGCTTAAATGACTCGAGAAAAGTTTCTGTCTAACATGGTTCTCATGCTATCTGAGTACGCCTACCCATACTTCTTTTCCTAAAGGGTTCTGGCCCTATCTGGAAGCTCCCCATCTGCTCATTACCTTGAATCCCAAAATGCCCCGGGACCCAACAAAGGCTAACTTTATTGCGATTGCTTAGCTGATTTAGTTCCATACTAACTTAGAGTTTACTTCATAGGAGCTCACTGCTCGAACAGTTGACTATTTGATAGGAGGGTTATGCCCCGTATTTTGTATTTCCTATTCAAGTTGATTCATGTAAATCTAGCAATGGCATAAATTGCTGCTTGGAAAATACTTGTGTGCATTTCCATTGACTCGAAGTATTTGGTTCTAGGCCACAAGACTCCCGACCATGTATCACTTCTGGTTTTTGACCCGTCTGTGTACCATTAGATTGTATATTCTCTTAGAGAATACGCTGTACTTAAACAGCTCCATTTTTTGTTAATTCTAAGTTTTGTTACAAAGTATTTCTCAAATCGTATATCATCTCAATCCTGTCGATAGGATAATCTAGGATGGGTAATTATTAACTTGACTTGTTCGGTTCCATTGCCCTTCACAGAGTACCCACTACTCCTCTACATACCATTGTAGCACGCTTGGCTTTCTCAGAAATGTGGTCGGCATGTGCTTTATCATTTTAGTTTGCTGTCTAGTACTATCCCCAGATATTTCACCTCTACCTTTAATTCTATGACTTGTCCCAGAGTTTGATTTGGCCTCCTTCTTGGAAGTTTTAATTTCCTGGTAAATGGTAGATTAGTGGTCTTCGTCGGATTGATATTCAATCCTGTTATCCTAAACCATTGACGTATAATCCTCAACGATCTTTGCACAATGTCACAAAGGCTCTCCTCTAATTTGGCTCTTGCTACTAAGGCTATATCGTCCGCTTGCCCTAACATTCTATTCCTGCTTCCGACAGTTTCTCTGCCTGTCTGTGTGTCTGCCTGTCGTGGGGCAACCCCATTCCCCTTACCCTATTGATCTGAAACTTGTCCCGTAGTCTTGTTGTGACTATAGATTAATTATGGGGTAGTCAAGCAGAGTCACGCATAGTCACGTACAGTCACGGAGTGATCTAAACGTCACTTCTGCTCATCCGATCGATCTGAAACTTAGTCCATGCACTTGCTGTGAAAAAAGATTAACTTTGACATAATCACGCACGGTCACGCACAGTCACGCATAGTCACGCACAGCAACGGAGAGACTAAAACCTCACTTCCTTTATCCGATCGATCTGAAATTTTGTCTATACAGTTGGTGTGAATAAAAGATTAACTTTGACATAGTCACGCAAAGTCACGCACAGTCACGAAGTCATTCAAATCTCATATGCATAAGGAAAGAAAGAGTTTTAATAAAAAAACAATGTTTTTTGTTTTTAATTTTTGGGAACTTCTATTTATATTTAGTAAATTATAACGCATCTAAGGTGCCCGTTGAAAAATGCTGAAAAATATTTTAAGTAGAAGGCAATTTTTTACCTATTTGGCTCTATTATGATTAGTGTTCGAGATATAACCAGTTATATGTTCCCCTTTACAATTTGACGCACTTGAACTTGACAATCCTAAAAATAGTTACCGCTCAGGGAGTATAATATCAACAATTTTGTTATACCCACCAAACTACTGTCCAGAAGGTATATATCAGTTTGTCATTCCGCTTAGCGGTGTCCGTCTGTCCGTCTATCCGTTTGTCTCTTAAAGTTAGAATAATATAGCTTGTAACTATTTCGAGCAGATTGGCATTTAAAATAGTGTAAATCGGGCAACATTGCGCCAAGATATGGCTTAATATATGTGGACACCTCTAAAAAATGCTGGAAACTCAATGCGTTTGTTGTAATAATTTATTATTTAGTTTTTTAAATATTTGGTTTACATTTGTAAAAAAACAGTGCAGTGAGTCCAGATATTAATGTAAACATAAAAACCAGGAATTAAGTACTCTTATTTGTTCTACCTCGCTTAGTTTTCCGGATATAAGCGATTTTTTGTTTCCTGCCAAAACTAATATGTAGGTGTATGAGTGGCAATTAGTAAAACGTATACCTGTAGCGTTAAGTCGGAATAATGACTAACGAACTGGTCTTCACCACCGCCTTAGAATTCATAAAAAATTGGTGCAAATATTGTGCCTTGCTCTACTAAGACATATACAGATATTTATATATTTTATAGTTCGCGCTATATGGCGGAATTAGGAAAGAGAATATCAGTAACTTAAACATAATTATGACTATCAGTTCAGTTGGAATGTCATTTAGAATGTATAAGAATTTCCACTAAATGATTAATGAATGTTCTTTTTTCCAAAAATTAAAAGCTTATAACGGGTGATTTTTTTGAGGTTAGGATTTTCATGCATTAGTATTTGACAGATCACGTGGGATTTCAGACATGGTGTCAAAGAGAAAGATGCTCAGTATGCTTTGACATTTCATCATGAATAGACTTACTAACGAGCAACGCTTGCAAATCATTGAATTTTATTACCAAAATCAGTGTTCAGTTCGAAATGTGTTTCGCGCTATACGTCCGATTTATGGTCTACATAATCGACCAAGTGAGCAAACAATTAATGCGATTGTGACCAAGTTTCGCACTCAGTTTACTTTATTGGACATTAAACCAACCACACGAATGCGTACAGTGCGTACAGAAGAGAATATTGCGTCTGTTTCTGAGAGTGTTGCTGAAGACCGTGAAATGTCGATTCGTCGCCGTTCGCAGCAATTGGGTTTGTGTTATTCGACCACATGGAAGATTTTACGCAAAGATCTTGGTGTAAAACCGTATAAAATACAGCTCGTGCAAGAACTGAAGCCGAACGATCTGCCACAACGTCTAATTTTCAGTGAATGGGCCCTAGAAAAGTTGGCAGAAAATCCCCTTTTTTATCGACAAATTTTGTTCAGCGATGAGGCTCATTTCTGGTTGAATGGCTTCGTAAATAAGCAAAATTGCCGTATTTGGAGTGAAGAGCAACCAGAAGCCGTTCAAGAACTGCCCATGCATCCCGAAAAATGCACTGTTTGGTGTGGTTTGTACGCTGGTGGAATCATTGGACCGTATTTTTTCAAAGATGCTGTTGGACGCAACGTTACGGTGAATGGCGATCGCTATCGTTCGATGCTAACAAACTTTTTGTTGCCAAAAATGGAAGAACTGAACTTGGTTGACATGTGGTTTCAACAAGATGGCGCTACATGCCACACAGCTCGCGATTCTATGGCCATTTTGAGGGAAAACTTCGGAGAACAATTCATCTCAAGAAATGGACCGGTAAGTTGGCCACCAAGATCATGCGATTTGACGCCTTTAGACTATTTTTTGTGGGGCTACGTCAAGTCTAAAGTCTACAGAAATAAGCCAGCAACTATTCCAGCTTTGGAAGACAACATTTCCGAAGAAATTCGGGCTATTCCGGCCGAAATGCTCGAAAAAGTTGCCCAAAATTGGACTTTCCGAATGGACCACCTAAGACGCAGCCGCGGTCAACATTTAAATGAAATTATCTTCAAAAAGTAAATGTCATGGACCAATCTAACGTTTCAAATAAAGAACCGATGAGATTTTGCAAATTTTATGCGTTTTTTTTTTTAAAAAAGTTATCAAGCTCTTAAAAAATCAGCCGTTAGTAATAAGATCTTGAGTTTCAAAGCATATTTTTTAAAATAAAAAATACAGTCTGACAAGGAAGTGTTTTTTATTTGTTTTAATTAATTATTTTTTTTTTTTTTTCAATATTATCTTTGTGTTTACCAACTAATACTATAAAACGTGAACAAAATTGAAAGTAAGTATGAATAAGCTAGAACAAAACAAAAGAAACCTTAGAATATAATTGTCAAGATAGTGTTTCTACATCGCATGTTTACACAAAAAAAAAAAAAAAAGAATAAAATAGAAAAAATAAGGCAAAATTATTTGGCATCAATCGTAACTTGCAGTCATCTTTTCATAGAACTAAATAGTTTCAGCACGCATTCCATTAAATTTTATTCCATTTCTCTAAAATTATTGCTTTCAAATCAGTTTTGTCTTTATATGGATGCCCCTTGGCAGTGTTTTTTTTAAGTCGATTCACATGTTTTCGATTGGGTTTAGGTCTGGACTCTGGTCAGCTGTTTTCAATATTTTGCTACAGTTGTAAAGAGGCCAAGAGCTTGCCATGTGCGCCTCATGTGTGGGGATCATTATCTTGAGAAAATTGTAAATATGGCTTGCTGTTAGCATAAAACCCAAATTTATCCAAACTTAGTTGACACTTCAAAATATCTAAGTATTATGGGGTATTCAACGCGTTCTCAATAAACGTAATCTGCTATACTATATATGCACCCTCATGGGTTATCCAAATTTCACAGTTGGAATTAATTTTCTCGAGCAACTCTTTATGAGTACTCGTTTATTTTGAAGACCTATCTAATATTTTGTGGGAGGCCACAAAACCATATTATTTTTTGATTTAACTTACCAGAAAATATTGAGTTTTAAAGTTCATTCTAGTCTCTGTAAAATCTTACATAGGCACCCACTCAATCGCTTATGTTCAATTCTACCTACGTGTTCTGTATGATTTTAAATATTATAAAGCATCTGTCTGGTTGAAGAAAATATTTCCGATAATTCTGGTACTGTTTTCTCGTTATAGTAAACAAACTGAATACTACCTGAATGTTTTTTTCCAAACATTTTTAAATCAATAAAACTCAACTTTTCGTAATCAAAGCACAAATAGTTTTTCATCGTTTGATCAGAATATTAGAGGTTATTAAAAAAGTTAAGGCGATAATGGTAGTAAATTTGTTTTAAAAAAAATGAAATTGAAACAAAAATTTTAAGTTTTTTCTCTTTTTTGTTAAATTTTTCCACACTGTTTTTAGTTTATTGTATTTTCGTTACTGTTGGCTAATAAGCACATAAATAATTTAAAGATAAAGAAAAGAAAATAAAATTTTGAGACTTAAAAATCAAACAGGCAACATTTTTTTATGTCATAACACTTTCTTGACAGACTGTATGAGCGAGTTTTCATTGGCTCTTGCATTATAAATGAAATTTCAGAGTCAATTATAAAATTTAGCATAAATAGTAAATCGTGAATTTTAAACTTAATAACAAAATTAGGTAGAGTTAAGATATATACTTATATGTAAATGATTTTCAGAATTTTGTTTAAATTGTTTGCACAGTCGGCGCACAGTCGCTGAAAATTGTTTGTCGTTGGCCAAAATTCTGTAACTTTTGAACCGAACAAACTATTTTAGTAACTGTTTTTCTAGTAGGTAGATATTTTATTGAGCTTGAGTCCGTTTTATTTCATTAAAACTGATTGAGTACTTTTTAAGAAATTCTAGGTTAAAGTTGAACTTTTCATTATACCCTATACCACTATGTGGTTTGGGTATAATGACTTTGTGCTGCTGTTTGTAACAACCAAAAATATTTGACCTAGACCCATCTTTAATTATACCGATCGAATCAGAATCATTTTCTGAGTTGATTTAACAATGTCCGTCCGTCCGTCTGTCCGTCCGTCCGTCCGTCTGTGTGTCCATGTAAAGCTTGTAATCAAACTGCAGGTCGCAAATATGAATGTATTTTGATGAAATTTGGTATATAAGCTTTTATCGGCCATGGGATGAACGCTATTGAAATTGGTGAGAATCGGTCCATGTTCAGACCTAGCCCCCATACAAATTACCCCTATGAAATCGACATAAATTGCCATAAGATCCAAATTGTCATATAGATCTTAATCAAATTGGGTTTATATGCGTTCATTACATCCATTAATGAGTAGTCCAAAAATGATCCCTTTGGCCCCATATAGGGCTGCTTCCCGATCTTCACTTAAATCTATTAAAAAACAAAAATATTGCACTGATTCTTCTCAGATTTGGTTTGTATATATTTTTGCAAAATACAAGAGACTTTTCCAAACATGATTATGATCGGTCCATTTTTGGACCTAGTCCCATATAGATATAGCATCCGATATGAACTTTTTCATATCTGCAGCCAAAAAAATTAATAAAAATCGCACTCAAATTTGGTTTTTGCTTATTTTCTATGTCCAGTTAGTTGGGCCTAAGAGATAGGGTTTCAAAACGCATGGTATAGGGTATCGTATAGTAGGTCTAGACCGACTATAATTTTCTTACTTGTTTTATTTTATTTTTAGCGTGAAATACGGGTTTTCTATTTTTTTTTTTATTAAATAATATCATATTTGGATTCTAATAATAAGTGCAAGCATTTTTTTTAATAGTGGGATTTTTTTAATGTTTACACTCAAAAAAATTTTTACACTAAAAAAGTAAAATCAGCTGGAAATTTTGCTATTACTACTGAAAAATTAAAAATTTTTTGCTGTCAAATTTGCAAATTTGTTTACACCCAAAGAATATTTCCAGTTAAAGAAACGTTAGTAATATTATCTAATAATCTTGCTAATTCTACAGAAAAATTTATCATTTTTTGCTGTCAAATTTGTTAATTTTTGCAAAATAAATCTGCTATACATTAGCGCGATGATCTTGGCTTTCATATGAAAATAAGGGTTTTTATTTTTTGAATCTTTCTTATTTAATAAAATATTTCATACATATGTGGCTATGTAGACCGACTATGCGATACCCTATACCATGCATTAGGTACCCTATCTCTTAGGTCCAACTAATTGTATATAGCAAATTAGCATAAGCCAAATTTGAGTGGCATTTTTATACCCTATACCACTATGTGGTTTGGGTATAATGACTTTGTGCTGCTGTTTGTAACAACCAAAAATATTTGACCTACACCCATCTTTAATTATACCGATCGAATCAGAATCACTATCTGATTCGATTTAACGATGTCCGTCCGTCCGTCCGTCTTTGTGTCCATGTAAAGCTTGTAATCAAACTGCAGGTCGCAAATATGAATATATTTTGATGAAATTTGGTATATAAGCTTTTATCGGCCATGGGATGAACGCTATTGAAATTGGTGAGAATCGGTCCATGTTCAGACCTAGCCCCCATACAAATGACCCCTATGAAATCAACATATATTGCCATAAGATCCAAATTATCATTCAAATCTTAGTCAAATTGGGTTTGTATGTATATATTACATCCATTAATTAGTAGTCCAAAAATGATCCCTGTTGGACAACTCTTAGTCATAGGCCCCATATAAAGCTTCTTCCCGATCTTCACTTAAATCTATCAAAAAACAAAAAATATTGCACTGATTCTTCTCAAATTTTGTTTGTATATATTTTTGCAAAATACAAGAGACTTTACCAAACATGGTCAGGATCGGTCCATTTTTCGGCCTAGTCCCCATAAATATATAGCATCCAATATGGACTTTTTCATCTCTGCAGCCGAAAAAATTAATAAAAATCCCACTCAAATTTGGTTTATGCTTATTTTCTATATCCAGTTAGTTGGGTCTATGAGATAGGGTCTCTAAACGCATGGTATAGGGTATCGTTTAGTCGGTCTAGACCGACTATAATTTTCTTACTTGTTATTAATTTTTTTGTCTGCAGTTATGCAAAAGTTCATGTCGGATGCTATATTTATATGGGGATTAGGTCGAAAAATGGACCGATTCTGACCATATTTGGCAAAGTCACATATATTTTTAAAAAATATATACAAACCATATTTGAGAAAAATCTGCGCAAAATTTGTGTTTTGTTTTTTATAGATTTAAGTGAAGATCGGGAAGCAGCTCAATATGGGGCATATGACTAAGAATTGTCCTATAGGGACTATTTTTGAACTACTGACTAATGGATGTTATAGATACATTCAAACCCAATTTGACTGAGATCTATATGATAATTGGGATCTTGTGGCAAGTTATGTCGATTTCATAGAGACCATTTGTATGGGGACTAGGTCTGAACATGGACCGATTCTCACCAATTTCAGTAGCATTTATTCCATGATCGACAAAGACTTATATACGAAATTTCATCAAAATATATTCATATTTGCGACCTGTTGTTTGATTAAAAAATTTACATGGACACACAGAGGGACGGACGGACAGATGGACGGACATTGCTAAATAGATTCAAAAAATGATTCTAAGTCGATCGGTATACTTGTATTGTAGACTTATAGGGCTGTTTAAATTACCGTAATTTGAAATTTTTTTTGAGTAATTTCATTAAAATGAAAAAAGTGTTCTACCGGTGGATCGTCACGGGTGTAGTGAGTGCATGAACACGGTGTATAAAAACACTTATTATGATTCATGTACTCACAAAGAATACGATGTGTGTATGGACATAGTGTAAAAAGATTAGCACACACTATGTATATTTGGGTCTAGATATCAAGCAACAAGTGTTCGATTTGTTAGCATTGATTTAATTTGATGTTTTATTTACGTTTGACCATCCGGAATTTATGAATGGCAATTGTAAATATGTAAACACAAAAGCGATGGACGCAGGGGATACTTTTACAACATTCCTTCTACTCTTAGTGTCACTCAGTACATTTCTTACTGGACACAAATATACATAATTAAATTCTAAATGTAATTTTTATATAATTTTAATGTATTGGAGTGGAGTGGATTGCAATAAATCACTCAATTTTATCGATAAGAACAGAATTATATTTGTATACAAAGTGTAATTTAATTTAAAAAAATTCAATTATAATCTAACCGTGAATTTGAAAGCATCCATTAATTTTGCAAGTATGCTTGAACACTTCATATGGCAACCATATCATATAAAGTTCAGAGCTAGTAGAATAAAACCTAAGTTCTAAACAAATCCTCAAAAGTATGTTTACATCTTCGAAGTATTCTATTGACAAGTTGGATACTTATTATTTGACGTCCCATCTGGTAGATTTTTTTCGAGTAAAATTAAAAGTTGCTGTTAGCACATACTTATATTTAAGCTTCAAATAAAAAACTATGCAATGCTGTGTGTGTGTTTAATCAATTTTTGTAGAATTGGCTCTTATAAAATTATTTATAAATGAAAAAATAAAGTTTCATAGAATTTGCACGCAAATTTCGAGGGCTCTGCTAAATAATTGTAGTGGCTCTATTCCAAGTTAGTTTTCCATTATTTTGCTTTTATAAGGTCCAAAACAAAATAATAAACAAAATGCTAAAATGTAAATCAAATCTAAATAAAAAATCCGATATAACTTTACTTCGTTAGCGATAACTTAGAAATCAATAAAAACACTCTCATTAAATTGAGCACAGATGTAGAGGATTATCAATAACAATTAGTATTTCAAAATTTTAAAATTATCACTTTTCATCACAAAATTTTGGTTCTGTGTTAATAAATTTAAATCTTCCTAAATCACATTTTGATACATGCGGTTTTAAACGGCTTCTCAATGCCTTTTAGATGATGCCTTGGTCTATTTTATTTTATTTGTTTTATTTTTAACTAGCTGTTTTTACCCGGTCTTGCCCGGGATAAAAAGGACTTTGACTTGAAAAATGGTTCACTATGCTTACCAGGCGCTGAGTACTTAGTCCCCAAAGAAGAAATTCCCCAATGAAATGAACTTTCTCCCCAAAAATTTGTATGGGCAGTAAATTAATTTTTTATTTCAATTAAAATTTTTTTGATTTTTTAATTTAAAAGTTTTTTATAAGATGCTGCAGCAAAAATGCTTCAAAAATAAGCTGAGAAACCGCTTTAAATTTTTTTCTTCAGTTTATTTATAAACATCAAATATAACGGAATGGTTCGCAAATTAAAGGAATCACAACTTTTAAAAATTGAATTACTTCATTCAATAAGTGATCATCATTGAGCAGAGACGTCAAATTCAAGTTTCAGAAATGAAAGACTAATGCGACGTTTAATATTGTGTCGCAAGGTTTCTTTAAGCAACTGCTTATAGTATATGTGTGGCCTATTTTGATCAACAGGTAATTATTTCAAATACGTAGATAAAATTTATCATATGACATTTCACTAAGCTGTGTTCCGTGATCGAGTCGCGTCCGCGCCCCTCGCGCCGCATCCTTGCAGCTACTACCCGTGCTACCGCTTAGTTTTCGTTAACTTATTTTAATTCCTAAAACATATTTTTTAGAGCATTGCGATATTTTAGCTGAGCTGTGTTCCGAAAGCGCGTCGCATCCACATCCGTCGCGTCAGAGTCCGCGGTCGCGCGCCGCTCCCGCGCGTTTGGCAGCCACACCCGTGCTGCCGCGCAGTTGTTGCCAACTTATTTTAATTGTCAAAATATATTTTTCAGATCATTCCGATGTTCTATCTAAGCTGTATTCCCCGTGCGCGTAGCTTCCGTGCAACGAAATGATGCTATTGAAGAGAATACTCATTTTAAATGCATTTATTGTAGTACATATATTGAGAGCAGTATGCAAAAAATTGGACAAAACTCATTAAATAAAAATATGTAAAAATTTAAGAATGAATTTGGGGAGTAAGTTCATTTTTTATTTCGATTAAAAAAAAAAATCGGGAATTTGTTCATTTCTTTTGGGTACCTTTTTTTTTAAGTTTGGGGAATTTGTTCACCGTGTAGTTATTTCCGTGTAAACCAAATTTCAGAGAAATCCGTTTAAAAGTACAAATTTGTATAGGGAAGAAATATACGACACAACAAAATATGAATCTTATATGAAAATTGGACGTAAAAGTAGGCGTGGTCGGTAAAAATCATATGGGGACCTTCCCTGGAATATGTACTAAATTTCGGATTGTATAGTAGTAGTATAGAGATCGTGTGATCAAATTTTAGACATCCCTTGAAAAATATAAATTTCTATAGTGAGCAAATATACCAAAAAACAGAAAATTAATTTTGTATAAAAAGTGGGCATAGAAGGAGGCGTGGCTGGCAAGAATCATATGGCGACCTCTCTGGAGTACAGAGATCGTGTGTAGCAAATTTCAGAGAAATCCGAAAAACAGAATACGAATTGTATACAAAAAGTGGGCGTAACAGTAGGCGTGATCGGTACGAAGAACATGTCGACCTTCCCTGGAGCAGAGAGATCGTGTATATAAAATTTCAGAGAAATCGGTTTGAAAATAAAAATTTGTATAGCGAACAAATGTACCAAAACTCAAAATGAATTGTATACAAAAAGTAGGCGTTAAAGTAGGCGTGGCCGGTACGAAGCATATGGCGACCTTTCCTGGAGTACAGAGATCGTGTGTACCAAATTTCAGAGAATTCCGTTGAAAAATAAAAATTTGTATAGCAAACAAATATACCAAAAAAACAGAAAACGAATTGTATACAAAAAGTGGGCGTAAAAGTAGGTGTGGCCGCAAGAATCACATGGTGACCTGGCCTGGGGTACAAAGATCCTGTGTACCAAATTTCAGAGAAAAGCGTTGAAAAATAAAAATTTGTATAGCGAACAAATTTACCAAAAAACAGAAAATGAATTGTATACAAAAAGTGGGACCTTAGCTGGAGTACAGGGATCCTGTGTAATAATTTCAGAGAAATGCGTTGAAAAATAAAAATTTGTATAGTGAACAAATATGAATAAAACAGAACATGAATTGTATACAAAAAGTGGGCGTAAAAGTAGGCGTGGTCGATAAAAAGTATATGGTGACCTTAGCTGGAGTACAGGGATCGTGTGTACCGAATTTCAGAGAAATCTGTTAACAAATAATAAAACAGAACATGAATTTTACATAAAAAGTGGGCGTAAAGGTAGGCGTGGCTGGTAAAAAAGTATATGGCGACCTTTCCTGGGGTACAGAGATCGTGTGTACCAAATTTCAGGAAAATCCGTTGAAAAATAAAAATTTGTATAGTGGTCAAACAAACAAACAAACAAACAAACAAACATACAAACAAACAAACAAACAAATAAACAAACAAACAAACAAACAAACAAACAAACAAACAAACAGAAAATGAATTTTATATATATAGATATTAGCGCAATTATTTAAGCCACTTCATTAAGTTTTTTTATTAATTATTATTTCTTCCGCCGCCATATTTCTGAATCTGTTACAGCTGGAGGTCCAGCTGGTATTAACAATCCAAACATTCCAAAATTGAACTTTCAATGTGTAACCCTAACAGAGGTAGTTGAAAGTTTCAATGCTATTAAATCGAATGCAGTGGGCCTTGATATAAAAATGATTTTATCATGGATTGTCCGTTTCATAATGTACTTGTACTACTAGCATCTTCCCAACGGAATGGAAATATGCCAAGATTATAGCAGTATCAAAAACGGGTAATGAATACTGCCCGATTGCAATTCTTCCTTATCTCTCAAAAGTTTTCGAGCACCTTTTACAGAAACAGATCTTTAGTTATTTAAACGACAACAACTTACTTACAGAGCGTAGATCAGGTTTCAGACCCCAACATAGCTGTATAGAAGCTTTATGTGATGTAGTTGAGGAGATAAGAATCAACATAGAAAAATATCTAAGATATCTTTTTTGGTTTTATTGGACCACTCAAAGGCATTTGACATGGTGCACCACTGAATTTTATGCCTCAAAGTGAAGAAGATTTTTAACTTTTCTGCATTGGCAGTTAGACTCATTTACCAATCTGTTGCTAATGGTAAGATCCCAATCTGTTGCTAATGGTAGCTCCATCTCAAACTCACTGCAAGTTATAAGAGGGGTACCACAGGGCTCGATCCTAGGACCACTACTTTATTCGATATATGCAACTGATCTACCAAAATAAATTAAATACTCTAAGATTCAGATGTACGCTGATGACATTCTACTATATTTAAGTAGTACCAAAGATTCAATTATTTTCAAAACTCAGGAACTAAATTATGATCTCAAACGAATTCTAAATTGGGCAACGGCAAACGGCCTGCGACCTAATCCAAATAAATCATAGTGTATTATAACAAATAAGAAAGTGATGCATTTGGAGAATGAGATTAATATCTTCTTCGGGGGCTCTAAAATTGACATCGTGGACTCTGTAAAAAATCTCGGTGTTGTGTTTAATGGAACTCTGACTTGGTCAGATCATATTAATCAATCCTGTGGCAGAATTTATAGTCTGTTAAGAAGCTTATGGTAAACACAGCACTTTACTCCACCGGAAATAAGATTGCTACTTGCTAAAAATATCTTTTACTAACATTACTATATGCATCTGAGGTTTTCACAGGTTGCAACTCTAGGTATAACAGGAAACAAACTGTAACTTTCAATAACATTATTCACTATATCTTTCGATTAAGAAAATTTGATCATGTTTCCCAATACTCGTGTCATGTCTAATACATGTCTTTTGGCAACTATGTTTAATTCAAAAATGTTATATTCCTACATAAAATTATTATAACAACGGCTCCAAAATATCTTTTTGGACGATTAAGGTTCGCAAGATCATCCAGTGAAAATCGAATAATTCATTTTAAATATCGGGATCATGCCTCTGAATGTCAATTTTTCATTCTAACTATTCGTCTCTGGAACCAACTTCCTAATGTTACGCAAAATACAGGCAACGCAATAGGATTTAGAAAATTAATATATCAATACTTTAATTGATTTTATTCGATTTTTTTTATGTTTCTAAATTGTAATTTATAATAATTTATATTGAGATTAAGAGCTACTGATGTTAAATATAATGAATAACTTATCTGATTCCATTACTGTAGTTTATAAGGTACTGTGTCTTGTTGTAATGGAAAATCAAATTTAATAAAAAAAATACAAATACAAATACAATATAAAAGATCTATGCCAAACTTTAGCAAATTCAAGGAGGCTGAGGCCGATTTTAAATTATCAGTTTGTTGGGTATAAGAAAGTTGGCTGAAAGAAAGATGCTCACAACTGACCATAAACAAAATCGTGTGACAACACGCAAATAAGGGTTTGAATTTATTCCACATAATACTAATAAGTTTTTCCTTTGGTTTATAATGTCCACATAATCTAGTGGCAAGTTATTGGACAGATTCAAAGACGGCTAAGAAAACCTCATTTGGCAGAGAGGAAAGTGCCTTTTCATCAAGACTGTGGATGGATGCATACGAATGTAGTACCCATTGCTAGTCCGCAGTGACTATATTTCTATTGGCTTTTTTCTCGTATTTACCTCGCTGGCTGTAGGAAAAAAACTGTTATTAAATTTTTTGGAAAGTCTTTTAAATTAAAAATAACTTGCTTAAAATTATGTAAGAAAAATTAATACATTATGGAACTGCTCAAGCAAAAGACTAAGATTTGATTACTCAGTCGGTTGATCAACTTAAAACTAAACCAGCAACATAACCTGATTCGCTTCAGAAGTACTGAGTAAAAGTGTGAGAATACCTCTAGAACTGTTGTACAAAATAAATTATTTTTGGTACAATTTAACAGCAGTCCTCTCATGTAATCATAATAATGAAATTACAAGCCTTCTTCACCTTAAAAATTCATAATTCCCATACAAAGCAGTCTGTGGATAGCTATTGGATATAAAACCCTTTGCGATACTCATCGGAGAGTGTAATAAAACATCAAAAACTGGTAATATAAAAATCCAAATTTAAATAAAGAAACAGTTAATAAATACGTGATAACAATTCCTATGAAATGATAAAAATAACTTCAATTTACAACCCTTGAACAGATTTCGAAAAATTTTAAGATAAAATGTCAGTTTTATATTTATTTTAATGATTTTACTTTTGTTTTGTTAGACCAGCTAAGGTATTCCAAATACTGTCTAGTTGTTATTTTTCTTTTTAATTTTAATTCTCTTATGTTTAATTGTTGTTTCGAAAAAGGAAAAAAAAACCAAATCCCAGTGGACATTTAACTTTTTATTATTTTCATATTTATTTCTCATATTGATCTGACTTGACAATTTCTTTGTGTCATTAATTGGTAACAATATATAGATCAAGTGGGATTAAAAAAAAATAAAATGAACAAACATACATTTTTTAAGGTGTGTACATCGAGATTTAAGAGAAATAGTGAAATACACTTTATTATATAAACTCAATTCCAAAACAAAAACAGAAACCTTCAAAATAATCTCAGTTAGAAAATATCATGACCTTTTTTTTAATCTCCTTAGAAAATGACTACTGTTAACCTTTTTTTTTCCCCCTAAAAAAAAAAACACAGGCAGCTATCAAATCTTTAAAAACAAAGCAAGATTTTATTACCTTATGTGTTGGTATATTATTTTTTTATATTTAATAAAGAAAATCACAATTCTTTGTTTCTTAATCAAGCAGCTCAACAAATTCTCGCGTTAACCGCCGCAATTGTGGTAAAATTGTATAATAAGTAATAATTTATTTTATATGTCAAAGACTTGTAAAAAAAAACTTATTTGAAATTTATCAATAATCACAGCAAATAACCACAGTTAGCACATAATGTTGCTGTTTTACCGCTGCTGTTACCCAATATAAATACATTGTTGAAAATTGAAATTGAATAGAGAATGGCGAATTGAGGCCAATGCTTTTCAAGAATGCGACAAATTGACATAAGCAATAAAAAAAAATTGATTTGTATAGAATAAATTATGTCTTAAGTATTAAATAAATTTTTTTCAAATATAATAAAGATTTCAAAGTAAAAAAAATTTTTCAAAAGCTAAACAAAGAAGTAGCCAATAAAAAAACTCAGATGCATTTAAAATTGAATAGCAAACATTTAAAATTAGAGACTCTCTATGCACGACAAAATTTAAAGGGAATAAAAGTTTTGAGAACATACCAAACAACAAAACTCAGGCCTTTGTGAAAAAAATTAAAAAAAAAAAATCATAAAACGTAAATATGTACAGGCATGTCATAGAAACAAATTCCGATCGAAAGTGGAATTGAAACCGTATTTGGCTTCTTCAGAAAACGTAAACCGACAAATTTTATCGATATGAAACCACTTTCAATTTCTTAAGTGGAATTGATATTTTAAGTAGCATAAATATAAAAAAAAAACTATCCAGAACAACATAAAATTAATAAAAAATACTATTGGTTTATTTATTTTAGCAAAATTTAGACATTTCAATCTTTAAAATATATTTTATTACCAATTTAAGAGAAAAGAGTTTTTAGATTACGAAATATACAAAACGTCGTAAAATTATTATTGCCACCTTTTTATTTCATACAAACCACTTTGTGTTTAGTGCAAAATATAAGTTTTTTTTCTAACAAAATACAAGACTGACAGCATAAAGGCGAAGCAAAACAAACAATTGAGAAAACATGTAAATATTAGAAGATTTAAATTTAAAATTTGTTTTAATTTATTTATTGTTAAAGGGGAAATCATCGTAGTTCAGGACAAGAACGGACTTTTCTTGAATTCATGGAGTGCCAGGGGTTCGTGAAGGGAGATCGGGTTGTTGTGGAATGTCATTTGGCAGATCTGACAGACCAATTAAATTCTTCTGGCCCACCATCTAATGAAAATTTTCCAAAACCATCACAAACGCATATATGATTTCTGTTTACAAACAAATATACATACATATGTAACTTACATTTCATTTGGACTGACAAAGGATCAACGACAATTTTTCAACGATATGTTGGTTTAGTTCTTCTATTGCTGCAACAATGGATATGCCGGGCATTTTTATATTGTTTATTTATTTATTATTTTATTTATTTAACGTAAAATAATTCTTCAAATTTCTCTTTATTTTATTTTTCTTTATGACAATCAGCTGTGTATTTTTCGTTAAGTTGCCGTATTTAATGCACAAAAATAACTTTTTCATTTTATTTTTCGACTTAATGAAAGCAACAAATTTCAGAAAAAGCTAAAAAGAAATCGATCGATTTGGTAATACGAATCAAATCGATTTCGATTTTATTCTATGACGTGCCTGATTAATTAATAAAAAAAAGAGAAAAACTATCATTCTACATACATTGCGTATATGTTTAAATGTTAAATTTTGATAATGTTAATCATTTTTTGAAATAGGAAAAAATAAAACCTTTTGTAATTTTTTACCATGTGGGAGCTAATTTACGGATGAATTTTCTTGAACTATTTTTGGAAAAGTACTGGACTAATGGAGAGGTATGAGCCAAAGATTAAAAAAACTCAATATAATTATTATTTCTTTGATATACGGTAATACGAATCAAATCGATTTCGATTTTATTCTATGACGTGCCTGATTAATTAATAAAAAAAAGAGAAAAACTATCATTCTACATACATTGCGTATATGTTTAAATGTTAAATTTTGATAATGTTAATCATTTTTTGAAATAGGAAAAAATAAAACCTTTTGTAATTTTTTACCATGTGGGAGCTAATTTACGGATGAATTTTCTTGAACTATTTTTGGAAAAGTACTGGACTAATGGAGAGGTATGAGCCAAAGATTAAAAAAACTCAATATAATTATTATTTCTTTGATATTTTGGCCCAAAAAGGCTCCCAAAACCTAAATTGTGGAATTTAGTATGTTCGAAAACTTTTAACTGCAATATTTGGAATAACTTCGCCGAATAAAGTGTACAGTAAAAACCATTTGTTAGTCCCAAAAAATAGTTCCAAAAGGCAGTGAGAAAATTGAAGACATCGGGCGCCAATTGAGAGAACAACATGTCGATTAATCCAAAGATTTAGTGCTAAAAAATTCACAGTTAGAGATCTTGCAGATACAGGATCTTGCAAAAGGATAAATCAACACTATTTTAAAAGATACTTTGGGCCCAAAATACATCCAATCACGATAGCTTCCAGAAACACTATTTTTTGTAAAGAGTACCGCATTTAATATCTATAAAGCAAAGCTTTCTAAGAATGTAATTTAATGCATCATTGGGAATGATGAGACTTGTATATATGCGTATCACCTGAAGACAACTAACCAAGCGAATATCGTGCAGAGTTGAAGAAAGACCGAATATAATTATGCTGAAATCATTCAAAAATCAAAATTTTGTTAATAGTTTCTGATGAATTACATTCATCTTAATAAGGAATCTTTGTTGAGATTATTTTGCACAAAAATTACTAAAATGTAAATATAAAAAATTAAAAAAATATAAAAAATTTAAAAACTATCGAAAAGTACCAAAACAATGTACGAATTTTTAACCAAAGTTAAAAATCTAACTTTATTTCAATGTATATTTTTATCCCTTAAGCCTTTCAGGACCGGATACATTAGAAGTGTTACACTTTTCAGTTTTTTAGAAAAATATGTTCTTATTTCTAATACTCTCGCCTTTATTTTTTGGGAAATTAACCCAATATTTATTATGCTATCGTATTATTGTAATATTATTTATCCGTCCTATTATAAATATAAAAAAAATCGACTGAAGTAGTAACAGATCATTTTATAGATCAAATTTTATAGATCATTTTCAGAGATAATGCCACGTTTTCCAAAAAAAAACATAAATGGAAAAACTTCATAACGGGTTGATGGAATTCGAATTTTGAAATACTAAATGAAAGGCACTCAAAAAACAAATTATTTCTCTTAAATCACCCCATAACTCCCTAACCCCTCCAAAAATATTTAAAAAATCAGGCCGTCGCACAGTGGGTGGAATGATAGTCAAACTGAGGATTAATTCAGAGAAGCCATATATAAAAAAAAAATTATTTTTTTTACAAATCTCTAATATTAATAGGCTAGGCGATTTCTTGTGACTGATGTTTTGTTCTACCGTTTTATCCCGATTTTGACCAAACGTATATTATTTGAAAGGTATTTCTTTTTAGCCGGTTTGCAGATTTATAGATTTTTAATTTTTTCCTTTATTTTGATTAAATTGCATTTAAAGTTGCTACTAACACATACATAAAATTATACAATGCTATGTGTGTGTTTATTAAATTTGTTAATGTGTTTGTAATAAAAACGAGTTTGTTTTTTGTGTCGATTTGTGAATTGGCTATAATTGATAAGCATACTTTTGAGGTCTTTATTTAATGAAAAAATAAAATTTTCTAGAATTTGCGCTTGAATTTCTAGGGCTGGAATCTGCTAGTTATTATTAGTACATTAAAAACTACCATTTGGCAGAAAAAATATTTTTTTTTTAATTTTTTTAAACCTATCAAACGCTTTTTTGTTTTTCGGAAAAAATTACCGTGGTTCACAATTTTTGGTGTAGCTTTAGATTCTAAAGAAATAAATTAATGAATCAAATAACAAACTAGAGTGCAGTTAATGCTCTATTAAAAAAAATATAAGCAAATAAATAAGTTTTTATATTATACCAAATTTAGTATCAATTATTTGAATTTTTATTTATTTTTTTTATTAAGTAAGCTCCATATCAGCAAAATTTTCATTCTTGTAATTGCCAATGTATCATATTTCACACTCATCATAATCATCATCATTTCATTATCATCATCTTCATATTCATTATCATTAACCTCTTATTTACCTGTTGTATTTGGCAAATTTATTAAATGTAGTGTCATCTCTTGTGTATGATGAATTTTTTTCTTACAACTTTTACCTTTCGCTGTAAGTAAAGGATCTGAACTAATTAGAATCCTATTAAACATGTCTTCATATGACTTCTCCCGATTGCATTTACGCGCATAATGTTCTCTAAAATTTTTAAAATCTTTATTTCGTGCTTCTTGAGCTTCCTCAGATAGTTGGCCAATTGGAAATAATGCATGTGATACTATTTCTGGCCCATGAATAACGAATTTGTGTAATGTGGGAGGCACATAAAACCACTGGTAGAGCTTAGCGAAATATCTGGCCGTGTTGTGAATATAGTTTCTAAACTTGTCAACTTGAATCTCATTTCCACAGGATACAACAATAAGTTACGCATGCATTCATTCTATCAATTCTTTGTCCACTTTTGTAATTTGTGCAGAAGCAACGGTATTTTTATATATTAGGTTACATATTTACAACACCAATAACAAAAATCACCGTAAAGAGAAAAAAGAGAAAACAAAAAAAGAAAACAATGAACAAGTGTTAGCTTTTGAGTTTGCAGCATATTTTGATTTGCATTTGGGGACTTTTAAAATAAAGTTCAATATTGCGAATATACGCAAAATGTTTTTCTTAAATCCATAAGCTGAAAGCCGATAAAACTTTGAAACTCTCTATTATTTCAAAATATTAATTTCAAAAATATCATTTTTTGGGATAACATTAAAAAAAATTTTAAAAATATTTCTGCAACATTTTTCTAAAAAAAATACCTGAAAATGAAGATTCTATTTAAAAAAAGTTTTGCTCTTAAAACAAACATCCAAAAAAATATACCTGAAATTCGTAGTTTTTTACTTTTTCCACTTTGCACTTTAGCGAAAATTATTGAAGTTTGAGAGAGTATAACAGAAATAGTAGGTTAAGTTAGGTTACGTTGGATGGGTCGCCCGCCCGGATACACACGAAGGCCATATGGCCCATTGTGATACCCTGTAGAAAGTGCCGGAAAGGTAGAGATAGGAAAAGAAATTAAAAAGTACAGATATATAGTGTAAGTGGTATGGAGAATGGGAAAGAAAATAAAAGAAAATAACATGTGAAAAAGACAACTTTCGTCCACTATGCGTCCCTCCTGAACAAGCCACATTCCCTCAAGAAGTCCACAAGGAACGCTGAGTGGAACGTCTAATATGCAACCCATGTTATCGAAGAATCTTTGCCCCTAGATATCTAAGGCGCCGGTTCTTCAGTCCTGGACATTCACGCAGCAAATGTTGCACTGACTCCTCCACGTCCACATCCATACTCGTATAGGTTGGCTGATTGTCCCTTTACCAAAATCAAGGAGTAATTTCGTTGTCTTTGGATTAGGCAAGGGCCATATGATCTGGAATATTCTGCAAGAGGTTAGTTGCGTCCACCTTGTCCTTAATTCAAGATAAGCTGCCTCTTGAATCAAATTAGACACTTCTGATAGAAAGATTCTAATATCAGTGTCCATCGTCCCGATCAAAGAAACTGAGCCTTTCCACGAACACTCGTTAGCCAACTCGTTTCCCTTGACCCCACTATGTCCTGGAACCCATATCAGCCTCACGGTGTGCTGCCGAATCCTGATACATTCCCTCACACACTTCGAGCTAACTGTCCTCGATTTCAGAGCTTTCAGAGCAGCAAGACTGTCCACGAAAATATTAATGGTCGTTAGATCCATGTCCCGTTCCAGAGTTATTTTCGTTAAATTACCCCGGAAGTTCATCACCGTGATATATAATCGGTTTCCCGATCAATTTGTGTCCCGCACACTGTCCGCAGTATTGGCCCGTATCCCTAAGAGATTTGTTCCAGCTTATATGACTCCCTCTTGATAAAAATGTCAATAGGCATGATGTTCAGCATTACCACCAGTCCCGCCTGTGGGAGTCCAGAAAGTCTGGCCCCTACCATATATGGTCTAATTAACTAACTAATTATCTTATGAAGCTATTTACTTATATTTATATTCATATATTCATATTAATAGGTTATCATTTTTTGATAAATCAAGTGGGCGTGGTATCAACTAAAATTTTAATATACAATGTCTGGAGTATTACGCCAGCAAAAGTCCTCAAACTTGGTATGAGCAGTTGTGAGAAAAATGGACGGGATAGGACCAGTGGGCATTGTACCTTCCTTATCTGAAGTACGATGTTAGTGAAGGAATTGAAAATTGAAAATATTCTTTCTTAGAACTTTGAAAAATCGCATTAAAGTGAAAACAGTATCCAAATGAAACGATGACTTTTTAATTCAAACTTCGCGGGTTTATGGATTTGACCAACTAATTTTTTTTGTTGGTTTAATAGTGGCGATCATTTCTTTAAGCAACTGCTAGTAATTTAATTTATTAAACAAGTTCCATTAAATTTTATTTGCGGAATGAACTTTGTGCTGCAAAGGTGTTTGGCTTTTGGGGACCGGCTATTTAAAAAAATGTAATAGGAATATTTCCAATAAGGCAGAGAAAACGTTGATGAAAAAGAGCGGTCCAGACGTAAAAAAACTCAACTAAGGGTCAGTCAAGACTATTTTAAAAGATATTTGGGCCTCAAATGCTATAAACTTCGATTGGTTTCAAATTCACAATATATCCCTGAAATAATACTTTCTGACTAGGGGAACGCATTATTATGGGTGAAGGTACTTTGATCTATATGTGAAGTTATTCGTGAGAAGAGGCCAGAATTATGGGCAGACAACCAATATAATTTTCCGACTCACGTTACGTTGGATCTTCGAAACCATTTCGCATAAACTATGACTCATAGAGTGCCACAACCATAGTATTCACCTGACATACTACCGCCTGACTTCTGACTATTCCAAAAACTCAGAAGCCAACTCCAGTGGCACCGTTTTGAATCGATTGAGGAGAAATGAATTCTAACAACTGTTTCGAGGATTGGAAATAACATTAGTATAAGTGTAAGTGTATCGGAGGACGTTTACATTGAAGGCTATGAAATTGACTTGGAAAAATATATAAAAATTTTTAATTTTTTAACAAAAGCTTTGTTATCCTTTTAATATATAGAAAGAAACAACATTTTGAAATGTTATTCATTTATGCTGATGTTTTGCTTTTTATGTATATTTTATTTACACGGTATAAATGCTGATGCTGACTAACTTTTTAGATTTGACTTTTGTATTTAAGTACTGATAATTTCTGCAATCTAGAACTACTTCCAGTTGCTAAGCTTTACTACATTTTGATAGGGTATTTTTTTATCTGGTTAGCAATGCTTTAGAAATTAGTAATTTTTTTTTAACATTTCTTCTCACCCTCTTATTTTTTATAAACTAAATATTCATTGAATTCTAAAGCTGAAAAAAAAGGATTAACATAAATTACTTTAGAGAACATAGTTTTAATGTTTCCATGATATTATTTTAGTTGCATTGCATTATTTGCAGTTACAACTTAATTTTCACAGAATTCAAATAACAGCAACTATTTTATATAAATGGCCTAGCTTAGCTTAAGCTAACAAGAGCAAAAAAGAGTGCATAAAAAAACAACAACAATAAATTATCATTAATCTTATGAATTGCATGAATTTACATAATTTTTAAAACAAAACTACGTTGCTGTTTATGGCTTTCCTTTCCTACTCCAAACAGACATACAAACATACTGAAGAGAAAAAAAAATCTAAAGTGAGAAATGTGAAACAAAATAAACTAAAACCAAAAACTATTAAACACTTCACAACATCCAGCCAGTCAGGCAGTCAGCCAGCCAGCCAGCAGCACTTGCTATGCAAACATGCAACAACATATTTGCTTTAAAACAACGCATTAGTTCAGTCATTAACGCAGTTTGTATAAAAAAAGTATATATAATAATACATTTCAGCGACATTATAAACAAAACCATGTTATTTATTTATACTTGTATATAAATATATTTATATATATATATATTAAAAAGGAGGGCAATAAATTTTTCATATGTCTGAAAATTTGGTTTAACTTTACGAGTGTTTAGTATAAAAACTAAATAAATTTAAATCAATTTAGAAAGTCTACATTGGAAATTTTTTCAAGTTAGCTTCTTTTTCCTCTTCTTATATAAATTAAATACATGTTAAACACTTCCTAATACGATTTTTCTGTTTCCACGAAATGTCCGAATAAAACTGAAGATCAAAAAAGTGTTGTATTAGGAATAAAAGGTGTTTGTTGTATTAATTTTGTCTGCGTTTTTTTTTTTTTTTTGTTAAAGGATGTGTATTTGAACTTGTTTGTTTGTTTTTTTTTTTTTCTTTATTTAATTATAATGTGTTTATTGACTTAACACGCACATAATCGTATTGTAAGTAGCTCTAACATTGTTTCATGAAAAAGTGTTGAATTTAGCATTTGTTTAAAATGTGAACTTATTAACCCTTTAAAGATTAATAAGCTTAAAAGTTAAATCTAATTAAAATATATTTCGTAAACTCAAAATGTTTAATTAATTATTCAGTACTATTTGAGTTGATGTTCTCATCGAATATGAATTTGATTTCTGTAAAGATTTTATGTAGTTTTTTTTAATTAATTGGGACTATGGCTTTATAATATTAATCTGAAACACTCACGGTAGCTACTTATTTTACATTGGCCTATATTTATTTCTTATCATGTTATGCAATTTCTGAAAAGCTATCAAACGATGTATTATACTTATTATAAATTAATAATTTAACGAAATTTTTCCAAGCTGCTCTATCATTCGCCAACGTTTTATCTCGTTCCATGTTTTTCCACTGTTTTTAATGTCCAGGTTTCGCAGCTATATAGCAAAACCGATAGGATATTAGATTTAAAAATGTTTAGTTTTGTCCTTGTTGAAACTATATTTGATTTCTATACGTTCCGGAGCTGAAAGAACGTATCGTTTGCTTTACCAATTCTACCAACCGATTTATATTATTTATATCTCATTCTAATGATCAATTCTGTAGCTTCATTATTATATATATATATATTTTTTTCTTTTAAATCTTTAATCTTTTACAAGTTGGTTACTCCTGATACTTAAACTTTAACTTTGTGGAATGTATTTCAAACACTAATAATAGGAAATTAGGGTTACCGTCAACTGACATGAAATATAGCATTATCTTTTCATTTAGTAAAAAAAATTAATAACTGTATATGAAGCCATCAACGCAAAAGTGGTGTAACCTACAATTTTTGTTGATTTCTGTTTTGGTGTTAAATACGTTCCTTACATTACCAACTATCAAAGAAAAATTGCAGTAGGCCACTTTTTCGTATTTAAAAGCAGATGTAGGTGAAAAAATCGTTTTGCTCAGAGCATAATATAAACAAGTAAGAAAATAATAGTCGCTCTAGACCATCTGTACGATACCCTATACTATGCATTTACAGACCCTATCTTTTAGATCCAACGAAGCATAAACCAAATTTGAGTGGCGTTGTTATTAACTTTTTTTCCTTCGAATACGAAAAAGCTCACATCGGATGCAATATATATATATGTATATGGGGACTAGGTCGAAAAACGGATCGATACTGACTATATTTGGTAAGATCACTTATTTTTTGCAAAACATATACAAACCAAATTTGAGAAAAATCTGTGCAATATTTTTGCTTTTTTGATAAATTTAAGTGAAGATCGGGAATCAGCATCACACGGGGGCTATGATTACGAATTGTCCTATAGGGTTTATTTTTGGACAACTGATTAATAGATGTAGTAAACACACACAACCCCAATTTGACCGAGATCTGTATGATAATTTCGATCTTATGCCAATTTAAGTCGATCTTGTAAGGGTCATTGGTATGGGGACTAGGTCTGAACACGAACCGATTTTCGCCAATTTGAATAGTGTTCATCCCAAGACCGGCAGGAGCTTATACACTAAATTTGATAAAAATATATTCATATTTGCGACCTGTTCTTTTTTTTTACATGGTTTACATGGACACACAGACAGATGGACGGACGGGCAGACGGACATCGCTGAATCGACTCAGAAAGTGATTCTGACTCAGAAAGTTATTCTGAGTCGATCGGTACAATAAAAGGTTGGTCTAGGTAAAATATTTTTGGCAGTTACAAACATCAGCACAAATTCATTATACCCTGACCACATAGTGATATAGGGTATAAAAAGAAATAGGGCAAAAGTTGAATATACCACTGTTGCATTATGGCAACGTTATGTTTGTCTATAGCTTACGTCAAAATTCCGTCTTATCAATTTCAAAGAGTGTAAAAATTGAGAAGTGAAACACGAAATTCCATTGAAAATCTTGTCTTTTTGAAAAATTTTGTGACCAACTAACAAAGTTGTCTTGTATTTAACAAATGTGGGGGCAGAATAGAAACATAAAGATGTCATTGTTCTGTCATTAGTATCTTGTATCTTACTCCGACTTTACTATTGAAGAAATAGATAATAAATTTTTGATCAGTAGACATTCATATTTACCATATGACCAACATTTTGGTCTAGTAGCAATAAATTAGAAATTTTTAGAGGAAATCTACGTTCCAGTAGACGAAGCAATTAAAACAGCTCGAAAAAGGCAACCATTCAAGATAATATGAATGAGTGCAAATGATATCTCTTACAAATCACTGGAAAAAAATATAGTTAGTAATACTAAGGTTGAGTGGTTGAAAGTTCAGTGGCTATGATTGTATAAATTCCATAAATTGATTAAAGTTGTGAATAGTTGACCTTTAGTTTCGTAATTTGTTGATTTTGTTCGTAATTTGTTGTTTTTTAACTCATGACCTAATGCCGAACAAAATCAACAAATTAGTTCCATAAATTTTTAATTTTTTTCCTTCTTTGTAAAGAAAAAGGACCTTCTGAAATTGATTCATTTAATCCCGCCAGCTCATCACACTTTTTACAGCAACCTCAATTGCTCCAACAGTGTCAGGGATGAGGTGTATTATGATGAGACAAATGATGAATAATTCTTTTAATATCTATTTTGATTGATTTCTTAATAAACTCGTCCTAAACTGGGGTATAAGTTTTCATTATTTTAAATTGGACCAAAATATAAGTGCTGAAGTGGTGTAAAATACATTTTTTCCTATAATATTAACTCAATAAATAAAAACATACACAGCTATTGTTAATTTGGAAGTTCTTGTTATAAATTATAAATAAAACAATTAAATAATATTCACAAAAGAAATTAAATTCAGAAAAATATTTACCAAATTTAAAATCACCATTTTCTTCCAATTAAGTTATTTGGGGTTATACCACTTTTGCGCTGCTAGCCTCAAATATATTAGTTACTAGATGTAACACGGTGTGCTTCGCTACACCCTCCCCCTCCCCCCCTTCCGAATCGTTATGAAAGGGCTCACGCAAAGTCCCAAGGCTCTCACTAATACAGTAATTAATATATATTACATTTAATATTAAGTTTGTATAGGGGTACCATGCGCATTTGTCCAATCCCGCCCATTTTATTGTCTGACTACTCACGTTAATAATAGATGACGTGAGATAAATTTTCAAAGCTCTCTCTATCATAGTACTTAATATATATGATATTAAAAATTTACTTTGTATGGGAGGTGCCACGCCCACTCAAAATATTTAAAAAATACAGCCTGTAGCACTTCCGATATCCGCAGTAAGAATCAGTGAAAATTTCAGGAAGATCAGATAAGTCGTTACGGAGATTAACTCCTACAAACAAACAAACACATTACCTCTTTATTATGCTAAGTATGGATTATTAATATAGATTCTTTTATTTTGATACTTGCTGATATAAAATGTTTTTTGTTTTTTTAATTCGGTACAACAATTATCAGATTTTTCGGTATTCCTGCCCTGGAGGTACATGTAGCTGCCCATGAGAAGAATATGGATTTTCCAAATTAGATCTGGCACCACTCAACTATTGGCTTTGAACTTAAAATATCACTTGGCAAATTTTATTTTTAGCGCTTTTTAATTTTGCCCATTTTTGATTTTGAAGATTTTTGTTTTTTGGGCGGTTTTTATTTTTCGCGATTTTTGCGTCTGACGAATTTTGATTTTGACGATATATTTTCCACGACAAATCACATTGATAACTAATGTACTTGTCAAAAGACTGTTGCTTTCGTAGTACATCATATTTTTATATAGGAGGTGCCACGCCCACTTATCCCATCCCGCCCAATTTATGTTGGACTACTCACATTAATATCTGATATACTCGTGCAAAATGTCGAGTCTTTCCCAGTTAGCACCGCCCATGCAAAGTAGATATCTAATATCATATCTACTTTGCATGGGCGGTGCTACGCCCACTGCTTCGATCACGCCCATTTTTTGTTCGACTAATCACACAAAGAACCTATGGGTTCACGCAAAGCCACAAAGCTCTCTCTTTTACAGTACTCCAGATATATGACATTAAATAGTTACTTTGCATGGGGAGTGCCACGCCCATTGGTGTGAACGCGCCCATTTTTTGTTCGACTACTCATACTAAGATCTGATGGTGTCGTGCAAAGTGCCAAAGCCTCCCTCTTTTAGTACACCAGTTATATGATATCATATATTTACTTTGTATGGGCGGTGCCACGCCCACTGCTCCGATCACGCCCATTTTTTGTCTAACTTTTCAAATGAATAACTAATGGGTTCACACAAAGTCCCAAGACTCTCACTATAACAGTACTCCAAATATATGGCATTTTATATTTTATTTGTATGGCAGGTGCCACACCTATTGGTCCGATACTGCTCATTTTTTTTCCGACTACTCACATTAATAATAGGTGCCATCAGACAAATTTGAAAAGCTCTCTCTATCATAGTACTCGAGATATATAACATTGAATTATTACTTGTATGGGAGGTACCACGCCCACTTTTCCGATCCCGCCCATTTTCGGCATAGCTACTAATATTAACAATAGGTGACCTCGCACAAATTTGCAAAGCTCTCCCTGTCATAGTACTCAATATATGTATATGATATTAAAAATTTACTTTGTGTGGGAGGTGCCACGCCCACTAAAAATATTAAAAAAATTATAGCCTATAGCACTTCCCATATCCGCAGTAAGACTCTGTGAAAATTTCAGGAAGATCAGATGGCTAGTTACGGAGATTACCTCCTACAAACAAACAAACAAACAAACAAACAAACAAACAAACAAACAAACAAACAAACAAACACACATTACCTCTTTATTATTAGTATAGATTGTGAATATTTAAAATATATTCATTATTTTTTCAAAGAGTGAAAATTTTCTTCATTTTACGAAAAAATACTCATGACCATTGGGTTAAAAACTATTTGTAGTTGCAAAAATTTGGGCATATTTTACTTGAAATTTTAAAGTAATCCGACAATAATCGTGCTGTTGGCGTAATAATACCCGAAAAAGATCAGGGGCCAAATCACCGCAATCGTTATCGAAAATTTTCGATCGAAATTATTTTTTTATTTTCCAAAATAAAATATGATTCCTAGTTAAGAGTAAAAGTGAAACAAGGACTGACGTTTATCCGTCCTCCTTAAATAATAAACCAAAATATGCCATTTCGATTGATTGTACTCGGTATCGAATGCGGTGATTTGGCCTCAGCTAGTTTCTATACGAACCCCATGACCTGTCATTTTACATGTTGATGTCAAAGGCTGGTTAAATTCGATATATGTATATGGCTTGTAATTACATCTATTATAATAGATGTAATCTAATCATGAATAGATGTAATCTAATCATGAATAGATGTAATCTATTATAATAGATGTAATGCTGGACGTGCCATTTGTATGCCGTACATTCCCTTAGGGAATGTAAAGGGTGCTCCGAAAGTCACGCAAGATTTAAGTTTTCCGCCATTTGTGTAGTAAAGGGTTTGCAACCATAAGAAAAGATAGTTTGACAGCTGATTGTTTACGGTTGGTTACAATGGAGCTATACACGATAGAGCAACGTATTTTCATTTCTGAACAATATTTCAAAAATAATGTAAGTTTGGAGGTTATGGTTCGAAAATTTCATAGAAAATAGTCAGCTCTGAACAATTCAAGCAGACTGGATCAACTGTTAATGCTAAATATAGTGGTCGTCAAAAAAAAAAAAAAAGCCGTTGAAATGTCAAAATCGAAGCAATGCGTAAAAATTTTGGTGAAAGTCCAGGTTTCTCCACGTTTCTAAAGTTCAATTGGCACAACAATGGTTGCTGGTGTTCAATAATTATTGATTATAATCTTCAAAATTCCCGCATTTGGAGTTCAGATAACCAATATGTGATTATGTAAAATAAATGCATCCACAACGTATCACTGCTTGGTGCACCTCATGAAATGATTCAATTACGTTACCTCTTCGTGTTCTCTGAAGTGGCCGTCTAGATCGTGTGATTCAAAACCATTGTATTTATTTGTATAGGGTTATTTGAAGGTAAAGGTCGATGCCAAATAGATCATAATCAGCTGGACGTTGAAGGAGGAAACTCAACGCAGCATTTTATTAATTTTAACTAATTTTATGCGAAATGGTCGTGGAAAATTTCGACAAAAGAGTGAAAATATGCCAGTAAAGCCGACAATATTCATATATTCAAATTTTGTGTGCAATTTGGACATCATTTATGAAAATATGCACTCCTTGAAAGTTTGGTGTTGGTTTGCAAAAAATATTTAATAAAATTTATTAATTTCTTTTATTTACTTTTTAAAGTTGCAAATATGAGCAAATTCTGTTTTTAAAATTTCAAGGAATTTCAATGAAATTGTGGCGTGGAGCAGTTCTAATTTGAAACGATCAGCTACTTTCTATACAAAAGTTAGAAATTTTTCTATTATTTTCTGTTTGATCTACAAAATAGAAAATGATTTAAAGACCAATTACAAATACCAGTTTTTTTTTTTTTTTATATAAACTATTTACTTCTTTTGAATTTTTAGATCTTTTCCAATTCTATATATCAATTTTAAATTCCCAATATTAATCTCCATTTTGATTTGATATTGTGAGGATTTGAAATTGTAGTTTTATCATAGGAACTGTACATTTACACTTTTGAAAGGTAGTAAATCCACATGGAAAAAATTTTTCCTTTGGAAGCAATGAAAAAGTCACTCTTTGGAATTAGTTCACTACAAGAACAAACAAAGATATTTATAAAAACTAACTGAGAAACCAGAACCACATTTGTATTGGAATTATTAAAACTGTTATGAAGTACAAGTACTACAATTTTGAAAACTTATTAAAACACTGTTGCTGCTCAGAATCAAGGCCCCATATAAATGAACCCTCTTATTTGGATGTAAGTAAACCTTGATACTCGTATAAAATTCAATCAATTTAACAATGTACAACAATTTTTAGTATTGCAGTTTGTGCCCAAATTAATAATTTAAAACGATAAAGATACCTGGGCTAATTTATAGTTGCCGTTGCATGTAAATCTTTGTTTTATTTCCATGTGGTGATAATCTTAATAAAAAGCAACGTTCATCACCGACTCGCTGATTTTTTAATTAATATTTATTTTCAAAAGCCATATATGTCTAAGTGCCGAATAAATGAGTGTAAATGTACCTTTCCTGGAAAAAGTAGTTTACTTGAAGGTGTTAATTTTCTTTAAAAAATAGCGTTCTTATAAAAGTAAAAATATGCTTATAAAAATGCAATTTCTTAAAGAAGAAAATATTCTTAAAATAGTACTTTTTCATATAAAGTAAATTTTCTTAAAAAGTATTTTTTCTTAAAAATTGTTCTTCCTTGAAAAAGTAGCTTTTCTTCAAAAGTACATTTTTTACAAAAAGCACATTTTCTTAAAAAGTACGTTTTTTGCAAAAAGCACATTTTCTTAAAAAGTACCTTTTCCTTATGTCTATTTTCCTACAAAAGTATATTTTCCTAAAAACGTACTTTTTTTTAACATTTTTAAAAAGAGTTTATTTTCTTAAAAATTTAATTTTCTTAAAGTATATTTTCTGAAAAACCAATGTCTATAATATTAATAGGCTAGGCGACTTTTTGTTACCGATGTTTTGTTCTACCATTTTATCCCGATTTTGACCAAGCTTATATTATTTGATAGGTATTTCTTTTACTGTTCACAAGATTTACAGATTTTTTATTTTTTTTCTTTATTTTGAGTAAATTGCATTTAAAGCTGCTACTAACACATACATATGTAAAAGTATACATATGTGTGTGTTTAATAAATTTGCTAATGTGTTTGTTAATGAGTTTTTTTCTTAATTCATTCACAATAATAATAAACCAAAATAGTGTTGGTTTGTGCATTGGCTAAGTTTAAAATAAAGTTGCCTAGAATCTGCTAGTTTTCATGAAAAAGTAAATTTTCTTAAAAAGTAAGTTTTCTAAAAAAAAAGTTCCTTATCTTAAAAAAGCCACTTTTCTTAAAAAAGTACAACTTCATAAAAAATAAGTTTTTCTAAAAAAAGTACTTTTTATAAAATACCATTCCCCAAATAATTTAATTTTCTTTAAAAAGTACGTTTTTAAATACAGATCATTTTCTTAAAAATTTAAATTTTCTTAAATTAATCTTTCTTAAAAAAGTATATTTCATAAAAAAGCACCGTTTCTTAAAAACGTACATATCCTTAAAAAGTACATTTTCTTAAAAAAAGAATATTTTCTTAGAACCGTACTTTTTATTGAAAAGTACCTTTCTTGAAAAAGTAACTTTTCTAAAAAAGGCCCTTTTTCGCAAAATGTGCATTTTATAAAATTTTTTTTTCTTAAAAAAGTAAATTTTCTTAAAAAAAGTAAATTTTCTTAAACACGGTACGTTTTTTAAAGTTCTATTCCATAAAAAAATCCTTTTCTTATATATATACTTTTTTAAAAACGGTTAATTTAAAGTCCCTTTTCTTAAAAAGTATATTTGTTAAAAAAGTACGTTTTCTAAAAAAAAAACAATATGTTTTAAAGAAAGTAAATTTTCTTCAAAAAGTTCCTTTAAAAAAAAAAAAATAAACTTTGTTAAAAAATACAAATATCTTCTTAAAAAAGTAATATATCCTTAAAAAGTATCTTTTCTTACAAAGGTACTTTTTTGAACAAGTATATTTTCATAAAAAAGTAATTATCTTAAAAAAATTCTGACTTTTCTTAAAAAAGTACTTTTCCTTAACCCTTTGGTTAGCGAGAAGGTCCCTGGGGACCTTTTTCATTTTCAAACTGAAATTACTCCTATTTCGGCCTGGACAAGGTACCCCGAAAGTTACCCTGTTTTCCAAGAGAATTTTGCCAAAAATCGTTTAAAAGAAAATTTAAGGTGATACGCCGAATAGTTTAGTTTTTATTGAGGTTTAAAGGTGAGTAGTACGGGAACGCATGACAAGGTCCGTAGGGACCTTGTACTGAAATTACAAGAAATCATTAAGACATAAACTTAATTTTGGCTTCGAGTTCTTCGAATTTAACATTTGTTTTATTACCTTCTAATACTAATCTCTATTTGTAGATATACGCGATATCAAGCTAGAATACAAGGAGGCAACGAAAAGGGTATAAATGCGGTTATAGTTTCGTAAACAGCTGTTTTATAAAAATTAATTATGTTAGTTTAAAAAAAAAATATTTTAATTTATCTATCAACGCTTTAATTAATAAACAATAATAAAATAAAAAAACAAAAATTTTAAAATGTCTTTTTCATAGAAAATATCATATCAACAAAAATAAGTCCCTACGGACCTTGTCATGCGTTTAAGGGTACCAGAAGTGTTGCTAGACGGAGAGTTAAGAAAGTTATTTTATTTAAAAAGTAGGTTCTCTTAAAAAAGTACGTATCCTTAAAAAGTACCTTCAAAAATTATCTTTTCGTAATAAAGTACCTTTTCTTGGAATATACCCTTTCTTAAAAAAATACCTTTTCTTAAAAAAGCACTTTTCGTTAAAAAAAAGTACCTTTTCTTAAATAAGTAAAAATTCATAAAAAAGTTAATTTGTTTAAAAAAATACATTTTCTTACGGGAGCACATTTTCTTAAGAAAGCTACACTTTCTTACAAAAGTACCTTTTTTTTAAACAAAAGTAAATTTTCATAAAAAAGTTTATTTTCTTAAAAAAGTTATTTTTCTTAAGAAAGTACTTTTTCATAAAAAACACTTTTTCGTAAAAAAGTACTTTTTCATAAAAAATCACATTTTCTTTAAAAAACATATTTTCTTTAATAATGACAGTTTCTTAAAAAAGTAGCTTTTCTTATAAAATAATCTGTTTTAAACAACACATTTTCTCAGAAAAATGTTTTAATAAATTTTCAATTGGTGAATTAGTTAATGAGAAGCTATAACTGGGCAGCTTTTGCTAAAAATCCCTACATATGTAATATGACTAACTCTTCTTATTTCTTTATGTGCGTTGAGAAATTTAAAGAAGTTTAAAATTAGTTTCTTATTTATTCATGTTTATTTTTTATTAAAAAAAGTATGTTTTTAACATCTTTTTTTTATAGTTAACATCTTATTCCAACTTTAAACAAAGCATACATTTTTAATAAAGTTTCATCCTGCTAACTAAGCAATTCATAATAAATAGAAAAACTTATACAGTTTATGGGTTTTAAAAACACGAATTGTTTTCCCATATATGTTATTCGGTGTCATTACTTTTATTTAATGTTCAGCCATCCCTAATGGTTTATTATTGCTTTACATCATTTGTCTTAGTGCAATGTTTACTCTAACCTGTCGTTATTTTTTTTCTGATTCGTTTACAATTTTCCACTTGCATATAACGACACTCTCTGGCCTTAAATGATTAATTAAACAGAGTTTTTCAATTACCATTTATTGATATAATAAATCAATTTAGAGCTACTACTTCGCTTAAGCTAAAATTGTTTTAGTTTGTTTTTGTTTTCATTTATTTATTTATAACTACGCTTGGTTAAGCCAAGAAATGTACGTATTTATTTGAATGTCGATTAGCTTGTCCCGAATATAGTAAGTTTTTCATATAAGCCACTCAGTGTCGCTGTTGTAATGTAATATAAATTATACAGGACACACTAATGTTTATAACAAATGTGTGCATGTGTGTTACACGTTTTTAGAAAAGATCAAACTTGAACTTGTACGTAAACTTATAAAACTTACATGCCGATTTAACGAGCAGTCATCTACTTTTTTTTATTAAATATTTGTATAAATAGTTTTAATAGGAAAAAAATATTTGTTCACTTAGTTGCAAATTTTAATAATTTTTACAACTCTTAAGGTATGTCCAATATAATGGAGCGATCTATGTAAATATACACAAAAATACTACATATAAAATTTCAGGTCGATCGGAGTTCATCATAATGAACAATATTTTGTTTTATCAATTTAAATTTATTTTATTTACTTATTTATTTAATTCCATAGCTTTAATATTTTGAATAAACCGATCTTATAGGAAATTGTTCAATGATCACAAATTTACTACTTGCAATAAAATAAGATTTTAGTTTAGAAGATATAAACCTTCAAATTGACCGATTTTCAGTTTTCCAAAAAAAAAAAAAACACACACACACAATTTTTAAGCAATTTGTTCCAGTTCCAGTTTAAATCTGATATTTCCATACAATGATAAAAATCCACGGCCGTCGTACCTGTATTATTTCCCAATAATGTTTCAGTTTGCAAGAGGTACGCCAGAACTCATTAATAAAATATCTCGAATATAGTTACGAGTTCCACCTGATCATGGTTGACAGAAAAGTCGTAAACGAACTAACAAATACAACATCAGTATTGTCGTGCCCATTTGCAAAACAACGCAAAAGAACTTCGGAAATTTGAATGATTCTACAAACGAGAAGAGCACTTATGAATATGGAATCTCACCATTGCAATCTCAGGGTGCATGGAATTTTTTTCAAATTTTGGCGTATACCCATACACAAAAGGAGGTAAGCTTTGATGCAAAGACATTAGATAAGGATTAGCAAAAGATCAGAAGGAGCCCAATACAGAATGCGTTTTCAAAGAAGTTGGACTAAAAGTAGACTTCCCCAGGTGTTGATACGGGAACTGAAATGATGGAAACACTTCGCGGAGATTTTTTGGAAATGATGAGTCCGTTACTCTAGGCATTAATAATCAAATCATTAAAAGATTGGGAACGATCTTGAAAGTTACAAACTGCATAGAAAAAGTTAATTTTGCGGAAATGTATCCACTGAAGTCAATTGGAGAGATTTCCGAAAAAGCTTAGGAGTCCCTCAATAAATTTTATAAAAAATATAGATGCTCGAAAATTGTAATTAAGCTTGCCAAACTCCTTACTGAAATCAGTATACACAACGTTGTGATGGTTGAATAGCCCTTACGAAAGCCATATTGCATAGGGGTTATTATAGACGATAACTGGTGGTATACGGAATCAGTTATGATTTTTTAAACAATTTTTTTCATGCAAAAAAAAAAATTTACTTATACTGGTTTTTGAATTTTTCGACCTTTTTATTCTTTATTTTATTTCTTTATTTTATGTTTTTCTAGACTTTTATAGATTGGGCTTTTAAGGTCATTATATTTCTTCAAATTAAATAAAAGATTATTTATTCATTTTTCCATCCGACGTATCGTTGGATATTCCCAAAATTTTCAATGATATTTTTATTAGATCTGGCAACATTATATGAAAACATAAAGAGACAATAGTGTTAATAACAACAATAAACTTTAATCACATTAATCAACATTTAATCTTTCGTTTTGGAAAAAAAATTTGTTTTTATTTCAAATTTAATATTATACTAAATCTGGATATAATTTTCGTCATCAGCATAGATTGAGTTAGCGAAGTCCTATCAAATTAAAACTTCATATCTGTATAATTATGATAAAGTGGAACCGATCAGTTGAAAATGAATTCATTTTCTAAAAACTAAATTTGTAATAAGCTCCGATCAGCTTTTAATTTCACATTTTTTACAACTATCTTGACATATCCCTTTACACTTTAGTTCGATTAAAAAAAAAATATATGCAACGTCACTCTGCCCTACTGACAGACCTCGTTTATTTATCAACATGTACAATGGGCTGAAAAAATTTTTTAGAAATCTTTAAAAATATTTAATTATTTTTTTAGTTTTTTTTCGCAGTACTTAATGTAAATTAAAGGAAATTTGTTTTTCAAATTTCTCAAATTTTATAAAATTAAAAATTTTTATGTTTTGTCCTTATTTGTGTGTTTTCTTAGGTATTTGTACAGGTTTTACTCATTTTTTTTTTTTTTTTTTAATGATAAAAATATAGACTTTGCATTTAAGTCTTTAGTTTTTATATACAACTGAAAACAATATCCTCATTAAGCACGTGTGTTTTTCGATTTTATCCATTCATAAATTATATATTTATAATAGAAAAATAATCTTCTAAAATATAATATATTAAAACAAACCTTCAGCCATTTCTTTGTCTGTACTTAAATAATTATACACTTGAAGTTATGGCAGCAAATGCAGTAATAACAACAACAAAAAGGATGATTTAAAATAATGTTTTTTGTTAAGCTAAAATATAATGCTCTTATTTTGCATATCAATAAAAATCGATCAAAAAGATCTTTGATCTAAAAAAACAGCAACAGAAAGGAACATAATTTATGCAGTTGTTCTCAAACGGTGGTATTGTGAATTTTTTGGTAAAACTAAAAAAAATCAAGAATTTCATAGATATCGATTTGATTGGAAATAAACATGAATTAAAAAAGAAAATGGAAAAGCCTAACATTCAGAATTCTGTTTCCAGAAAAATCGTTCATAAAGCAAATTTTATTGAGATTGTCATGCATTTGTTGTCGAATTCTTAGTAAACTTCAGGGCGCTGCAACTTAGGGTCCAAGGAACAAATGCCCAAAAAAAGGAATTTATGCCCCCAATTTTTATGGTTTTTGGGGGGGGGGGGGGGGGGCGTAAGATAATTTTTTATACAAATTTTAAATATTTTGGGGTATCTGTTATTTTTAATTTGTAAGTTTGGGCCCTAAATTCATTTGTTTATTCTTCAAGACTAATGAACAAATATACTCCAAAAATAAACTACGAAACCGTTTGTGTTATTGTTTTTTGCTCGTAGGTTATTTATATTCTCGTAAACTGAAATATGTCGGGAATCGTTTGTAAATTGAAGTAATCAGTGTAAATAAAATTTATCGTAACTGTGTTCCGCGGGCGCGCCGCTTCCGCACAGGTTTGGCAGCCACATTCGCGCCGCTCAGTTGTCGCTAACTTATTTGTAATTGCCGCGCAAAACATACTTTTTGCAGATGATTCCGATATTTTGCATTTCTATGGATAAGAGAAAACGCAAAAATGCTATGAAAGCATTGCGCAAACATTGCAAAATATGCTATGGGGTTGCGAGCCGAATGCTGCTGCCGCAAAAGAATACACAAAAAATAACCTCCTTATTGAAAAATGAAAAATATCGGAAATTTCCGAACTGTTAAAAAGAGGAAAGTAAATAACGCAACGTTGTTGGCTAGAATGTGTTATACGAGAAATGGCATATGCTCGGATATGCTGCCAGAGGAAAAGAATATTTTGGAAGCGTATCCGAATACTGATAATCCTTGTTCCGACGGTGAAGAGCTTGCAGTTAACGAAGCACAGATTGAATCAAATCAAACTTTAAATTGCACCGTTTGCTCGAATGCAAAATCGTGCGTTCCTTTTTTTACCATGCAAACATTGCAACAAGTGCTATGGTTGCGAGATAACGCTCCACAATGATGCTGCTGAAAGGAATACAGAATTTAAATGCGTTTATTGCAGGGCAAAAATAGAAAACAGTATGCAAATTTTCATTTAAAAAATATTTTGGTAAAAAACATTAAATAAAAATATGTGTGAAAAAATTCACAATTCGCTTTGGGGCGAAGGTTCATTTTTTTTTTTTTAAATTGGGACATTTTTTCATATTTTTGGGGCTTTTTCAAAAATTCTTTGGGGCTTTTGTTGATCAGGAACTTATTCCTCAATTTTTTGGGGTTTTTGTTCATTTTTTTGGGGGCATTTGTTCATTGGGGCCTAAGTTCGCAGCGCCAAACTTCAGCAAGAGAAGGCATTGAGTAAAGAAAAATGACTGATAGACTAATGCTGTGATCCATTTTAAATGATTATATTATCCGCCAAAGAAAAACCAAAGACATGAACCAAAAGGTATACAGGAGAAAGTAGAGACTAGTGTAATGTTGTTTCCCTTAAACTGGACCACACGAAGAAGCAGAATCTTGGCAATTTCATGCAATATTTTTTGAAAACATTTTACGACAACAAAATATCAATAATCTTAAAACTATTAATGGGCGAGATAAGTATATTATTTTTTATTATTGATCTACTTATAATATTTAATTTCAAATAAAATAATTTATGTCCTCAACATAATTTTTTTATATAGACTTTATTTAAGATTTCGACATCAAATTCAAAAATTTTCTGTGGGTTACAATTTTGAAGGGATGGTATTTCTAAATTTTTATCCAGATATTAAGAGTTGAAAAAATTCATGAAATAGACAAGATTCTCCCCTTTCATTTAGCATCAAAGCGGTGTTGTAAGATGAGCACATGAGCTTAAAGACATATTTTTAATAATGTAATCCTTTAAGGCGATAAAAGCAGTTTTATTCTATTTGGTCTCTAGCTTTAGACGGGTTCATGTATAATATGATCAGATTATAAAAAATCTTATTTTCGATCTTTATCATTTTAATGAATAAGTTTGAAATTATTCAGGCTCAGATTATATATGATTTTTTGAGTGATGTATTAAATTGTTGTTTGTGAAAAAAATTTTAAATATTTATTTTCACTAAACTGAAAAAGCAGGAGGGATTCAATTTTGTTACAATATGTTTATTATTTCGAGCGATTTTTTTTAGATTTTTCAAAATTTTTAAAAGAATTCTTTGACATAATTTTGTCCTGTTACAGTAAGAAATTGAAATACAAATTTTTAATCTATTTTGTCTCAAATTTAAGAGATCTGTGACCCAGTTCTTATATAATATATATTAAGGAATATTGTTTTAATTACCTGGTCTTAGGTAATTTTATTCCAACTCAGAGAGGCGGGTCTATTTTTTTTATAGCAGAATCAAAAGAGTTCGTTCTTAGGTCAAGGTTAATGTTCTTAATATCATTCAAATAACCTTAGGACTAGGAAAACAAAATACGCAAGTAGACAAGCATCGTTCAGTATACTAAGAGGCGAGCGGCATAAGAAAACTTTGGTATTCGATTATTCAATTGAGGCCAAAAAATTTTCATTTTCATTTTATAAGCCAGAATCCCTTTCTGCGGCGATTTTGCGATGTCCGTCTGTCGGTCTGTATCCATGTAAGCGTTGTAATATGAATATATTTTGCTGAAATTTGGTATATGAGTTTTTGTCGGCTAAGGGAAGATCGCTATTAAACCTGGTAAAATTGATGTATGTTCAGACCTAGTCCCCATATAAATGAACCCCTATGATTTAATTCCCATGAGTTTAAAATTTTCATATACATAGATCTCAGTCAAATTGGGCTTAAATGTGTTTATTAATTAATCAGTAGTTCAAAAATCAGCACTATAGGTTAATTCTTATTCATAGCCCCCATATAAAGCTTCTTTCCGAACTTCACTTAAACTTATAAAAAATAAACAAAAATTATGCTCACATTTTTGGCTTGTATAAGTATTTTTGCTAAACATAATTGACTTTACCAACTACGGTCAGGATCGGTCCATTTTTCGATCTGTCCCTACATAAATATAGCCTCCGATATAAACTTTTTCAGATTTGCAGTCACAAAAATTAATAAAAATTCCACTCATATTTGGTTTAGATTTATTTTCTATACCAAATTAGTAGAAACTGAAACCAGTCTCTAAACTCATGGTACAGGGTATCGCATAGAAGGTTTAGACCGCATATAATATTTTTACTTGTTATGGTTCGTATTTGATTTACATAGATACATAGATATACGAATTAAGAGACAACACCTTATCGATCGGTCATATCGCAGCTGTGCCTCTAAAAAGAGTCAACTCAAAATTTTTAAATTTTCACTTTTTGCAAGAAAACGATACACAGTGGTCATATCTATCCCCTGTAAAAATCTAACATCGGTTTTTCTAGTCTTTCGCAAAAAAAATATACAGTTGTACCCTCTTTGTGTTATAACAGTAGCTTCTTTAGAATCCACTAAAAAACATATTTTGGGTTGAACCCAAAAAACTTGTTATTTTTGTTGATGACTGAAAAAATCGCAAAAACAACTACTGTTGTATACTTATTATTCGCAATTATTTACAACGAAACAACGGCTTTTAAATTTTATAGTAAATATTAAAACAAACCGTTTTTTGCCTCTACTGAAAATTTTTAAATTTTAAGTTGACTCACTTTAGAGGTACAGGTGCGATATGTTCAGTGAAATCATTAAGTCATGTGTCTTCAAAACTAAAATTTATTTTCAAATGAATTAGAGGAAAAAAAATTTTTACGTAAATAGTATGAATTATTTTCATTAGTTTTCTTTAGTTTTGTTTCTTAATACATATGAAGAAATCTTTTTACTCCTGTCCACAACTAATTACATTTTTCAGTTATTTTTTTAAAATTTTTGTGAAAATATCTTACGCTTAAAATGTGTAAGAAATAAAATAAAAACTAAATTATAAGTATCTATAAAATCACTTTGTGTGGTTTTTAAATATTAAGGTAAGGTTAAACCGAAATACAAATATTTTAGATAACTTTTCGCCAGTAGCCCCCATCGAGTTCATTTATACACACAATATTCTGTTCATATCAAACATTCATTCTGAATTACAGTAAAAGCGTACTGAAAATAAAAATTCAACGGCAACTAGAGGATCCAACACATGAAAAAACTCAGAAGAGCTCGAACCAATGCTGCAAAGCTTAGGTCAATTGTTCTTAAGGTTCCGGAGATTATCCGTTACAAACAAGTGCACCAACGATTTTTTTATGAAGATAAGAAATTTAAGACAACTGAATAACAGTAATATATATTTCAGCACATTCCATCAGGAACATAGGCTGTATACATAGAATCTCCATCTCTGTCTGTCGGCTGCGATGTATCTTAGTTCGCTAAAAGATTTACGTGTTTCGCTTAAAATTGTTCGTCTCCATGTTAACTTTGGTCGTCCTCGGTTTCTCGAGCCCTGCGGGTTCCATTCTAGTGTCTCATGGCATATTTCGTTATATGGTTTTCGTAGTGTATGTTCAAGCCAGTTATATTTTCTCTTCTTTATTTGGGTGTTGATGTTGTCCTGGTTCGCGATTTGAAGGAGTTGTTCGTTAGAAACCACTCTGGGCCACCAAATTTTTTGAATATTTCGTAAGCATCTATTGGTAAATGTTTGGATTTTGTGTTTAATGACTTCGCTTACCAACCAGGTTTCGGATCCGTAGAGGAGAATGGATTTTACGCAGGCGTTAAAAATATGTAATTTAGTTTTAGGCGAAAGAGCATTGGATTTCCAGATATTTCTTAGGCTATAGTATGCTGTTCTGGCTTTTTGTATTCTGGAGTTTACATCACCTATAGCACCTCCGTCCGGCGTAATGTTGCTTCCTAGGTAGCAGAAGTTGTTGACGTTTTGGATTGGCACGTTGTTTAGCACAAATATTGGCGTTTGGTGGGGTTTAACAGCCATACATTTTGTTTTGTTTGCGTTGATTCGCAGACCGTATTTCAATGCCGTTGAAGCTAAGTCATCTATCTTCTTTTGCATATCATGTTTGTTTGATGCTAAAAGGACTAAATCATCCGCGTAATCTAGATCTGCAAGTTGCTCGTTAAGTCTCCATTGTATACCTCTACTTCCGCCAGATGTTGTCGATAATATTTCGTCTAGTGCTGTAACGAATAAAATAGGGGACAGGAGACACCCTTGCTTAACGCCGCTTAATGTTTCAAAAGGTTGGCTAATTTTTCCGCAGTGTGACACCCGCATTTTGGAGTTGTCATATTGTGCTTTTATGAGGCGGATAATCTTAGTAGGTATACCCTTATTGGCAAGAGCATGCCATATCTTGTTCCGGTCGATGGCATCGAACGCTTTCTCAAAGTCTACAAAGGTAAGATACATTGTGGTGTTGAATTCATTGCACTGTTCAATTATCAAGCGGAGGCTATTGATTTGGTCAACACACGATCGGTTAGGACGAAAACCAGCTTGGTCCTTTCGTAGCTTTTCGTCTAAGGGTTGGAGGATACGGTTAAGAATTATCTTATTAAAAATTTTGCACACAGCGGGAGTTAGGGCTATACCCCGCCAATTATCACATTGTTTGAGGTTTCCAGTTTTTGGGATTTTATACAATAAACATTTTAAAAATTTCATGTACTAACTTTGATTTTAAAAACATTTCCAATTATTTAAAATTTTATTTAAATATTCCTTTAACATAAGTAGTAAAATAGAACAAATTTTAACGAACGGTTTTTCTCTTAACTTTTTTCAATGTTGTAAGCAAATATCAGGAGTATTTGACCATTGATTTAACGTGCGTGCTTGTCATGTTGACTTAACCACATGGTGGTCTTATGAGTGGGTGAGATACTATGCGTCCACCAGCGCCCCGCCATAAGACGGATTTCAAGCTTGGAGAGATGTGTCTGGCATACACTCCATCCTTTGTTATTGAGGCGGGCCTACCTAAACCCTGTAGCAACTCCCGGTTGAATGTAACTCCGCATCGAACTATGTTCTTAGCGAGATTTTAAGCCACCACAGGTACCACGAAACCCCGAGGGGTCATTCCCTAAAAAGCTATTTAAGGGTACAATACTTCATTGTCGGTCACTAACAGTGCATGCAAAAACACATACCATCAATTACAACATTTTGTCTACCACATTCATCATTCTTAATGATTTTTATTGTCAAACGGCTCTGATATGTACAACATTCCGATCTTGCATTTCAACCGATATCCATCTCATCCGCGAACGCTGTATTGTCATAAGACTAAAGCGCCCTTTATCTATCCCTCTTGCGTCTAACTTCTCCTTTGCGGTATCTTGTCAGAAGTCTGACTCAACCACTACCGTCCCCGTTTTTCAACTCAAGTTACATCTTCCTACTACGCTTGTACTGATTGTCGCCACCATGATGAGAGATGCTTACGACAACGTTCCGAACTTCGCCTTTCGACTGGTATCCGACTCGTCTTGGACGCTGCATTGGCATCTGCTCTTGCATCAACTTCTCCGTCATTGTATATTGTCAGGGGTTCTGACGCACCCACATCCGGTTTCGTTTTCAGCTCATGTACCATCATTACCATCAGTTTCACCTTGGGACACCAACACAATTATGGGATGTGACAGCCATTTCTCTGGTATTTTTTGAAACCTCCAGTTTTGTGTTTTTGTTCATACTGTTTTTGACATGACAACTCAGTGATGACACTTGCGCTTGCATAACTTAACCGCGGTACTACTTTAAAGTATTGGTATGGCCTCGTTGTCAACCTGGCCACAAACTGACCTCTTCCATTTACCCCCCAGAGAGGATCGCACTGGTAGACATTGACCTTAAAAAATTATCCGATAGGAATAATCACCAGAATTATCTGGCTTTGTCTAGCATTACCCAGGACCACCACGAGGAGGTTTGGTTATATGCACATCCATCGTATCACCGTTACTGGCGAACCAATAACTTTATGGCACAACGTTGCTCCCAGGAAACGTGCTACAGTTGCAAAGGGCCACATAATGTTAGTAAGCCAAGGAAACAGAAAGCATATCGAAAAGAGCTCCCAACTCATTCGGTAGAAAAGCAGCCAGGAGAGTTCAGTGCTCCAACTACTTGGTACAAAAGTTAAAGTCAATAAAGGTTTGAAAACATACAAAGACCAAAAACTTCCAGATAGAACTGCTACAAAAAATTGAAATCAGAAATTTAAATCATGTTTCATAAAAAACACTCCTGCTGCATAATGGATCACAAAACATATATATTGGCAGATTTTTGGCAGCTTCCAAATATAAGAGAAACTTAAAAAAGTTCTTGGTATGTCAAGCAATATGCAGTTGCGGAAAAAGAAGCAAGTTTTTTTATCAAAAAAGATTACTTCCTTTCATAAGCCAACACAATGCATCCACTTATTTTGGACCGAGAAAATATAATTGAAGAGCACAAAAATATATTCCAAATTGTGGAAGATTATAAATGAAAATGTTCAGCCTGTTCGAAAAAAGTGAATCGAAAAGTAGTAATTAGAGCTAAAAATGTCGTTTTTTGTAAGCTTTATTATAATTTAAATTTAATATAAAAAAATCAAAACTCTAGCTTCATCTCACTTGTGATTTGGGAGAAGATGTAAATACAAATATATAAACATAACTAAAGTTTAGAAACATTTTTGCTGCTTACTTATGTTAATCTGAAAGGGTACGTCGTTCAACTAAGAAACACGAAGTCTTAGCACAGAATTAAAGATAAGGAAAAAGAAACTAAAGAACTAATCGTTATTCATCAAATGTATTTCGACTTTAAAGATTAATAAACAATTTCATAACCGAATAAGATTTTAATTAAAAAACCACGTTTAATTTCATAATATGGACAAATTTATGCTTCTAATGACGAATGTTTGGGAACAAAAGTATAGCTCGATTGATAAATACTCGTAAATTCCTACCATTAATAGTAATTAATTTTAAGTTTAACTAATGCCCTCAATTGGTACATTTTGCTTTGGCTTTTGCTTTATTATTGAATTAGTATAGAAAATTTTGAATTTTAGAAATTCACCTGAATTTTTTCATAAGAGCTTCATACGTTTTGTTAAGTTTTGCTTTACAAAATGAGCTTATAAATCAGATTTTTATAAGGTAATTAAACATCGGTTCCATTGGTAGCCAAAGCTTAGTAATATAAAGTTTTGTAATTAAAGTTTACTTTAGCCAGTTTTTAGTTTTGTTGACTCTTCAATCGCAAAATTTTGTTTTTAAAAAATGAAGTAATATTTAAAAAATAGTATTTAAGCGAAAATTAATAAAATCGGTTTAAGGACCCCTGTTCTTTAGTAAGACAACTTTTCTTCTGTTACTGTTTTGAAAAAAAAAAAAAATATATATATATGTATATATGTATAAAGATTTTGTTGTTGTTAGCATAGCAAAAAACTAAGGTTACTTTCTGTTGTTGCTGCAGCCACTTAAATTTGTTGTTGTTGTTAGCATTGCAACGCATTTATTAGCCTTAAGCAAAAAATTATGCAAAAAATATATATAACAAAAAATAAAAATAAAAAAAAAAACAGAGCAACTGCTACTCTAAACATTTTCAACTTGTTGCTTGCAATTTTATTTGTTGTAAGTAAACAGCATAAATGGTGCATGGAGAGATATTATATTGTATGATTCGACTCTGCATCCTTTTGCTGTTGTTTTTGGTTGCAGCATCTATATACAATCTATATATTTGCATATATGCAGCTTTAGGCCAACAACAACAAAAACTACAATTTAGTAAAGCAACCAGTTTTGTTTTTTCATTTTTTTTTTTTTTTTTTTGTTACTGTTCAGTACAACAAACATTTTTGTTAAGTTTAGAGCAGTAGGCGTGTCAAAAGTTATAAATTATTATTTTGTTTTTTTTTTTTATTTAAAATATATATTTTAAAGAAATAAAATATAAAAAAAGAAATATATAAAGCAAAAAATCAACCACCACCTAAAGTAGATTGACGTAAGTGGTAAATTTATCGACAGCTACAAAGGCAAATTCCTTACAAGGCAAGTATGATATTTAAGGAAGGTTGACACTGACTATTGGAATCGCTAAAGCGATATACAAATCCATTTAAAAATTTAATTTAGAATCAATTAAAAATGTATTATGCTTAAATTTAAAAAAAAAAAATTTGGAAGACATTCGAAAAACTTTTTAAATTTTTTATTTCTGTTATTTTTATAAATTTTTTTGTAATTTCTCTAAATAATTTCTTCTGCTCTTTGTATTCTGTAGGGTGTTTCATAATTTGATTGCCTTCATTTACTTAGCAAAGAAATTTTATGGAATTTTAAAATACTTAATAAAGTTCAAAGCACACCAGGTTTATGTGTTTGTGTGTGTGTATGTGTATAATTTCTTTATACTTTTATGCGACCATAATATAAATATTTTAAACGAATTTTATGCAAATTTGACTTTTGGCAGCTAAATTGGGCAAAATTAAATATTTAAAACTTAAAATAAAACAAAATAAACTGAACGTACCATGTGTGTACATATAAATTACAAAAAACACCATCAAATAACCATTCTAAACGAGACAGCCAGCCAATCAAATGAAACCATTAAACAGAACTGCCAACATTGTTGTTAAACAATAATACAACACCAGAATAACAACAAAACAGCAATAAAAAATGAATAACTAATAAATAAAAAAATTAAAAACAATTTGACAATACCAAGATTTGACATTTTGACTTTGACATTTGTTGATTTTTTTATTTTGTCAATTAAAAAAAATACAAACTAGATTTTAAATTGTTTAGGCTGGATTTCTATTGGTTTTACGGTTTTAATAACAAAAAAGAAAAACTAGTTTTTTCCAATGTTTTTTTTTTTTAATTTTTTATTTGTTATATTTTGTTGTTGTCGCGCAATCGCTTTCAATTAATCTTAATTAAAAAATAAAAAAAAGTTTCGGCTTACTCGTACTTGTTTGTTGTTTTTCTTCTATATTTTTTTCTTTCCTATAAATAATATTGTTTGTTGTTGATTTCTTGTTAAAATTGTTATCTTTGATTTTGGGTTTAAGTGTGTTTCTTTTTTTGTATAAATAGCTAGCGACATCTAATGTCAATTATTTGAGAACTACTTTTCACCTTAACTACTTGTGATTTGATTTATATTTAACAACCGTTTTCTGTTGTATGTTTTCATTATTGGATTAACAAGCATGTTATTGATTAGTGTTTCGCTTGTTGTTGTTTTTTTCTCTTTAATTTTATTCATGCATCCATTGATAGTTTCTTTAATCATTGTTATAATGAATGAAATAAAAGTGAAAAACAAGTCGGACTTACACGTGATATAGTATGTGTTGAGTCGTATAGCTTAATGTTTCACTAAAATTTAACTAAGTAATTAATATAAACTGTTCATATAAGTTAATAAATTTATATAGAATTACTGTTTCCAAACAAAACTATATATTAATACGTGAAGGTAAAATTTTAGTTCCCTTTTTAAGCCATATGCGGGCACGGAGGAGTGTGAAAATTGGCATAATTATAGCTCATATGAAGGAGAAGCTGAGAATGATAAAATTTATGTTTAATCTGTCTTAAATATATATTTAATTAAAGAAAATAAAATATTTATAACAATTTGTTACATCCTGTTAATGCGAATGATTTAAATTTTATATCAGACGCTCTGTGTTGAATTGTGAATTGCTAAAATTGATTAACATACCTTTAGGCTCATTTAAATATTCATAAATTTTTTTATATATAAAGGTTAAAAAAACATTGGAAGACAAAATTTGAATGAAAAAATAATATTTCCTAGAATTTGCACTCGAATTTCGAGTGCTGGGCTATACTAGTTTCTTTAAACAGCTCCTACAAGCCATTATAATATTTAGTGTAAGCTTCAATGATTTTAATATTGAGTTAAAAATTTAGATTTTCTCTTCACTTAAATTATTTATTTATTTTTAAGTTTACTTAATTTGAGTGATTGAGATATTTGTATTGACTCTCTATTGATGCACTTACAAAGATTTATCTTGTTTATTCCCAGACCAGTTTTTTGTTTAATATTATTCCAAATTTTTCTGTGAGATAAGACTATACTTTCCTATACTTATTCAGCTTATTCAATCAGAACCTGATCTTACAATTGTTCTGCCAAAAGAAGACCTTTAGAAAAGTATAATCAAGTCCTAGAGTATAGATATTTTTAATTTATGAAAAGATTGACACGAACACGCCACACTAAGTAATTTCAACATACGGTTTGTCAATAAAAATCTTTGCACATGAAGAGAAATGAAAAACTTAGAAAGAAACAATGATTTCTAATTCCATCTTAGCTGTTATAAAGGCTGATTTTTTAGCAACTTTCTTTTTGGCAACACTGTTTTTGGTAGCTCTGCTGTTTTCGTGTAACATGTTACTGTCAAACGTGTTCAGTTTGGTCCATAAATTAACCATGAATTGACTTACAAACGAACAAAGCTTGCAGATTATTGAACTTTATTATCAATATTTATGCTCGGTTAAGAAAGTGCACTTCTTCCATTTTATGGTCAGTTTGGGCGACCTTCTGCGGCAGCTATTAGGAATCTTGTGACTAGATCTCGCACCAAATTTTCATTATTGGAGATTAAACCACCAACACGCATACGTAGAATGTATCCGCCAGTATTACTGATGACCCTGAATTATCGATTCAGCGCCGTTCGCTGCAATTGGGCCTCTGTTACTTCACTTCGCGGAAAATTTTGCGGAAGGATTTGGGTGTAAAACCTTTTAAAATACATCTGGTACAAGAATTGAAGCCACACGACCTACCACACCGGCTAACTTTTGGTGAATGGAAGTTGGCAAAGTTGGATGAAGGTGCACTTTTTTATCGGAAAATAGTGTTCAGCGACGAAGTTCATTACTGGTTGAGCGGATACGTGAACAATCATAAGTGCCGTATTTGGTGTGAGGAGCATCCAGAGGTATTGCAAGAACTGCCAATGGATCCCTACAAATGCACAGTTTGGTGTCGATTATGGGCAGATGGCATCATTGGACCGTACTTTTTGAAAGACGATGAAGGCAGGAACATTACTGTAAATAGCTAGCACTACCGTTCGAAAATTACACTTTTTTTTACCAAAATAGAAGAGCTGGACTTGGCTGAAATGTGGTTTCAACAAAACGGTCCACATTCCATACAACACGCGAAACAATGCCCAATTGAGAAGCAAGTTCTGTCAACAGTTTATTTCAACTTTGGGGCCGGTCAATTGGCCGCCCAGATCGTGCGATTTAAAGCCTTTATACTATTTTTTGGGACTGCTTTATGCTAAGGTTCCTATCTATAGCGGCAAGCTCGCAACGGTTGATGTACTGTAAGCCAATGTTGAGTAAATTATTCGTGAGGTACCGACCGATATGTTGGAGAGAGTATGCCAAAGTTGGCTCCAGCGTATGAACCATTTACGGCGCAGCCGCGGTCGATATTAACAAGAAATCATTTTTAAACATTGAATTATATAGATCGTTCTATCGACCATATACAGATTTCATACACACATATCTCTCAATTTTATGTGCTTTTTCCCCGAATCCGAAAGCTCTTAAAAATAACATTTATATGTTTGTGTGTATAATAAATACAAAAGAAAAATTTCAGAGTTAATAGAAAATATTCTAATGAATATTAAAAAAGGAGAAAAGTGCAATTTCTGTTCTGTCAAATAAATGTTTTCACACTTAAGTGGGGGTAAAGTTTTAAAAGTTGAAAAAATTCATATTTTAATAATTCTTTTTTGAAGATATGAATAATGTTGGATTATTTATTTCATATACACGTTATAGCATAGCATTTGAAGAATCTTTAAAAAAATTTTCAATTAAAAATTTTAATAAATAATTCCGAGACAGCGAATCTCCGGAGGCGTTGTTGTTTTGCGCTGAATATCATAACTCGTTACTGGATCAAATGAAATAAAAAAATCGAAAAGCCTTTAAAAGGTGACATGTTTCCCGAGGTAATTGCGAAGAGTTTTTTTTATTTTTTTTTTATTTTTGGCAGCACATTGAAATGAAAAAGACGATTTTTGTTTTAAAATTTCGGGAATTTGTTATTAGAAAACAAGTAAGAAAATTATATTCGGTCTACACCGACTATATGATACCCTATACCATGCGTTTAGAGACCCTATCTCTCAGACCCAACTAACTGGATATAGAAAATAAGCATAAACCAAATTTGAATGGGATTTTTATTAATTTTTTTGGCTGCAGATATGAAAAATTTCATATCGGATGCTATATGGGGACTAGGCCCAAAAATGGACCGATCCTGATATGTTTGGTAAGGTCTCTTGTATTTTGCAAAAATATATACAAGCAAAATTTGAGAAGAATCAGTGCAATATTTTTGTTTTTTGACAGATTTAAGTGAAGATCGGGAAGCAGCTCTATATGGGGCCTATGACTAAGAGTTGTCCCATGGATATCATTTTTGGACTACTGATTAATGGATGTAATAAACACATACAAACCCAATTTGAATATGATAATTTATATCTTATGGCAATTTAAGTCGATTTCATAGGGGTCATTTGTATGGGGGCTAGGTCTGAACATGAACCGATTCCCACCAATTTCAATAGCATTCATCCCATGGCCGATAAAGGATTAAATTCAAAATTTTGTCAAAATATATTCATATTTGCGACCTGCAGTTTGATTACAAGCTTTACATGGACACACAGACGGACGGACGGAAGGATATCGTTAAATCGAATAAGATAGTGATTCTGATTCGATCGGTATAATAAAAGATGGGTCTAGGTCAAATATTTTTGGTAGTTACAAACAGCAGCACAAAGTCATTATACCCAAACCACATAGTGGTATAGGGTATAATGAGGAAGAGAATAGAAATTAAAAAAGATTCGAGATTTTGGTCGTCTTTTTCTGTATCATATTTGTCAGTTTCTTTTTATTTTTTAACGTCATCGTCAAATTTGAGGTGGACAATTATTTGAGACCAAAAATTTTATTGCGAAAAAAAATTTATAAAAAAACTATTTTATAATTTTTTTTGTATTGTGAAACAAAATGTTTCCTATAGAAAATATTTGAGTACATGTACGATTTTTCGAAGACTTGGAAATTTTGGGCCTTTAAAATTATCTTAATTGAATTTAAAAAAGCAAACCCTGAACGTTTCATAAAAAAATTCGACGCTTTCAAGAACTGGCAGCAAATAGAAAAATGTCATCTAGGTAAATAATACTTAAGGATACAAAATTTTTTAATTGTATTACCCTGTGCTACAATAACTTTATACTTGTCCAGTGACCTGGTTGAATATATAACTAAACATTTTATACAAATTGTTTCACTTTAGATCTGAAAAGTTTTTGGCAAGAAATATTTCTCAGGTTACTTTCCCCTGTTATCAGATTATTTCTGTAATTTTACAGCCAGTTTTTTTTTCGAACGAATTCGGAAGAAATATTAATTGAGATTTCCAAGCACACATTTAGTTTTATGTAATTAACAGAACTGTTGGAGGTCTTATCAGGAATATGTGATATATTAACTTTGTTCTAAGTTTTTCAATTTTGACAATAATTTTTTCCAATATTACCTAAAACATAAGAAAATTAGTAATCAATATTATTAAAGCTGATTTCATCAGGCACAAACTAAGTATTTTTTAGCTTAAAGGCATTGAAAATTTTAAAAATTTTTAGAAATTTATTTATTCAGAAATTCTAGAAATTTATCTCGTTTGGCAGAATACAAAAAGAAATGACGCTGAGCTAATGTTACGTTAATAAATTTATCCAAGAAGCCTTCATTGTTAATAATTTTATGATTTGAAGTAGAACAAAACGGTCTGAAAATTAAAGAGATATGCGTAATTCGAGCCATGACCGATAAAATAATTTAAGTGCTAAGAAATAGAACTTGATTTAAATTACATTTGTATGTAAATATGATCTTACGCAAAATGGCTTTTAAAAGAATTTTGTAATTTATAGATGGTACAATTTACGGTTATGAAATTTTATTCGATGATTCAAATGATCGTATATTACCTACCGAAAACTGAAAGATATGTTGCTTAAGTTTTATTCGCAATCATTGCTGGAAATATACATGTTGGTCCCATTTTTTCTACATTCTCTTATTTTGTCTTTCAAGAAAATTTTTTTCAAATTCAACATCAAATAGGTATTGAGAATATTTATTTCTACTAGCAGGTTCCAGCCCTCGAAATTCGAGTGCAAATTATAGGAAATTTTATTTTTTCATTAAATAAAGACTCTAAAGGTATGCTAAGCAATTATAGCCAATTCACAATTCAACACAAAAAACAAACTCATTTTTATTACAAACACATTAAGAAATTTAATAAACACACACATAGCATTGTATAATTTTGTGTATGTATTAGTAGCAACTTTAAATGCAATTTACTCAAAATAAAGGAAAAAATTAAAAAAATCTGTAAATCTGCAAAATCGCTAAATGAAATATCTTTCAAATAATATATGTACGTTTGGTTATAATCGGGATAAATCGGTAGAACAAAACATCGGTCACAAGGAATCGCCTAGCCTATTAATATTATAGATTTATTATTAAAACAATAACAATTTGTTTTAAACTTAATATATAACATTTTTAATGTAATACCTTAATGTGTTTTTATATAACTTCACAACGTATAATACTAGAATGCTGTAATAGTTATAATTAGTCATAATTATTCATATTTTTAAATAACTTTGAGTAAAATTAGCAACAAGGTGAAAAAATCTAGTCCGAATTTTAAGCAGATAACACTCGAACGAAAATAAATTTGAAATCATATCAGAATACTTTTAGGAGAGAACTTCTTTTTCATTTGAGTTATTAAATATTTTTTTAATTATAAAATTCTAGTCGACCTTTTTTGAGGTTTTATTAAAGATGTTTTAAAGTAGAAATTACTCTAATCAGGATTTCAAGGTCATGGGTTTCAAATGCAAATAAAAGATTATTCCATTTTTTCAATCCGACGTTTCGTTGGGATTATTCCAACATCTTCAGGGATTTTGATTTATTGAATATATAATCTTTTTTGTCAGTTTTACATTTAAAAACTTTTAAGTATGTGGTAAAATACGAGTAAACAGCACGACATTAAACACACAATTATTAAAAATAAATAAATATAAAATAAAATATCACAGATTAAACTTTTTCTTAACGTTAGTATCACAGTTGAACTTAAACTGTTTTTAAAAATAAATCAGAGGAAATTCATACCATTTTATTCTGGAATAACAAAGTTGCAAAAAGACTATTTATGTTGAAGTTTCGTACTTTTCAATTGAACAAAATAATATTGGAATTAAATATGCAAAACTAAAAAATTATAAAAATCAAGTAAAATTTTTTAGTACCATTATTATATCCTTATGTTTTAATCGTCATAAAAATTTAACACTTTATGCTACAAACATACTTATTTAACAGCAATGATTTAAAAGCAATTTCCTTTATCTTATCAGCCAATGAATTACCTCATTGCATATGCTAAAAAACAATCAATGCATAATTTTTTTTATAGACCAATATCAAAACATAAAAAATAAACAAAAATCATTGCAAGTCTAGCCGAGATAAGCCTACAGCCAGCTATAAATTGGAATTACAATTATGAATCACTATTAGCAATCATTTTGAAAACTCTTATTTCCAATATAAAAAAAAAATATTATTAACACTTACAACACGTGATAAAAAAAAATTTGCTTAATTTACGAAAATTAGCAAATAACACATACAAATTACTGAAAAACAGAACTCGAAATGAGAAAAAAAAAATGATCAGATCTGTTAGACGCAACAAAGAAAAACAGCACATTAAGCACAAGCACAACTATAAATAATATGCATAAAAAGCAATAAAAAATAAACAAAAAATTATGAAATTGGCATTTAAACTCTAAAGCATTTAATGAAAAAAAAAGAAAAATAATAAAAAAATAAATAAATAAAAACAGTAATAAAAATGCATATAAACTACAGTTGCAGTTATAGAAATATTAATAAATTTGAGTGGTGTATATGTAACTGTAGCTTAAGATTCAAAGCTGTCTGTCTATTTGCCTGTTGGCCAGTGGTTACATTATGCATATTAAACAAATGGCATTACAATTTTAGTTAACAAATCACTGCCTAAAATAGAGGTATTTAGTTTTGTTTTATTTAAAACTACCAACATGCTGATTTAATCATACATACATATGTACGAGAGAGAGTTGCCAAATGGTAATAAAAGTCAGAAAATTAGTGTAAAGCAAATGAAACAGAAAATATAAACGATTTAAAAATTGATGAATTAATACAAAACTAAGTCCAAAAAACATCATCTAACTGTAAATCGAGAATTGTGTATATGATAATGTCCCTCAAACCATTGACGAAATATATTTCCACAGATTTAAATAAATACATAAATAACATTTGGGCTTTCTAGAATATAAATATTTATAAAAGCGCTATAAAAATAGCGTAATTTTAACAAAATTTTTTTTCTTTTCTGAAAATGTAACTGTTGTATCTAGTTCTCAATTCGAAAGAAATCATATTGTTTTCTGATCAAAACGTAGTCAAAATGTTGCTCAAAAAATAATAATATGTGAGGAAAACCCATTCAGTACATGGCTTTTAAAAAATTTTTATGTACTTATAAGATAGTTAAATTGGTGGAAAAGACAATAAATTAAAAAAAGTTCGTTCGGGCCATAGTGGAAAATCTTACTGTGAGTTGGGTAGAAGATTTAAGCGCCATCAAAAAATAAGAAAATGCATTGAAAATATATGATATCTAAATCCCCCGTAGTGAAAGACAGAAGAAAGTAATCAAATGCAGGTTGCGTCAACTTCCTATAGAAATTAATTCTTCGCTACTCCTATGTTGAAATGTGTGATGGATGATGAGTCTTACTGTGTATTGGAAGGATAAAATTATTATAAAATTTTATACATCTTTCTAAGGACATTATTGGCTTTCGTTTGTCGTAGCATGATAAAACAGAAAATTTTAAAAAAGATTCTATTATTTTAGATGACTCTAATGGCAACAGGTTCAATGTGTTAAGTTATCCTATGATAAAAGGAAGATTCTAAAGATTCTCTCAAGTCTCTGATTCCAACTGTATCCTTACGGTCATAATATTCCTACAGAATTTTTTTGTGTTAAAATTTTTTGGATAGAAAAAGTCTAAGAAAGTATATTGTGAAGAAAAAAATGCGAAAGAATTGTACCCAAAAATCTCTACGCGCTTCAAATATAAAGGAGTAATTATACATATAATTTTGTTAAAATTAGCAGAGCCCATCCCTTGAAATTCGAGTGTAAGTTCTAGGAATTTTTATTTTTACATCCATTTTTTTCTTTCGTTAATTTTTTAATCTATAAAAAAAAAATTATGAATCTAATATATAAAATTCTCGTGTCACGGTGTTTGTGATAGAACTCCTCCGAAACGGCTTGACAGATTTTTATGAAATTCTTTACGTATATTTGGTAGGTACGCGAATGCGTCGTAAGGTATATTTCATATCGCTGGGTGATTAGGGCGTGGCACCTCCCAAACAAAGTGAATTTTTAATATTATATATATTAAGTACTATGACAGGAAGATCTCTGCAAATTTCTGACAGATCACCTATTGTTAATGTTAGTAGAAGTGCCGAAAATGGGCGGTATCGGATAAGTGGGCGTGGCACCTGACATATAATTAAAATATTAAATGTCATATATCTTGCGTACTATGAGAGCCACAGCTTTGAACATTTGTCTGAGGTTATCCATTATTAGTGTGAGCAGTCAGACAAAAAATGGGTGGGATCGAACTAATGGGCGTGGCACCTCCCGTACAAAGTGAATTTTTAATATCATATATATTGAGAACTATGACCGGTAGAGCTGTGCATATTTGAGTGAAGTCATCTATTATTAATGTTAGTAGCCATGAAGAAAATGGGCGTGATCGGATGAGTGGGCATGGCACCTCATATACCAAGTAAATATTAAATGTCATATACCTCGAGTACTTTGACAGCGACATCTTAGAACATTTGTCTGAGGTTTTCCATTCTAAATGTGAGTAGTTCGGCAAAAAATGAATGGGATCGGACCAATGGGCATGGCATGCCCCACACAAAGTGAATTTTTAATAGCATATATTGATTACTATGACAGGTAGAGCTTTGCAAATTTGTGTGAAGTCATCAATTGTTATTGTTAGTAGCCATGACGAAAATGGCGGGTGAGAACTTTGTACATTTGTCTGAGTTTATCTATTATCAGTGTGAATAGTCGGACAAAAACTGGGTGGGATCGGACCAATGGACGTGGTAGCCCCCATATAAAGTAATTTTTAAATGTGATATATCTGGAGTACTGTAATAGTGAGAGCCTTTAGGCTTTGCGTGAGCCTATAAGTATTTCATGTGATTAGTCGAAAAAATAATGGGCGTGAGCGATGCAGTGGGCGTGGCATCACCCATACAAAGTAAATATATAATATCATATAGCTATAATAGAAAAAAGCTTTACACTTTGTACGAACCCATTCATATATTAATCTGAGTAGTCGGGCAAACAATTTTTGACAAGTACGTTAATTACCAATGTGACTAGTTGTGGAAAATAAGGGCGGAATCTCCCAACTACGAAAATCGCCAAAAGCAAAAATTACCAAAGCCGAAAATCACGAAACACAAAAATTGCCAATGTTTGTTTAACTTTCATAATTTAGCATAAAAAATTTATTCATTTCTTTACTTTATGTTTAACTTTTGAGAGATCTAACCATGAATATGTTCGTTACGTTAAAGGAATATTTTATCGAAAAAATAAATGGTTGGTGTTTTTATTTTTGTTTTCATAGGCGATCCCACCCATTAATAAATCCCACCCCCACACACTTACATTGCATTCGATATTTTTTAATTCACAAGAAAAAAGTTATATGGCAAAACAACGTTTGCCAGGTCAGCTTGTATTTAAATAAAATTCATTAAATTTCAAACAGAAGATATATAACTGGGTTTGTTAATAAATAATTTTATAAGAGCCTAATTGTATGGTAATCAATTTTAATTAACACACACACAGCACTGAATAGTTTTTATTTGAAGCTTAATTGTGGTTTTCTGGAATAACCGCGTATGTCCATTTTTGTCAGTTTTGAGTTAACGATGCCAAATATAATAATTTTTAACGTTCTTTACATGTGTAAAATATTTTTAAAAAATATTGACCATTTCTGAGTTTTTCTTTAAATAACGACGTAACTTAAATGTTTATTAAATTATTTTGCAGCATTAGCGACGTATGGCAACCTACGTTTGATCGCTGATAACAACATACGTTGTTATTAATGAAAAAAAGCAAAATAATTTTGGATTATTTTTCAGTTTATAACCAGTTATAAAAACTGTTGTGCTTATTTCTGTTATTTGTTGTCACTATTATTCTTGATACGTTGTTATATTCTCACCCAAAGTCCCATTAACTTTCTGTTGAAGAACAAAAAAATAAATTTTTCAAGCAACAATAACTTATATCTAAAGTTATATCTGGTAGTTTTCTTTTTCAAAAAAAAAAAACGACATTTGTCGACATAAGTTATTTTATCTGCACACACTTTAAGTGTAATTAACATATTGTTTTTTCGTCCTTCTCTAGGATCTATTCCTCTTAAGTATTTATTGCCCATATCTAAAGGACTGTTAAATAAAAAGTCCTAAAAACTTTATATCGAGCCCATAATTTCAAATATAACGTTTTTGGCTCTCCTGAACATTTTGATTTCATGACATACCCGGTTTTTCCAGAAAACCACAGAAATATGTATTTTATGTATGTGTTACGTGTGTATGTATATGTGTAATTTTAAATGAATTTTACTCCAAAAAAATGTTCTGGATGGTGCAAATCTGTAAATATGGTGGACAGCTAAGAAGAAATACCTTTAAAATAGTATATTTTGTTCTTACTACTGGTTGACAACTAAAATCGTAAATTCGGTCACAAAGATTCACCTTGTTTATTAATATTATAGATAAAATACGCAATAGCAGAGATTTTTTTAATAGCTTTTCAAAAACTTTTAAGTAAAATGCATAAAAGAATTTTTTGCTTGGATGGAACTTGGGAAATGGTTGGCTGTCAAACACTCTGTCATACTGCTCTCACTTTTTGACATATATGATCAGTATACTTTGGCAAATCATCGCGTTTAGACTCGCGCTTGACAGAGCTACCAAATTATCCAAATTTACTTTGAAAGTCAGTCATCGATTCGCGCAACTTATAGATGACTTCGTGATTTTTATGGCGCACATAATTTTTCATCTGAGCAAGCCATCTCTCCAACTGTAAACCCAAATGTGTAAATTTTGTGCGAAGATCTTAGCCCTCATCCTTGCAAGATCCAGCTGGTAAAGAAACTGAAGCCACGAGACCATCATATGCGTCATTCTTTCGCCGATTAGGTCCTAGAGCAGTTGAAAACTTCCACGCGGAATTCGCGTTACGTTCAATGGAGATTATTACCATTATCCGGTCGAGATGTAGTTCTAACAGGATGGCGCTGCATTGATTTTGAGAAATGCACCTGTCAACTGGTCGCTAAGGTCGTGCGATTTGACAGCTTTCCATTACTTTCTGTTAGGCTACGCGAAGTCACTGGTTTATGCTAATAAACCAGCAACAATTAACACCTTGGATGCCAATATTGTGCGTTTTATTCGTGATACACGGCCAGCAATGCAACTGGCCCAATATTGGACGTCAAGAACATATGTCCGAAATCATTTTTATGTATTAATGTCATATATTTGTACTTGGAATAAAATAATTTTTTTACTTAAATTAAATTTTATGTGTTATTTTTCACAAATCCAAGTTCTATCGGGCTCAAAAAATACCATTTACTTACTTAAATAAAAATTCTCATAATCTGCCGGTTATTCTACAAATGAGTTACTAAAATGTTTGTATAAAATAAAATTGAATTCTGGTAGATATTTGCAGAAGAAACTTCTTCCCAAATAATATGGCGTATAATGTAAACTATAAAGTTTTCAGTGCTTATAATTTGGTATTTCGCTGAATTTTAATTTCATGTGATGACACAAAAAGGAAGCACGTGTACTTACGTCCAGGCTTACGAAAATAATAGAAGTAAGTTGCCATTCAAACTCTTAAGTGTAACTAAAATCAGACTTGCAAAAAAAAAAACAAATAAATAAATAATGAAAGGTTGGTCGGAGATTTTCACCAGTGATCTTCGTATTGCCAGCGCAAATGAGCAAACGAGACATATAAGGTTTAATAGCTAAAAATCTAAATAATTCGCGTTGAAAAGAGATGTAATTTGATGAGAAAAAAAATCTTAAAAAGATTAAAAGATTATTTATTTATTTTATTTATTTTTTTTTATTTTATTTATTTTATTTATTTTATTTATTTTATTTATTTTATTTATTTTATTTATTTTATTTATTTTATTTATTTTATTTATTTTATTTATTTTATTTTTTTTATTTATTTTATTTATTTTATTTATTTTATTTATTTTATTTATTTCATTTATTTTATTTATTTTATTTGTTTTATTTATTTTATTTACTTTATTTATTTTATTTATTTTATTTATTTTATTTATTTTATTTATTTTATTTATTTTATTTGTTTTATTTATTTTATTTATTTTATTTATTTCATTTATTTTATTTATTTTATTTATTTTATTTATTTTATTTATTTTATTTATTTTATTTATTTTATTTATTTTATTTATTTTATTTATTTTATTTATTTTATTTATTTTATTTATTTTATTTATTTTATTTATTTTATTTATTTTATTTATTTTATTTATTTTATTTATTTTATTTATTTTATTTATTTTATTTATTTTATTTATTTTATTTATTTTATTTATTTTATTTATTTTATTTATTTTATTTATTTTATTTATTTTATTTATTTTATTTATTTTATTTATTTTATTTATTTTATTTATTTTATTTATTTTATTTATTTTATTTATTTTATTTATTTTATTTATTTTATTTATTTTATTTATTTTATTTATTTTATTTATTTTATTTATTTTATTTATTTTATTTATTTTATTTATTTTATTTATTTTATTTATTTTATTTATTTTATTTATTTTATTTATTTTATTTATTTTATTTATTTTATTTATTTTATTTATTTTATTTATTTTATTTATTTTATTTATTTTATTTATTTTATTTATTTTATTTATTTTATTTATTTTATTTATTTTATTTATTTTATTTATTTTATTTATTTTATTTATTTTATTTATTTTATTTATTTTATTTATTTTATTTATTTTATTTATTTTATTTATTTTATTTATTTTATTTATTTTATTTATTTTATTTATTTTATTTATTTTATTTATTTTATTTATTTTATTTATTTTATTTATTTTATTTATTTTATTTAGTTTATTTATTTTATTTATTCTATTTATTTTATTTATTTTATTTATTTTATTTATTTTATTTATTTTATTTATTTTATTTATTTTATTTATTTTATTTATTTTATTTATTTTATTTATTTTATTTATTTTATTTATTTTATTTATTTTATTTATTTTATTTATTTTATTTATTTTATTTATTTTATTTATTTTATTTATTTTATTTATTTTATTTATTTTATTTATTTTATTTATTTTATTTATTTTATTTATTTTATTTATTTTATTTATTTTATTTATTTTATTTATTTTATTTATTTTATTTATTTTATTTATTTTATTTATTTTATTTATTTTATTTATTTTATTTATTTTATTTATTTTATTTATTTTATTTATTTTATTTATTTTATTTATTTTATTTATTTTATTTTATTTATCGAACAATCTTAAAGCCAATTAAGGTCAATCGATTACAGTATATTAGACAGATTTCTTTTCATGTTACTATAGTAATTGCAAACTAATCCTATACACACATTAAATTTATAAATATCCCCGATCACGGATATGGGTTACATCTTCCCAGAAAAGTGGCAACCAATAATAAGAAAAAGAAAAGAAAAAATAATAAAAAAAGTGAAAGTAACGACTGTTTCATTATTTCTCAATCAGGACATAAAACAGGTGATAAGGTGAAGTTCAAATTAATTCAAAGAGCAAATTTTAAAACATGATATAGAGTTTCTTCTGTCGTATGGTAGAATTGAGTTCCATAACCTTGTTACTCGTACCACAAACGATTTATGTATAAAAAGTGTATGAAAACGTGGGATTAATCCAGATGATAAGTATATCGAAACTCAATTCCATGCTCTAATTGTCTTTTTAATTTTTTAGTTATTATTGTAACATGGAAAGAATTATCCACATATGCTGTACTGTATTTTTGATATGGACCCATTCTCTAATTTAGGGAAAAACGGGTGTGTTATTATCATAAAATGCTAAAAGTAATTACAGTCAAATATTCTACGAAATAATTGGTATTGAAGACCAATTTAATTGTACCCTTAAAAACCTACTAATATTTGCATGTTTTTAGAAAAACGTAACAATAACATCATGATCGTGAATATAGTAGGCATTTTTAATGCTGTTTGTTTTACAATTATTGATAATTTTTAAACATGTATGAAAAAATTCGAAGACATAACCAAAACAGTAACGATTACTTTTACATAAAACAGACAAACAGTTCATTTATTCTGCCCTTCATATCATATGTACGAGTTTCAAGTGTTCCATCTTGTTAAATCTATTTAAAACACATACGTTCATTGACAGTTTGGCAACACTGTCCAAACAAATTCGAGGCGGTGGAATTATATCCTTTTAAAGTATTTGTTAACATACAATATTTTTGGTAATTGTTATCTGGTTTTAAAAAATGTTTATTAAAGTTTGCATAAATTTAATGCCAATAAAAGATAATTTTTACAATTTTCCAATATCTATAAAAAACAAAAAATATTACGAAAAGAATTGTATTGGCGAAAAAAAAATAAAATAAATAAATTGAAAATTTAACTTAAAACTAAGCAATGGAACAAACAAGCTCAATCATTTTTATATTTGTATATACCAACTACTAACCAAGCAACAAAAACCCAAGAGTCGTTACCACCACGATAATTTGATGATGTATGACCCAACATGTTTGCCAACAAAATTCAATTATAAAATTTGATGTATGGGTTATGACAATTGTGTAATATTTGTAAGCAAAAAAAAATAAAAAAAATAAATAAATAAAAAAAGTAAAAGAGAACTTAAAAACATCAAACTTGTTGTTATAAGAATTACAGTATTTTATGGTGTATTTATTTAAATAAATCATTCGAGTGTTAATTTAGATTTTTTTGTGTATATTTTTTGCCCATAAATTTCCGTTTGAAATCAGTACATATTTTTGGAAATTCCTTGTGGCATTTCATGATTTTTATCGAAATACTTTATGCTTGTTGTAAGAATTTGAATGGGTCTGTTTTGTTCTTGATTATATTTTATGTGTGGCTCATTTAAATCGCATTTACGAACTGCTTTACCATAATTATGTCAAAATATTGTAATTTATACGCAAAACATTCTCACATTTCATATGTGAGGCGAGCATAAATAAGGCCTACATAACATACAAATGTCACAATATATTATCGAAAAGTAAGAAAAGTAAGAAATGTAAAAAAAAAAAAAAAACATAAATGAAAAGAGAATGAACACACTTTATAGAAAAGGGAATTTCAATAACAGAGCTACACTGATATAATAATATAATTTGAAAATTTACGTTTAAAACCAAAAGACTTAGGACACAAACGTTTTTTGATGTTCTCATAAAATTGAATTAAACACAATGAACCATTTCAACTTTACGTTCTTTTTTTTTTATTAATTTCTATCAGTGTATAAATTTCGCTATAATATATCCACTGATTGGTGTCCTTTCTCCAAATTGTAAAAATAAATTACAAAAGTATGAACATATTAAAATGTACATAATTCTTTCACATGCCAAACTTATAATGCTTATTATTGTATGCAATGGCTATACAAAAACCCTTAGCATTAAGTCAAACTGCTCATACATATGACCAAGAACATGGCTTATAAGTATTTAATGTCTATAGCAGAACCATGCGTAAAATGCCAATTCGTTCCAAAAACAAACGTGGCAGCTAAACGCCCCTCCAAAACTACAAACTCTAAACCCAAAAAAAAAAAAAGAATTAAAAAAGAAAAATTTAAAAAAAAAAATCACCCAAAAAATAAAAATAAAATAACATAAAATAAAACTCAAATGAAATAAGATCACTAAAAGGAAGTAAATTCAAACAACGGCAGCATGTCAATCTTCAAAAAAAAAAAAAAAAAAGAAAAAAGAAACAGTATAAATAAAATTCTGAGCTAACAGAAATTCAGTCAGGTATTTGTTTGTGGCTACATAATACTAAAAAAAACCTAGAATGTTGAACACAACTTTTATTTGATTGTTCTCGTATACTTTTTCGTTGTATTTTTTTTAAGACAAAAAACAAAAAAGGACTGTAATTTATTGCCATAGTAAGGTTAAGCAAATTGCGGTACTTTGTGTAAACGCCCAAATGAGAAAAGGAAAATATTCTTCCCTTTTGTTCGACCATTCTCTCTTACTCTTCCTAAAGAGTCCTTTGTCATTCATATGAAACAGCGATGACAAACCTTTGCTACAGCTATCATTTAATTAGAATTCTTGGACTTTAGCATAAGCATTTTTGGCTTACTAAAGCAAGAATTGTTTTAAATTTTTTACTTATAGCTTGAACAGTTCCTAAATATAGGATCACGGAAAGTGAAAATATCATAGATAACACACCGAAGTTTTTGAGGGAAGATGTCGATAAATGGAAGGCTAATCATAACAGATTGGTGCATTTTAATGCAAAAGACTATAAAAAGATAAGAATTCCTTGGAATTATGTTCTGGAATACTATTTAGAAATCAGATCTAAATCCAGAGAGTAAGAAAATAAAGAACAACAACAAAAAATTAACCGCGAAGGTGGAATTTAGAATATAATATTGTTTAACTTACTGCCAGAAACAGAAGTATGTGTACAAAAGATGTTGCAAAAAAATGCGACACGAACGGGGACATTGTATAAAGTTGTAAGGTATGGAGTGCCTAGATCAGGAAAGTAGTATCAATTTTTGGTAAAGAAAATTTGTTTTGTTGCTGTGGGTAACGAAACTGATGTTAAAGTAGACTTGAGCAGCCTTCCCGGTTCTCCATATTATATTGAGTTTGAAGGAGAGTTAATTTCGGATAAAGCTAATGTGGCAAAATATAGGAATAGGAGCTTTTAATGTACAAGTGTACTTAGAAGAGTGCTAGAAAAGTGATTTATTCCTTTTGCAGAACTAAACTTTATATCAGGGACCGTAAATAACAGTTATCCAGAAAATTTAAACTCAAAAACTCTCCATGTTAGACTAGACGCAGAGCTATACTGTCATATACCAATAGATTCATATTGAAGTGCTCTTTCAGAATCTGAGGTGATCTTAAAAAATGATCTCAACTCCGCAGCTAAGAGTTATTTTTTACCGTAAAAATAAATCATTGAATGAAACTCTTAAAAAGGGAGTTTTATTATGCGGTCATAAAATAAAACTCTTTGGAGGAGTTTTATTAAAAAAACTCTTTTGAGCAGTTTTATTTTTTTCGTCTAAAATAAAACTCATTTTGGTTAATTTCTTCTGTTTTTATAGTTTGTTTTTTTTTTATTGATTCTATCTAATATAAAATAAAATAAAACTCTGTAGAGGCGTTTTATTTTTTCCGTCTAAAGTAAAACTTATTTATTTATTTATAGTGTGTGCAGTAATTTAAATGAAATGTTATTTGTTTAGTTTTACGACCAAACCTCCTTCAAATTTTCTGCGGAAAGATTTGAATGTGAGTCGCTCAACTCCACGCTTACCTGGGTTGCAAGAATACACTGTACAGTTTTGGCCAATTTAGATAAATACGGATAATGTATTTTTTGCTACCCAGAACTCAAAAATAAGTTTGTCAATCGATACGGGCCTTGAAGAAAAATTATTGATTTCATAGAAAGATTTTTTTCTTATCCCCGTTATCATTTTCTTCGCTTTCTGGTTTCCTACCTACATTTAGGGAGTTCAAGTCCTGTCACAAAAAAACATGTATGAGATTGAGATATATCGCAAACAGCCGGCGAAGATGGGAATAGATCCGGTGAAGATATTAAAGCTCCTCTGCTTGTCGGCGGTCGATCAGTTATTATTTTTTAGACTCAAAAACAAGTAATTTTTACTACGAATCAAATAATAACAAATTAAGAACCCACATATTTTTTTAATTGATTGTCAATTTACATAAAATGAGTTTTATTTTCGGACGAAAAAAACTCCTCAAAAGATTTTTATTTTATGACGGCAAAATAAAACTCTCTTTTTAACAGTTTCATCCAACATTTTATTTTTACGTTGAAAAATAACTGTTTCAGGTGGCGTTTTCTTTTCTAAACTCACAAAATAACTCACGTAAAAGAACTTTTTTGATATCATTTATAAACATTACGGTCCCTGCTTTATATGAATCCACTTTTCTTTGGCCTTACTTATCTTCAGCACATTACACTGAAACTTAACACAGTGTCCGCTAATGGGCTACTGGGCTCTAAAAGAATTCAAACAAGCTGCTAAAGACAAATAAGTTTTCACAAAAATATTATGGGATGCCTCCAAAATATCGAACCAATAAAAAACAACAAATAATTCAAAAAATTGGCCTCAAGCTCATTCAATTTATAAATTAATAACAACAAAAAGTCGAAGAAAACACTAATATTTATTTTTGTTGAAGGGCTTTAAGAAAAAGCTAAGAAGCCAGTGGCCACGAAATTATAATTTTGTTATTTTTGTTAAGATATAATTTTAATGTAATAGCATTATGTTAGATTTAACGTATTTTTCAAACATATTGCAATTAATACTATAATTAATATGCGAATTTTGGTTATGTTTTTTATGGTGTGTGGTAGAGAAGAAAAAAGCATATATTTCAAAAATTCATAACTACTCAGTACTCTTAATCTGGTTGGTTTCTGGTGTTTCAGCCTTCATCAGCGATTGCATTAAATATTTTAATAATTGTTATGTTATAATTGATTCGACTGTTTCTATATGAAATTTTTTTTCATAGGGCGGCCGTGGGGTTTGAGCCTGCATCTATCTTACAGACATTCACACATGCGCTTTAACACACCTAAAGTCAAGCCTATGAGCAGTGCGGTTAAGAATCAGTTTTATATCATACAGAAGATACAACACTGTCAGGCATAAAATCTTTATATTTTTAATTTCGAATATTTATACATTTATTTATTTTATTTATTTATTTATTTATTTGGTTTACTGCGCAAACCACTAAGAGTCTTATAACTCAAGTACAGGATCGGTATAATGTGATACAGTATTAAATGAACATATAACATTTCTACTTCTAATTTCCTCGCTTTTCAGTTTCGTAAAATATTCAGATTTTTTTGCGAAATTTATAAGTTCCTCATCACATGATAAACTGATACCATTTTAAGAATGCTGATGGTCTGCTCTCTATATATGCTGAATTTAGTGATTAAGTTTTATTCGGTCCTGAGTTAAAAAAAATTCTAATTGAAGTATGAAATTCGGCATAAATTTTTTTTTATATATTTTACATAACAAAATTTAAAAAAGGTGGTTGGAGTTCTTCCTATTTTAATTTAATTCTTTATTTGTAACCCAATATAAAAATATATAAAACTCAATAATCAATAAGAAGGCACTCGTTAAATCTACCACAAATTTAGAAAAGATTATTTGCAACTTTTTAGAAACAAAATCACAAAAAATTTGGATAAAAAAAAACAAAAAGTGTTAACAAGCCCTAGTATTTGATATTACTTTTTAAGTGTTTATGTAAAATTCGTTTTTTTCATTAAAACTGTTAATTTTCAAATAAAAGCCTATCCATTTTCCTCCTCATATGTATGTCACTAGTATTGTTATACCCTATACTACTTTCTGATCAGGGAAGCTTGTGCTGATATTTATAACTACCGAACGTTCTAGATGAATCTTCCATCCGTCTGTCTGTCTCTCTGCTTGTCTGTCCTTGTAAAGCTTGTAATCAAACTACAGGATGCAAATATTTTGATGCCATTCTCTATATAAGTCTTATCGGAAATGGCATAAACGATATTAAAATCGGGAAAAAACAGTACATGTTCAGAACTACTCACTACACAAATGGTCCCTACGAAATCGACTTATATTGACCTCACATCCATCATATAGATCTCGGTCAATTTTAATTAATGTGTGTTTATTACATACATGAATCTGTAGTCCAAAAATAAACCCTCATTCACTATACTTAGCCGTAGCCCCATATAAACCTGATACCCTCTTAAATCTATAGAAAAAATATTGCATTGGTTTTTCTCGAATGTGGACAAAATATGTTTTTTGGAAAAAGCTAATGACTTAACTTAATATGGCCATGACAGATCCCTTTTAGAGACAGACCCCATAAAAATGTTAACTGTTTTATTTCGGCACACAACAAATTTATGACAATGTCACCGAAATTTGGTTAAGGCTCATTTTTATACCTAATTAGTTGGACTTTTCTCTAAACTTTTTGCATAGGATATCGGTCTAGGTCGACTATAATTTTTGTAGTTGTTTTTATATAAAATTTTCGATATTTATATGTTTGAATTTAATTCATTTTAATTGAAAAATTTTATGAAATTTTATAATTAACACAATATTAACTTCACATTTTTATTTGATACTTATTAAAGAACTAGCAGTAACCCGATGCGCTTCGCTACACACATCGTAACGAAATAAAAAGCACGTTTTGTAGAAAACTACTTTTTTGTATAGAAGGTTCCACGCCCATTAGTCTGATCCTGCCCATTTTTTAGGCAACTACTCACATTAATAATTTATGAACTCAAACAAAGTCGCAAGACCTTCACTATTATACTACTCCAGTTATATTATATTAAGTACTTGCTTTGTATGGGGGGTACCATGCCCACTGAACTAATCCCGCCAATTTTTTTTTTGGGCTACTCATATTAAAAACTCATGAACTCAAACAAAGTTCCAAGGCTTTCACTATTACAGTACTTCAGATATATGACATTATATATTTACTTTGTGTGGGAGGTACAACGCCCCCTGGTCCGATCCCGTCCATTTTTTATGGGCCTACGCAGCTTATGAACTCACACAAAGTCTCAAGACTTTATCTGTTACAGTACTCTAGATATATGACATTTAATATTTATTTTGTATGGTAGGTACCACGCCCATTGATCCGATCCCGCCCATTTTTCCCGCAAATCTTCGAATTATTTTAGTATGTTCATATGCATAGTTTCAGAACTCTTGCTGTCGTAGTACTCCAGATATTATATGTTAAAAATAGATGTTAAAAATTCACTTTGTATGGGAGGTGCCACGCCCACTTGAAAAATCAAAAAAATATATCCTATTTTTTTCTTCCGAATAGGCATTTACCTACTTGAGAAATTTCAAGATGATCGGTCCAGTGGTGTGGTCTCCTATAAACCACAAACAAACAAACATACACAACTCCATTTTTATATACTAGCAGATTCCAGCGCTCGAAATTCGAGTGCAAATTCTAGAAAATTTTATTTTTTCATTTAATAAAGACCCTAAAGGTATGTTTCACAATTCAACTCATTTTAAATGAAGAAAACAAACTCAACACATTAACACATAGTTTTATGTATGTGTTAGCAACAACTTTAAATGACCATAACTCAAAAAACATGTTTCGGACGATGAAAATTTGTAAATCTGGAAAATAGCTAAAAAGAAATGCCTTTCAAATGATAAATTTTTTATCACAATCGGGGTAAAACTGTGAAACTTACATCGGTCACAAGAAATCGCATTGCCTGTTAATATTATAGATAATTTTTATAGATAAGATAAATAATATATCTATCTATGAAATAACTTAAAAAAATTTATTACACTTAATACGCCTTCGACTTCTGCATTTTTATTTATGTATATTTAATTCAGCTACAATGAGCAAAAAATTGAAATATGTAACAAAAATAATAAAAACTTTAAATACAGATATAAACATAATCGCTAGAGTCATAATAAGTCGTCAATCATCTTTTAATAACATCAATAGTATCGGATAAATCAAATGAAACATAGTCACTGTTCTCTTCATATCAAATTCTTTGGAGTGTATCGAAATTGATAAAATTTCATCTGTGAAAATTCAGGTAAACAGGTTCATAAGATCAAAGTTGTCTGTTAAGAACATTTATACATGTTTTTCCAAAAAGACATTCAGAATGAATTTTAGTGTGAACTAAAATGACGGAAAAGTTGGGTTAAACGTGATTATTCAAAACTATTCGTTGACAGACTTTTTGAGGCTGTATTCTTCAATTCAAATAAATCTCGTTATTTTCATGTAGTAAGCTTTAATTTGGGAACTTCTCAATATTGTTTTTTACCTTTAAAATTCCTTTTATAAAATTAATAAAACACTTGGAATTTTTATTTGAAATGAGTTATGAAATTTTGAAATTTTTTAAAGTTAAATAGGAATTTAGATTTTGTCTCATAATTAAGATATGAACACAATTAACCCTTCTTTGATAATTTATTTACCCGTATCTTCAATATTACTGTCAACACAGACCTTCTTAAAACTACAACTCCAAAAGCTAATATTATTAAGTGCATAGTCGATTTCATCGTTCATATCATCAAATTTTTTACTTTTTACTTTCTATTTTCACAATTTGAATATTTGATAAAATTGAGGTGAACTAGTGAATTTTATGAATATAGGTTTGAAATACATACAATTTTGTTTAACACGAAATTTGTTTAAAAGATGCTAAAATCAGTTGAAAAAGAAAACGGATGTTGCAGCCATCTGGCACTAAGTGGAAATAATGAGCTTATTGGGTCATCAAAAAGCGCCTAATCTAGCACGAAAATTACTAAGTTGACATCATTGATTATCAGCAAAAACATATTTTTTTTTTAATTTTAAAAATATTATGTTTAGGCATATGCTTTCCCATACTTGGAACATAAAAAAATTCATAATAAATAAATTCAGTTGATGTATCAACCCTACTGTTAACTGATCTTGAAATAATTTGCATATTAAGTGGTGGTGAAGATGATAACTGGCAAATCCTTTATAAGTACGTTAAAAATGCACTAAGATATAAACGTATGTTAGAGAATGTTCTAAACCATGCTGTATATTCTTGATTGTTTTAAATAACACTGTGGAACAAATTCAGGTTAGCAAAAGTTAGGACGATTTTGAGAGTGAGGGGTGAAAATAGAGGTTAGCTTAGAAGACCCGTATCGCGGCGTTTGTTCATGTTAGTTCGAATTTTTTTTAATCGACCTTCGAACTTTGCAGTCTAATGCCGATTTTCAGCATATTGTTTATATGGTTTTTTGGCTATAACTCGTCGACTAATTGAAATTTTTTCAATCTGCAAAAGCCAAATTATTGCTAGAGACCTGTGCAACAATCATAATTTTTTAAGGAATTGATTTAGAAAATTTTTGTGGTGCTTATGAAGCAAAATGTTGGAAAAATTATTTTTTTTCATGCTTTTTGAAAATATTTTCCACAAAACTAAGTCTTTTTTGCTTTCTGTTTGATCTTTAATATGCTTCTCAGTTTCTTCAATAAATTTCATTTCAAAAGAAAATGGTCAGAACTACTGGCTTCATATTTGAAAGGAAATAATTTTCTGGCGAAAGGTACCAAAGTAACAGCATATCGAAAACGCCAAAAAGAGTTAGAAAAGTTCTTCAATGTGAATGATGCAAAAAATTTCACTTATTGCAACGATATTGAAAAGTTAATGGAGACGATAGGGTTAACCTATAAAAAAGATGATTGGCATTTGTTCATCGATAGTTCACTAATCAGCTTAAAAGTTGTGCTTTTGCACAAGACAAATAGACAGCCGCCTTCTGTTCCGATTGCGTATAGCACTGACACTAGTGAAAATTTCGATAATCTGAAACACATTCTGGAAGTAGTCAGATATAACGAACACCAGTGGCGCATTTGATGCGACCTCAAAATAGTTTCATTGATTACGGTCTTAACAGCATCTGGCCGTCCAAAATATCCGTGTTTTTTGTGTGATTGGGATTCACGATACGCAGAAGGTATTAGAGGAAGAAACCAGTACAAACAGCATAACTGGAATAGTCGCATTGGACGGAAATGGCCTAAAGACAATAGGCTACACGAAAGTCTTGTTCCTGAAATGAAAATCTTGTTGCCGTTGTTCCACATTAAACTTGGCATTGCAAAAAATTTTTTGAAATGTATCGCAAAAAGACCAGCAGTATTCAACCGCTTAAAAGACATTTTCCCAAGACAAAGTAACGCCAAAATTCAGGAAGGGATTGTTAATGGTGCCGACATACGGAAACTAATGAGTCGTCAAGATTTTGACCAAGTTCTGATTTTGACCAAGTTCTGACAGACCGAGAATTAAATGCATGACTCGCATTAAAAGCAGTCATTAAAGGACTCTTGGCTAAAGAACGCAAAGACAACTACAGGCAATCTGTTGCAAACATGTTGGCAGCTTTCGATGAAATTGGGGTTAATATGTCGTACAAAATTCATCTCTTGCACCAGCATCTTGAAGAACTCGCTCAACAGTTGCCAACTGAATCTGATGAGCAAGGCGAACGTTATCACCAAACTGCGCTTCCATTTGAAATAAGGTAACTATAGAGTGTGCATATTTTGAATTCCTAAATTTTTCTAATATCTTTGTCAGAGTGCACAATTTAAACATGTTAACGATTGAAAACTATTTTCCTTTCAGGTACAGAGGAAAGAAATCTCCAGATGCAATACTCGCTAAAAATTTGTTGGTGGTATAAAAACACCTTTGAAGAAGAGGAAGACGAGGAAAAAGAGGAAGAAGAGGAAGACAAAGATGAAATTCCCGAATATCTGTTGGACGAAATTATCGACCTTTCTGATGATGATGACGATGACCAAGATATTAGAGAGAGCAGTGAGGTTGATCCACAGCCGCCTGCTAAACGGCAACTGGCCAAATCATTAATTTAATTTATTTAATTTTTTTACTTAAAACTTTTCAAAACTAACATTTCAAAAATATATTTTTTTTCCATATTTTTATAATTTCTTTTTCAATGTTTCTTCAAAACCAACACTGAACAAAATTGGTACATAAAAAATGAGAAGTAAATTAATATTAAGCTGGAAAACGCAAGTTTTGTATTATGATTGTTTTCTTTTCAAATGAAATTTATTGAAGAAACTGAGAAGCATATTATAGATCAAACAGAAAGCAAAAAATACTTAGTTTTGTGGAAAATATTTTCAAAAAGCATGAAAAAAAAATAATTTTTCCAACATTTTGCTTTATAAGCACCACAAAAATTTTCTAAATCAATTTTTTAAAAGAAAGAAAATCTATCTATCTATTTAATGACCCTAAACATACTGCTGATATTGTTAAGCCTTGGCTACCAAAACAGTTAAAAACTCCTCCCCACTCACCCGATCTCCACCCAACTGAGCATCTGTGGGATATGCTGGCAAACAAATTTGTACACACCAAATACCTTGAAAAGCAATGCTAAAAGAGGTTATGGAGCAGAAATGGAGAAATATAACATATGCTGAAACTAAAAACTTGGTGGCAGTCGATGCCGGAAAGAATAGCAGAGTAGCTGGCATGTTATCCCACACTATCACACTAGTTATTAAATATGAAAATTTAGTGAAAAATATAACCTTCAATAGTTAAGGTTTTTGATTTTTTGTTGTTTATTGTGGATTATTTATTATTAACTTTAATATTACGTTAATAGACTGGATTACACTAAATAGTATGTGTTATAAAAATGCATTGTTTAATGCATTTTTTTCCGGTTTTTATTAAAGACTGCTTAGACTTATGGTGCCAAGTATATAGAGATGAACTTGACATTTGAGTTCCAATTCCAATGTATGCAGATGACATCGTCAACCCAAGCGAAGATGTTTGTATCTTACAAAAATTGATAAAACAAAATGTAGGAGAGTATTGTGGTGTATTGGGGAATGGAGATTATTCTGATTAAATCGGAAATAATAATATTCAGGAAACAAAAGTTGCTTGTTGGCAACTTTAGTGTTACTAAACTAAGTAGCATGAAGCAACGTACTAGTATTACATATATATTTTTTTGTTTTTTTATTTTTAATTTTATGAAAAAACTTCGTGTTATTTCTTAATTCCTAAACAGCAAAAAAATAAAATTTGTATTTTTTTGTAAAATTATTTGTATAAATTTGTATTAGTTGACTAAAGTTAAGAAAATATAAATTGTGAAAAGGCAAAGTAGCAGCAAAGGTGAACACCATATTTAATAATTTTATTATTTTTTTTATCACAATGCATTCCAATTGATGAAACAGGTGCATTATTTGTTCTTCTTTGTCATTTGTACTTTTTAGACATTACCTTTACCATTAGTAAACTGTACCGATTTAACTTCAAAGTACGGTTTTGGCACTATAGGATGACCATTTCCCCTAAAGTTTAATAATTTGTATTATTCTTTTTACCATTTGGATCAATATTATCCGCAGATAAAATATTTATTTCAAAATATTTTCACTTTGTGCATAGAAGGCTAAACACAAATTTTTTTCACAAATATTACAACTTGTTTAATTCTTATTCTTATTATTCATAAAATATATCATATCATAATAAAAAATGTATTATTCCTAAAAAAATATCATTTTTTTTATTAATAATTTGTCTTGTCAAAAATTCACAAAATGTCGATTTTAAAATTGAGGTAAAAATTTATGTTTAATTAATTCTAAGCGGATGAGAGAGATTTGTTCTTTGCTGATAAACAGAAGTTCTGAATAGTCTTAATTTGAATAACAAAAAAACACATTAATTTAAAATTAATCGAGATACTTGCTATGTAGGTTATTTTTGATTCACATTTTTTCAAAATTATGAATACATTATATAAATATAATATGTAAATCAAACATAATTTTTGTTACGAGCTGTCAGAAGAACAATGCTGTCGGTAGATACTACAGGAACTCAAAGGGTTAAAGGCAATTTTAATAGCTTCCTAACACCACTGGAACTGAAATTTTACAGAAAATCGTAATAATTTTGACCGGGCTTTGTTAGTTTTTAATGAGTTTTTTCACTTTTCGCAGTCTAAAAGAGATACAAATTTTTGAATATTTCTTATTTTATGTTTAACGAATTCTGAAAGCCTGAGGGAGATCTAATCTTTGATGATAAACAGAAGTTCTAAATAATCTTGATTTGAATAACAACAGAACAAATTAATGAAATTTATGAAAATGATTTGATTAGATTTGCTTTCCAACATCAGAGCAAGCCGTACGTAATGAGTATCATGTGGACTTTTGTTAATGTGTATTTTATTTATTTTAGTTAAATTATGAGCTAAATATTTTAATTTTCCAGATTCTCTATCTATTTTACATATTTTAATCCGCGTGCTTTTTTGTTGTCCGTCTCTGCCGCATCTCCCTTCTTCGGTTAGTGTTTCATTACAGAATACATTTTTATTTATTACACATGGTTTACAGGGAAAAAAAATTTTGAGAAAACTGATTTTGATGTTGTGTTTATTTGGTGTGGTTGTTTTCTTTCTTGCTTCTCTTGTTCTTTTTTGCAGTTGTGTTGTATTAAAAAACACATTTCCAACTTTGTTTTATACGCTTTAAGCGATTAACTGATGGAGGTCTAAAATTTCATTATTTGCTTAATACGCGCGCACACTGCCCCAAATATACAAGAACCACAACAAAAACAGCAACAACAAAAAGAACACTTTAATATTATGGCAACCGTAAATTCATTATTATCAAACACAACATTGATTACCTTCTTCAAAAAACCAAAAAAAGAGATTTACAAATTTCGTATGATTATTTTTTTATTTGGGAATCCTTTAGTTTTTTTTTTAGTTTTTGTGCTGAAAACTCTTTTAGGTATTGAAAAATTGTGCGTTGAATTTTAATTGAAAATTGGGCCATGAGTAATTTAGTTATTCTTTGGAAATACCCCATGATATGCGAAAATTCCATTACTTAAGTTTTGGTTATTTAATGTTTGCTTCTTCTTTTCACAGCGTTTATGTTCAATGCCTTACGATCATTTTAACGGTGGGTGGAGTTCATTTGTATTGAAATTACTTTTCAGTTACACAGTGGGCTTTAATTAAAATGTTGTTTGTTGTAATTTATTTCAGTTTGGCACACCATTTTGTACAGATTCTAAAACGCAGGAACATCAGAGCTAATAGCAGTCATCCAGTCACAATATTAGTAATTTTTTTTTTGTTAAAAAAATTTTTTTTTTGTTGTATATAATTTTTTGTTAATTTTAGAAAACAAATTTTTAACTAGTTGGTTTAGTTTTGTTGCCAAAATTTATATTGTTGTAGTTTTTATAGTTAAGGTTAGTTCATTTATTATTTAATTATTCTATATTTCAGAAACTTTCCTAGTTTCAATTCATAATGAAATGTATATATGAACCATAATATTGTTTTTAAACGTTTGCGGAATGCCTTTTTATTTTAAAGGGGTCATACCATATAGATAATTATTTTCCAAAAGTCTCTATCTGTTTTATTATAGATCCGTATATGTCGTTTAAGGTGGTGCCAAATGAAGTTAAGAATTAACAACATCAGAAGAAGTAAAATTGTTGTAAAAACTCTAAAAAAATTCTAAAGCCCCTAGATTGGATGGGATAAATTCATTTATGCTATAATGATAATGACGTGATTGCGTAAATTTTTGTTTTTAAAAAATGGTTGTTTTTCAAAACTATTTAAAACAGCTAAAGTTGTACCAATATAAAAACCAGACAAAGAAGCTAAATCTCCAAAATGCTATCACCTGATAAGCATGTTGATAAGGTATTTGAAAAAATATTTCTAATATGACTCAATTCTTTTGCTGAAGACAATAATATCGTACAGAGAGAACAGTTTGGTTTTAGAAAAGACTACTCCATAGTACATCACGTAAAAAGATTGGTTAATTTTATTTCAAACAATAAAAGTAGTCGAAAGAGTACTTGAATAGTATTGTTACATATATAAAAGGCTTTTTCTCTATATGGCACAGCGGTCTTATGTATGAACATAATCTTTTTTGCTACCCAGTTTATATACACAAGATAATTAAAAGTTATTTTTATGAACGATCATATTTAGTAAATATTAAGAATGAATACTCCACTGAAAGAAATATTCCTGCAGGCGTACATAAGGGATCAGTGTTATCACCTAAATTATACACAATACATATATATATATATCTGTCCTTAAGGTACTGAGAGGTCAATCTGCAGCACTATATGCAGACGTCACTGCTATAACAATAGGAAAAGTCTCAAACGCTATTAAAAAATTGAAAAAAGGCCTTTTACATGCTTTAAAAATGCTTCTTTAAGTGGAAAATAAAACTCAATGAAACAAAATTTTATCTAATTCACAATTCATCATTTTTTAAATAAAATTCATTAATTTTCGTTATAAATATTTGTTGAACACACAGAAGATATATAAATGGGTTTCTTAATAAATAATTTTATAACATCCTAAAGGTATGCCAATCAATTTTAACCATTTCATAATTCAACACAGGGATTTTGATATTTGTAATAAACAAATACCCAGTATGTGTTTTGTGTGTGTGTTAGTAGCAACTTTATGTGAGCATTACTCCAAACAATGTTCCAGACGGTGCAAATCTATATATATGGTGCACAGCTAAATAGAAATAACTTTCAAATGAGGTATTTTTGGTCAAAATCGGTTGATAGCTAACATTTTTATATCGGTCACAAGAAATTGCCTTCCTTTAATTTTATAGATATGTTTAATTTTTAAGAGTTTTCATTGAAAAATAAAGGAGATACGGAAATTTAAGTAGAAGGGGTGGCAAATACTCTTGTTCTTTCGGAAAAACTTTTTTAATATTTCCGAAACTATTGAGCTAGTTAAAAGACTCTATAGACGTAACTTGGAGGAAATTAAGCTGTGGATTTTTCGATTTTTTCTCTAACCAAACCAAACAAATTGTTCTTGAGTTAAGCTTAATTATTTCGTAAAGCCTCCTTCCTTTATAAAATAGCAGTTTAGCGCGAGAACCAGAGGCAACTCATACAAAGTATGAAAATTGACTAAACTGACTTTAAAAAGTTATGCCGCAAAAAAACGTTTCATTTTGTCACCGTGTGCTATCAATCATATGTTTACCTATTACTTTTGGCAGGGAAATTTTGTCCCATTAAAAAAAAATATATATTAGGGTTGCCAAATTGAAAATGTAGAATTTTATTGGGGAACATTAAATCATGTTCAACCCGAAAGAAAGCTAAGCATCAAAGAGAAAAACATTGAAATTTTTACCATAGCTAAGACACTCCATATCAATGGCGTAGTAAATAGAATTAGGACTACCAGACGGAAAAATATATAAAAGCGCCTATATCTCAAAAAATATAAATTTTTTGCACTTTTTTCGAAAAGTGTATTTTTTACTTATTCTGAACTAAGAGCAACTTTCTCTTATACATCAATCCAAAAGGTCTCAAAGTCGAGACCTCGTAATTCTCAAAAAAGCAGCCATTGACATCTTTCAGGTCATAGTGTGAGAATATTTCCCCATTGTTCCTCTTTTTTGATTATTTTCACCCTGTGACTTCAAAGAGGATAATAATCCATTTTTTTTTGCATTTTATAAACGCAGCACTCTGAGACTTTTCAGTTGATGTATAAGGCCAGGTTGCTCTTAATTCAATATATATTAAAAAATACACTTTTCAAAAAAGTGCAAAAATGCGACATTTTTTATCAGAAAAGAAAACGACAACATAAATCGTTGTCATTTTGTACCCTACAGTAAATACGCCACGTGCAGAACTTTTCACAGGGAACATATATTCCATTTTATTACGAAGACTAAGCGTCGTAGTGTATAATGGTTGATATTTGCCCCTACCGATTTGTGCAAAATTGCCCAATCGAAAAAGATCGTTTAAAATGGTTGAATTTTTTAACTCAAATTTTAACTCAAATACCACCTCAGGCTTGTGGAGTAAAATTTTTAAAGAATGCCAGATCGAAATTGACTGAAACTGAACGAAGGTGTCTTTTTTTAAATTATTTTTTTCTTTTGAGTTATACAAGTTGTATTATTGTCTTTTTTTTAGCTTTAAGTATGTGCAATAAAAACCTTTCGGTTTCAATTATATCTAAATGTACTTAAAATTTTCTTAGAATTTCTTTTTAATCTTTTAAATGGAATAAATAACTGAGCTAATAAAATATTTAGCAGTGAAAAAAGTAAAGGGAAAAAATTTCAAGACAAAAATATTTGAAGGAAAATAAATTGCTGAACAATGAAATAACAAAAAAAACGTGAAAAAATTTTGACTTGGGTTACTTAGACCAATTGTGGTTAATTCTTATTTTGAAATGTTCACTTTATACCCTATACCATGTGGTATGGGTATAATGACTTTGTGCTGCTGTTTGTAACAACCAAAAATATTTGACCTAGACCCATCTTTAATTATACCGATCGAATCAGAATCACTTTTTGAGTTGATTTAACAATGTCCGTCCGTCCGTCCGTCCGTCCGTCTGTATGTCCATGTAAAGCTTGTAATCAAACTGCAGGTCGCAAATATGAATATATTTCGATGAAATTTGGTATACAAGCTTTCATCGGCCATGGAATGAACGCTATTAAAATGAGAATCGGTCCATTTTTAGACCTAGCCCCATACAAATGACCCCTGTAAAATCGACATAAATTGACATAAGATCCAAATTGTCGTTGTATGTGTTTATTACATCCATTAATGAATAGTCCAAAAACGAGCCCTATGGGACAACTCTTAGTCATAGGCCCCATATAGAGCTGCATCCCGATCTTCATATATATATATATTTTTGCAAAATACCAACCATGGACCTAGTCCCCATATCGACATAGCATCCGATATGAACTTTTTCATATCTGCAGCCAAAAAAATTAATAAAAATGCCACTCAAAATTGGTTTATGCTTATTTTCTATATCCAATTAGTTGGGCCTTGGAGACTATTGTATAGTCGGTCTAGACCGACTATAATTTTCTTACTGGTTTTTATTTATTTATTTTTCTGAAGCTTTTATTTGCAATGTATATAACAATAACAGTTGTTCCAACATCAACTGAGATTAAAACATATCTCATCGCAAGTAAACTTTAATAATTACTTAATCTTTCAAGATATCTTGAGCTAATACACAGATTTCTTCTTTAACTTTTGGTACTGAAAGATCTGTATGTATGTTATTGTTTGTTTTAAACCAGGGTGCGTTTAGCATCATCTTTTAAGTTTGAGACTGATAACGTTGAAGAATTTCAATGTTAGAACTACTTGCAGTACCCCACAGTGGAATATGTCCGCACAAGTCCCAAAATAGTTTTATAAAGCAAGACTTTATTTTCAAGACCTATCTGAGAGTTTTGGCCAAGCAATCAATACATACGTTTAGTTTTTATGTCTAAATGATTTCTTTTTGCCTTTGTATGATTCTTCCATTCAATCTTCTATCTAAATTCACCCCAAGTTATTTTGCTTAGTATGAATTAGGGATTTCTTCACCATTTAAGAATATTGAGGGACAATCACCTTTTCTTACAGTAAATGTAATATACGTCGACTTTTCAGCACTTAAGCATATCGCACCTGCACCTCTAAAGTGAGTGAACTAAAAATATTTAAATTTTCACTTTTTGCGAGAAAATGATACACAGTGGTCATGAAATAAAAAACAGTTGTAACTCTTTTTGTATTAAAAGAGTAGCTTCTTTAGAATCAACTAAAAAGACATATTTTGAGTTGCACCCAAAAAACTTGTTATTTTTGATGATCACTGAAAAAATCACAAAAGCAACTACTGTTGTATACTTATTATTCGCAATTGTATATAATAAAACAAGTAAGAAAATTATAGTCGGTCTAGACCTATACCATGCGTTTAGAGACCCTATCTCATAGACCCAACTAACTGGACATAGAAAATAAGCATAAGCCAAATCTGAGTGGGATTTTTATTAATTTTTTCGGCTGCAGAGATGAAAAAGTTCATATCGGATGCTATATCTATATGGGGACTAGGCCCAAAAATGGACCGATCCTGACCATGTTTGGAAAAGTCTCTTGTATTTTGCTAAAATATATACAAACAAAATTTGAGAAGAATCAGTGCAATATTTTTGTTTTTTGATAGATTTAAGTGAAGATCGGGAAGCAGCTCTATATGGGGCCTATGACTAAGAGTTGTCCAATAGGGATCATTTTTGGACTACTTATTAATGGATGTAATATGTACATACAAACCCAATTTGACTAAGATTTGTATGATAATTTGGATCTTATGCCAATATATGTTGTTTTCATAGGGGTCATTTGTATGGGGGCTAGGTCTGAACATGGACCGATTCTCACCAATTTCAATAGTGTTCATGCCATGGCCGACAGAAGCTTATATACCAAATTTCAGCAAAATACATTCATATTTGCGACCTGCAGTTTGATTACAAACTTTACATGGACACACAGACGGACGGACGGACGGACGGACATCGTTAAATCGAATCAGATAGTGATTCGATAAAGATGGGTGTAGGTCAAATATTTTTGGTTGTTACAAACAGCAGCACAAAGTCATTATACCCAAACCACATAGTGGTTAAAAACAACTGTTTTTAATTTTATAGTAAATATTAAAAAAAACTTTTTTGCCGCTACTGAAAATTTTTAGATTTTGAGTTGTCTCACTTTAGAGGTACAGGTGCGATATGTTCCATTTCTTCAACGAGAGACTAATATAAATGGGTTGTTTTTGTACCCCTTTTAAAGCTTCATCTTTAGAATGCCAGCTGTATCATCAGCATATATTGCAAATAATTGAAAATAGTGTAGAGCACTGGGGCCAGAACGCTGCCCTGTGGTATTTCTGCCTTTATTTCAGAGATATTCAATATTTCGCTATTTATTGTAGCATAAAAGCGTCGATTTTGTAAACACGATTTTAGGTCAAAATAAAACGGTGTAGGAAGATATTGTTTAAGTTTAAAGAGTGGATCTGGATGTAAAACTCTGTCGGCAGTTTGCTTAACGTCCAAAGATACCGCAAAGCAATACTGCTTATATCCTAGCGCATTTCTTACTACTTGAATTACTCTATGACACTATTCAGATGTTTCGTGTTTATAGCTAAATCCAAATTAATGATCAGGTATATTTTGTATATCTAATATTGGCTGCATTTTGCATAAAAAGAGTCTCTCAAATATTTCTGAAAGGGTGGGCCTATAAGACTTGATATCATTTTCCGGCTTCCCAGGTTTTGGATTCACCATTATTTCCGCACATTTTCATTGTTCCGGAAAGCCTTTAGATCTCAGAATTGAGTTAAAGACTAAAGTTTATAAAATAAACGTTTTTTTGGGCAGCTTTTTAACATGATTGGCGCATAATTTATCATACCCGTGTGATTTTCTTTTATTCCGAAAATTTATCTCTTGTTCTACTTCAGAAGGAAATACACATATTCTTAATCGCTAAATCCATTTGGCATGGATTATCAACAAATGAATAAATTTTTCTTTCGTCTTCACAATTGTCAAATCAAAAAGGTTGAAAGATGGATCCCAAGGATATGCATCAGCTTTGATGGAATCTGATTTTATCTAAGATTGGTTTGTATTTTTGAAAAGTATATTTCTTTTTGTCGGTCTTTTCAAATATTATGTAGCATTCCACAGAGTGCGCTTGTCAGATTTTGAAGATTTAGGGTTTCTTAAGTAAAAGTTGAGTTGTTCACTTCTAATATCAGCTAATCGTTGTTTAAGCTCATTTGTAGCTCGATACAAATAGGTTTTGTTAATTCGGGTTCTATAATTTTTCCATATTCTCCTCGATCGTAAACGTAAGAAAAAATGCTATTACCCTTTATTACTTGACGAATTGTTGGCTTTTTCCTACCATTTATAGAATTTATGTACTTTATGGTATCCCAGACTTTCAAACTCAATTAATTTCAAATTGAATGCCAAAGTTATATATTCTGCACACTACTGTCGCGGCTTTAAAATAATCATTCTTGGCCTACGACTTTGGTTTTAAATATTTAACCGTTATTTTTTTCTATTTAATAACTGAAACAACTTAAAGCCAATAAGAACCAATAATAAACCTACAACCTAGAACATATTTTAATTAATATTTGTAAAATAAATAGCTACAGGCGCTTAACGTGTTAAATCAATAATTATCGCTTATTTAGAAGTTTATTAGTTTTTTTGTTTCCGTAAATCAGTCGTGAGTTAAATAAATAATATTATAGTTTAAACTTTGTTTAGTATTTGTTTAGTTAAAAAGTTTAATGTATATTATTAGAGTTGTTTAGTTTATTTATGAATTTCATAAAATTAATTACTTTAAATTTATTATGTGTATATTCGACAAAGAAAACTTGAACATTATTACTTTTTTTTTCTAAATATATATCTTTCTTTAAAATAACGTATTAAATATTGTATTATTAATATTATTTGTGGTGTGCTAAATATGTGAAAACCCACGCTTTGACAAGTATAATGCAAATTAGTTATAAAAAGTTTTAATTTAGTGGTCATTATTAACAACAAAAACCAAACAGGGGCGTAAATGTGTTTAGCAAAAAGAGACAAGTTAGTTTTTTGTTACAACTGTTACAATATTATAAAGAACAAGGTTTTATTTTAAATATATTACATATAAGTGCATGTAGATTTTTTTTACATATTTCTTTGTAAATATTTAGCTATTTGTAACAACAAATTGGTTGCTCCATCTCTGCTCTGGCATGGCCTTTAGTTGTCTCTGAACACGCATATGGCAAAATTGAATTGAATTGAAAATAAATTCCTAGTTAATCTTAAAAATGCAATTATCAATTATAATTAATTTAAAATATGTTAATGATTAGATTGTCAATTAACATTATTATTTTAATTTCATAATTTTCAAGCAAAATCAAGTAACTAATACCTTTTTTATTTTTTTCTTCTCATTACAGGTAATATTATATGGATTTTAACTAAATTTATTATAACTTAGGTAAGTTTTATTGTAAGCACATTGATGTTAAAATGTTTCATATAAGTAAGGTTAATGCTTTAAAATATTATTGATAAAATGTGCTAATTAATTGAAAATACATTACCGAGATTAAAATGTCAACTGTAATACATTTTTAATGCACTTCGTTTATATAATAAAATAAAATATAAATTTTAAAGCAATGATAGGGTGGAGCGACATTTTTCATATGAATCTGTGCAGATAAATGTATTTTTTTATATTTAATTTTAGAGCTATTTAAGTTTTTTATCCACAGATTTAAAAAAAATAAATAAATGTGCCTCAGCGATGCATACACATTTTTGATTGCTTGATGTACATACATATGAAAAAAATTACAACAATATAAAAAATCTGCATGCTTCGCTAATAAATAAACAAATACAAATGTTACAATTCCATTTGATAATTTCTTTAGATAAATAAAGCACGAAAATACCTAAAATTTTTGTTAATTATCTTATTAGTTTTATCTTATCAACTTTAAACATTGAAAAAATCTAGCCATTATAATTTGAAATCTAGCATTTTTTATCTTTAAGTGTTGATAACATTGGTTATAATATTGTGGTTAGAACAAGGATGGAGTGTATTAAAGATTTGGTACAGCTGAATTTAACATTCTTATTGGATTTTTATACAATTTTAAAATGATTTTTTAAAATTATTATTTTTATCTAGATGTGTCCTATTTTCAATGGATGCGGAGAACCTGCACATTGTCTATTAGCACCTAGTCTTAGAGCCAGAGTGAAATGCAGGCATTCGCTATGTACATAATTATTGAACTTAAATTGGCTTAAAACTATATTCTAATAACACTTTATCTCAATTTGAATATGCAGAAAAACAGGACTTTTTTCATATTGTGTAGCACCAAAGAGTTTGAGCTAAAACTATCAGAACCTAGTTTTTCTTCTTGCCATTGTATGATTCTTCCATGTCAATCTTCTGTCTAAATTCACCCCAAGGTATTTTACATAGTCTGAAATAGGGATTTCTTCACCATTTTAAAATATTGAAGGACAATCACCTTTTCTTACAGTAAATGTGATATACTGATAGCTGCCCATCAGTTTGTGTGTTCATTTAAACTTTGTAGTCAAAATACCGGGCAAATATAAATATATATTAATGATTTTAGTACGAAAGATGATCTCTTTTGATATTGCAGAAAATCGGTGCATTTACAGATCTATCCATACTACTAGTGTCCTTTATTTTATTTTAAATAACCCTAATATACAGATTGTCGTAACCAAAGCTTGTTAGTACTTTTTTTGTTAAACTCGTAAACCATCAGATCAGAAATAGTTTCTGTAGGAATATTTTTAGTCATAGCCCTATATAAAGCAACATTACAATACCAAATTCAAAAACAGATAGTTTTTTATTTGAAAATTCATAAAAAACCCGATTGTAGTCTACAAATTGGTGAAAAACAAAAAATTTATTTAAAATTTAAAAAACTTTAAATTAGATAAAATAAAAAAATATAAAAATTAAAAAGAAACGCCATTGCAAGTTTGTTGTTAAACAAATATTTAATTTTATTAATAAAACGATTTGTTTTGCTGACACAACAAAAAAAATATATGCGCTCTTTTCATTATATTGTGCTGGACTAAATTTCGATTTGATTCCAACATAATGGCATTATGATCTTGGTATTATTCATAACAATTTCTATCCATCTATCTGTGTGTCCATCTTAAGGTAGCAAAAATTAATATATAAAATATAAAATCGGTTCTATTCGGAACTATCCCTAAATAAATAAGACCTATGAGTTCTTCTTAAATGACCATAAAATCCTGAGTTTAATAATATATATCTCAGCCCAACTTGGTAAATTAAATTAATATTTCAAAAATAAACTGTGTAGGACCATTTTTACTTACGTACAAAAACCAGAATTGCATGTCAGAAAATATTTTTTCTACTCAAAATTTACAGAACTGTTTTTCATTTTAAAATGACGAGTCTTTCAAGAAAAATTATTCGATATAAAGACTATAATGGCTTGCCTGTGTAGATCGCGACGTTTGAAAAATAGAAATGGGATTTGGTAAATATTGGGTCCAGTGTACACCTCCATTAAAATTATTCCTCTAAATGGAGCTTAAATTAACTAAAAGTGCTACATTAAAAGGTATCCAAAAAAACTTGTTTTGTAAAAAAAAAACTTGTTTTTATACCCTTAACCACTCTGTAATCAAGGTATAATGAGTTTGTGCTGATGTTTGTAACTCTCTAAAATATTGCATCTAAACCTTTTATTAGACCGTGCATATAGGGTATTGGTCGCAAATATCAATATGTTTTAAATTTATTTTTAATATAAGCTTTTGTCGCACAATGGATAAACGCTATTGAAATTGGTGCAAGCCTCTATACAAATCATCCTTATGAGATTTACTTAGATTGCCATGGGACCCAGATTCTCATAAAGATCTCGGTCAAATGTTCTATATCTCTGTTTATTAAACCCATTAATCAGGGGTCCAAAAATAAATTTTATAGCTTAAATTTTCGTAACAGTATATATTAAATCTTTCAAAAAACAAATATATATGTTTTTGTGAAAAATATTAAAGTTTTTTCGATCTAGTCCCAATATAAAATAGGATCCGTATCTGTGGGCAACTAATTCATAATAACTAGCAGATTCCAGTGCTCGAAATTCGAGTGCAATTTCAAGGCAACTTAGCCAATTCACAAACCAACACTTTTTGGGTTTATTATTTTTAATGAAGATGACAAACTCATTATAAAACACATTAACAAATTTAACAAGTAAGAAAATTATAGTCGGTCTAGACCGACTATACGATACCCTATACCATACGTTTATAGACCCTATCTCTCGGGCCCAACTAACTGGATATAGAAAATAAGCATAAACCAAATTTGAGTGGGATTTTTATTAATTTTTTCGGCTGCAGATATGAAAAATTTCATATCGGATGCTCTATCTATATGGGGACTAGGCCCAAAAATGGACCGATCCTGACCATGTCTGGTAAAGTCTCTTGTATTTTGCAAAAATATATGCAAACAAAATTTGAGAGGAATCAGTGCAATATTTTTGTTTTTTGATAGATTTAAGTGAAGATCCGGAAGCAACTCTATATGGGGCCTATGACTAAGAGTTGTACAATAGGGATCATTTTTGGACTACTGATTAATGGATGTAATATATACATACAAACCCAATTTGACTAAGATTTGTATGATAATTTGGATCTTATGGCAATTTATGTCGATTTCATATGGGTAATTTGTATGGGGGCTAGTTCTGAACATGGACCGATTCTCACCAATTTCAATGGCGTTTATCACATGGCCGATAAAAGCTTATATACCAAATTTGATCAAAATATATTCATATTTGCGACCTGCAGTTTGATTACAAACTTTACATGGACACACAGACAGAGACGGACGGACGGACGGACGCACATCGTTAAATCGAATCAGATAGTGATTCTGATTCGATCGGTATAATTAAAGATGGGTGTAGGTCAAATAGTTTTGGTTGTTACAAACAGCAGCACAAAGTCATTATACCCAAACCACATAGTGTTATAGGGTATAATTATACATATGCTATGTGTTTGGGTATAATGACTTTGTGCTGCTGTTTGTAACTACCAAAATATTTGACCTAGACCCACCTTTTATTATATCAATCGGCTCAGAATCACTTTCTGAGTCGATTTAGCGATGTCCGTCCGTCCGTCTGGGTGTCCATGTAAATCTTGTAATCAAACTGCAGGTCGCAAATATGAATATATTTTGATGAAATTTGGTATATGAGCTTCCATTAGCCATAGAATGAACGCTATTGAAATTGGTGAAATTCGGTCCATGTTCAAATCTAGTCCCCATACAAATGGCCCCTATGAAAACGACTTAAATTACCATAAGATCCAAATTATCATATAGATCTCAGTCAAATTGGGTTTGTATGTTTTTATATATCCATTAATCAGCAGTCCAAAAATTATCCCTATAGGACAATTTTTAGTCATAGGCCCCAGAAAGAGCTGCTTCCCGATCTTCACTTAAATCTATCAAAAAACAAAAATATTGCACAGATTTTTCTCAAATTTGGTTTGTATATATTTTTTCAAAATATAAGTGCCTCTACCAAATATGGTCAGGATCGGGCCATTTTCCAACCCATTCCCCATATAAATATAACACCCGATATAAACTTTTTCATATGTGCAACCAAAAAAATTAATAACAATGCCACTCAAATTTGGCTTATGCTTATTTTCTATATCCACTTAGTTGAACCGAAGAGTTAGGGTCCCTAAACCATGGTATAGGGTATCGTATAGTCGGTCTAGACCGACTATAATTTTCTTACTTGTTTCGTGTATGTGTTAGTAGCAATTTTAAATGCAATTTACTCAAAATAAAGGAAAAGTTTTAAAAATCTGTAGATATGGTGAACAGCTAAAAGAAAATACCTTTCAAATAATTAACGATTGGTCAAAAGCGGGATAAAACGGTGGAACAAAAAATCGGTAACAAAAGATTGCCTAGCCTATTAATATTCATAATAATACTATTCAAATTTGGTCCAATTAGTTGGACCTACGATCATTTCGCTAAACTCATATTATGGGTTGTAGTATAGTTTACATAGACTGACTATTACTTTCGTACTTGTTATTACTCTGCTTCCATTTACCAGCTTTCAGAAAATTGTGATTATTAAGGCTAGATTAGAAAGGATCGCAAAAAGTGCATAAAACACGTTGAAATTCGGGAAACGACTCGATGAATTTCGATCCCGTGATTTAGGACGAATTAATAACGGAGAAATTTAAAATGTAAAACTTCAATTAGCAAAAAATTTTAATAAATTTATACTAATTAATCGAACAATTATATTAATCAATTTTGCTCAAATTTTGTTGAATAAACAAATTTGTTAACGTTGCTAATTCACAAATATTATATTTTGGTACTAATTGATCGTATTCTTTAAGGATTTGGATTAAAATTTTCTCATACAAAAAGAAGATTTATTAAATAAAAAAAATAAAATAAAATACAAAATAAAATTTAATTGTCTAGGCATATTCAATAATCTTTATTTTATTTATGTTCAAAAGAACAATAGAGCTTTTTAAATGTTTTACGCTCCATCCGTTTCATATTTATTACACCCTATACCACTATGTGGTCAAAATAAAATAAAAAAAAAACAATACATTTTTTTTATACTTTTTTCGAAATTTTATTTTTATATAAAGAAAAGTTTTTAAAAAAACCAACATAAAAATCGTACTAAACTTCTGCTATTTATTAGTCCAATCATCTTGATCGTCATGAAATTTCATGTTATGTTATTTGTTTTTAATTGAAAGAAACCTTTAGACCTCATTTATTAAATCACTACTAAAAATATTAAACTCCCACCAAAAATGTTCATACCAACATGAAGAAAAAAAAAAATTTGTACATATGAGGCAAACATCATATGTATGTAAAACACGAAAATGCAACTAATTATGCAACATTTAAGTTAACAACTTTTAATTAATTTGTGCCAAACTAAGAAAAACACGATATTTAAGAATGCAACAAGTACAACTTAAGTGATGATAATAAAAATTTGGTTTATATAGCATATGGGCCAATAATATCATATAACGGAAAACATAATTGTTAACTGATTTGTTTAAAAGAGCTATTAACCCATATGAGAGCGAAGTCTAAAATAAAATTTAGCTAAATATTTTATCATAAAATTTTGAACTTTTTCAATAAACAAGAATATATTTTCCACTATATAGAAGCAGGCTGAAGTGAACGCGAATATCATTCACATCTTAGAACTGTAAAACTCATAAAGTTCCATAAGCAGTTTAAAGAGGTTTAAAAATGTTTTATATACAAAAAAAAAAAAAAACAAATAAGATTAAATAAAAAAATTTAACAATTAAATAAAGCAAATGTTAGTTAATATGAATTGTTTACATTGTAGGATCATTTTATATTTAAAAGGTTGGTCTTGTCACGTTTTATTATTGCTGCTGCCGCTGCTGCTGCTGCTGTTGTGTCGTTAACAGTTTCTTTTGTGTCAAAAGACCAAAAAATTTGCGTTCTTCTGTTAAGTAGGGGGGTTTCGTTGTTACAAGAAAAATGTTGTTGTAGGTTTTCTAACAAATGATTTATTTTTTAAAGTTATTATGACTCCTTCAATACTTAAACAGCAAATCAGCTACAGCTTACAAAACAAACAAACATTCACTGGCTTATTTTAACTTTTAATTATGATGATAAGGTCTCAATTAAAAACATTTTTTTAAGGTTTGTGTTGTTTTATTTTTTATCGAAGTGTTGCAATTTTTGTTTGTTTTTTCATTATTTTTTTTTTAGTTTCTTATTGTGTTTGTGGTGAATTATGCTGAGCTCGTGTTTGTTGTTACTGGAATCTAGCATGATATTTGTAGGTGGCAACATGAACATGCACAAACATTGCTTATATTTGAACAATTTTGCAATTAAAGAATTTTTGCTAATATAACTAAACATTTTTTTGAAAGTTAACAATTTGAATATTAATTTTTTAGTGCTGAGATCTCAGCTCAAGATAATGGCAAAACTGTTCTGCTTGGATAAAAAGTAATGGAAAAATAAAACCCAGGTTTGCTTATAAGTACTAAAAATAAAAAATAAAAATTTTACAAGAGTGTCAAAGATTTCATTCAGGCTAATAACTAAAGCTATATCGAAATGAAAACTTTATGAAATTGTAGATTTAAAAATTAAATAATTCGTCTGCAAGAGAAACAAGTATGAAAATTATAGTCGGTCTAGACCGACTATACGATACCCTATACCATGCGTTTAGAAACCCTATCTCTTAGGCCCAACTAACTGGATATAGAAAATAAGCAAAAACCAAATCTGAGTGGAATTTTTATTAATTTTTTTGGCTGCAGATATGAAAAAGTTCATATCGGATGCTATATCTATATGGGGACTAGGCCCAAAAATGGACCGATCCTGACCATGCTTGGTAAAGTCTCTTCTATTTTGCAAAAATATGTACAAACAAAATTTGAGAAGAATCAGTGCATTATTTTTGTTTTTAATAGATTTAAGTGAAGATCGGGAAGCAGTCTATATGGGGCCAAAGGGATCATTTTTGGACTACTCATTAATGGATGTAATGAATGCATACAAACCCAATTTGAGTAAGATCTATATGACAATTTGGATATTATGGCAATTTATGTCGATTTCACGGGGGTAATTTGTATGGGGGCTAGGTCTGAACATGGACCGATTCTCACCAATTTCAATACCGTTCATCCCATGGCCGATAGAAGCTTATGTAATAAATTTCATCAAAATATATTCATATTTGCGACCTGCAGTTTGATTACAAGGTTTACATGGATACACAGACGGACGGACGGACGGACGGACGGACATTGTTAAATCAACTCAAAAAGTGATTCTGATTCGATCGGTATAATTAAAGATGAGTCTAGGTCAAATATTTTTGGTTGTTACAAACAGCAGCACAAAGTCATTATACCCAAACCACATAGTGGTATAGGGTATAAAAAGGTAGAAAATTATAGTTGGTCTTGACCGACTATACGATATCCTATACCATGCGTTTAGAGACCTATCTCTTAGGTCCAACTAATTAAGTATAGAAAATAAGTATAAAACAAATTTGAGTGGCATTGTTATTAATTTTTTTGCCTTTGGATGTGAAAAATTTCACATCGGATGCTATATTTACATGGAGACTAGCTCTAAAAATGGACCAATCCTGACCATAGTTGTTAAGGTCACTTATTTCTTGCAAAAACACATACAAACCAAATATGAGAAAAATCTGTGCGATATTTGTGTTTTTTGATATATTGAAGTGAAGATCGGGAATTAGCTTCGTGTTTGAGCTATGACTAAGAATTGTCCTATTGGAGTTATTTTAGGATTACTACATAATGAATGTTATAAACATACAAAAACCCAATTTGACCGATATTTATATGATATTTCGAATATTATGGCAATTTAAGTCGATTCCATAGGGGTCGTTTGTATGGGGACAAGTTATGAAAATACGCCCATTTTAACCAATTATAATAGCGTTAGTTCAATGGCTAGTGAAAGCTTATATGGCAAATTTGAATGAAATGTACTGAAATTTGTGACCTATAGTTTGATTACAAGGTTTACATGGACACACTCGGATGGACGGAAATCGCTAAGTCGACTCAGAAAGTGATGCTGAGTCGATCAGTATAATAAAAGAGTATATGTAAATTATTTTTCTACTTTCAAACATCAGCACAAAGTCATTATACCCTTACCACATAGTGGTGTAAGGTACAATTATGTGTGCATTTTAAATTTTGTTTAACAAAATCTAAAATATAATTTTTGATGATTTAATATATTATTATCCTGTTGGTATTAGATGGAAATATAATGCAACGTCTGCGGTACAAAATTAAATTTATATCACTATTTCAGAAAATAATACATTATCTACAATATTAATAGGGTTGGCGATTTCTTGTGACCGATGTTTTGTTCTACCTTTTTATCCCGATTGTGACCAAACATATATTAGTTCAAAGGTATTTCTTTTTAGCCGTTTTGCAGATTTACCGGTTTTTAAATTTTTTCCTTTGTTTTGAGTAAATTGCATTTAAAGTTTCTACCAACACATACATACATAAAATTATACATATGCTGTGTGTGTTTTATTAAATTTGTTAATGTGTTTGTTAATGAGTTTGTTATCTTCATTCACAATAATAAACCATATAAGTGTTGGTTTGTGAATTGCCTGAGTTGAAAAATAAAGCTACCTAGAATTTGCGATCGAATTTCGAGGGCTGGACTCTGCTAGTATTAATTTAATGTACAAAAAAGCGTCTAATCGATTCACTTACCGCATTTTTATGGAACTTTTTACTTGGCTGATAAGAATATCGGTGCTGGCATTATGAGGAGTTCCTTTCTAATTTTGTGAAGCAGTTGATTGCGTTTTTGAGTCGAAAGCTACCATCATAAACTCTAAGCTTTAGACAAGCCCAAAAATCTTCGATTGGACGTAATTGAAAGACACTTGGTGAATTTTCCTCTTTATGAACATGAAGTATTTGAAGTGCTTTGCATCGATGCATCTTTTCTATGAAATCCATCACTAGAAAACAGTGTCAAACCAGATTCAAAGAATATTGGGGTCTAATTTTCGCAGTCGTGGTCGATATATCTCCGGATCAAAATTTAATTCGAATGTGTAAATATTTCTAATTTTCTTACTCGTTACTAAACGAACCATCTATTTTTTCAGTATACTAAAATACGGAAATAAATATGTTTTACGCACTGCATATTTGTTTATTGCGATATAGTTCCAATATTATATTCATTATAATTTTTTCCTTTTGATGTTGTTGGAGACAAATCTTCTAGTGATTTTGGTTGTAATAATGACCCGAATGTTTGGGCATTCTTCAGAACTTAAAACAGTGACTTATATGCCTTTTGCAGCCAATAATTGTTCCTATACTTGGGAAACAATTTTTCTTCATATGGTTCTTTTGAAGATTAGTAGAGCGAAAACTTTATTTTTTCATTTTGCTTCTAATTATCGTAGACCTACCCGAAACATTCGAAAATTAAGCCCCAGGCCATAGTTAGAACTTGTGAAAGTATTTTGGATGCTCATAATACTTTATATTATACGCATGTTTTTCCCTTCGAAAAAGTGTCTTCTTTGCTATTCATTTCCATCTAGCTTAAAAAAGACTCATCGTCCATTTCTAGAAAATTCGATCCAAAAGGATTTTCGCTATGAGCCAATTCTACTATAGGAAGTCGGACTAATTTTGAACAATTTCCATTTGTCATCAGCCCTGCACTTAATTGCTTAAACGTCCTATTTTAGACTATATAACTTTATGAAGAAACTTTTAGTTAATATTATACTTGTCGCCGGACAATAGGCAGGGGAGGGTCGTGTCAAATAATTTTATGATCAGCCAATTCAATTTCCATTTGTCATCAGCCCTGCACTTAATTGCTTAAACGTCCTATTTTAGACGATATAACTTTATGAAGAAACTTTTAGTTAATATTATACTTGTCGCCGGACAATAGGCAGGGGAGGGGCGTGTCAAATAATTTTATGATCAGCCTATTAGTATGATAATATTCTAATGATATATCGTAAATGCATAGATGTCTATGAGATATGTGAATATAATTCAGGTTTTAGCACTTTAAGCCATTGACACTTTTCAGTATTCATTTATATTAGTCCGCATTAAATAATTTTTATTTCTTTTATCGCTGTGTATACAGATGGTATTCATTTTTCAATTTGTCAAAATGCCACAAAACTACTAACATTTTCTTTGGAAGCAGCATATTTTGCAAATCTGTTTCCTTTAATTCTAATAATTTTTAAAATATACTATTCGATGAGAAGTGATAAAAAAAATGCAAAATAGACTAATCGCAGGTCATAGGAACAAAAATTTACAATTTGGATACAAAAGTTAATTAATTTTTCTGTGATGAAGTTTTGCTATACAATTAAACGAAGCAACAGCCATTCTGAGGGGTAAGAAATTCCAAGTCAGAGTGAAAGCTAGGCCACTGTAGTAAAAACTTCCAAAGAGCTTGGCGTTCTCTGGGCAAACCTATTTATGACCTTATATTTTTTCTCTTATCTTAATCATAGTTACAAAAATTATCATAATTATCTCTCATACGTCCAGGTATTAATATTAACTAGCAGAGCCCAGCACTCGAAATTCGAGAGCAAATTCTAGGATATTTCATTTTATTCATAAAATTGTTTTGTTTCATTGTTTTTTAATCGATGAATTTTTAATAATTTTTCAATAAAATTCATTAAATTTCATTATAAATATTTTTAAACACACAGAAGATATATACATATGTATATATATACATGGGTTTGTTAAAATATAATTTTATAAGAGCCTAAAGGCATGCTAACCAATTTTAGCCAATTCATAATTCAACACAAGGCTTTTGGTATACAATTTTTACAAATACATTAACAAGTGTAATAAACATAAACGCATCATTGTAGAGTTATGTGTTTATGTATGTGCTGGTAGCAATTTCAAATGCTTATTACACCAAACAAATATACCAGATTGTGCACATCTATAAAGAAATACCTTTCAAATGGTATATTTTTTGTCAAAATCGGTTGATAACGAAAAGTGTGGAAGAGCTCACAAGAAATGGCCTTGACAATTAAGTCTATATATATAATATAAATACGAGTGCAAATTCTAGGAAATTTTATTTTTTCATTTAATAATGACCCTAAAGGTATGCTTATTACTTTTAGCCACTTGACAATTGAACACTTTTTAAACATATACCGATTGCGTTATCGGTTTATATCCAAAATTATTTTTCAATGTTATTGGCTTATGTCCAAGATAATTTTTCAAATTCAACACAATTATTATTGAGAAAGAAGAAAAAAAACTCACAAGCAGATTAAAAAAATTAATAAACACACACATAGCTTTGTTCAATTTTATGTATGTGTTGGTAGCAATTTTAAATGCATATTACTCCAAAAAACTGAACAAATATAAAAATCTGTAAATCTGGTGCATAGCTTAAAAGGAATACCTTTCAAATAAGATGTGTTTGTTCAACATCGGGAGAAAACTGTGGATCCAATCATCGGTCACAAGAAATCGGCTTACCTATTAATATTATAGATTATGTTAATAAGTCCAGATATAATACGTCTAAGTATTAATTAAATAATAAGTCTTAATATAATACGTCTAAGTACGCCTGGGACGATGGCCTTAGCAGCTAGTGCTTAATTAATATAATTTTGTAATAATTTATTATTACATAGTAATTAAATAAATAAATAAATAAATAAAATTAATAAAATTATAAGCCAGCTACAACTTTGCTAAAGAACGATATGAGAAATTATTAACGGTTCTTGAGTTATAGCTAAAAAAAACTAAGCAAACAAACATTAAGATAAGGAAGAAATATGAAAGTTATACAAAAATTTGGCCCGAGAATTTCAAACCCTTAAGAAATTTTACTATACTGCCCTATTACTTTCACCTTGACTTGAAATTTCTAAACCCCCACCCCTCGCCAACCCCCAAGACAGTGACCTCGAAAATATTCTACATTGTTATATGAGAGGTGTTAAAAATTAATCTTTAATTAACTTTATGTTAAAAATATGCAACTAAATGTAACGAGTTTTGGTTTTCATCTTAAAACTTCATCTTAGGTTTAAACTCAAACTGATTGTTTACAATCGCAGAGCAAATCTTATACTGTATTCTTATATGCGTGGGTTTTTATGGAACAATAAAATGCATGCAATTTACATAGCTCTAGCAAAATGAAAAATAAATTTATTTGCCAAACACTAAAATAGTTAACAAATCAGATAATATAGGATTAACCTTAAATGGACGGCTTTGAAAATCACCTTCACATTTTCATCTTTATACGTTAGAGACAAATTAGTGTTAATATATTTCATAAAAAGTATTAGAACTACTCGAATGTGGAGTATATCGAAACTCTTAGTACTTTTTTATGTCTTTAAAATTGAAAAATAGTTAATGAGTACCGATAAATTTTCTTTAGGCTGCTAATAAGATTTTATGATGTTGGTGTATTTCAAATACACTCCTGCTCTCTGATTTGTCCAATAGTGCTGATGATGTCTTAATACAAAGTAACGACTGCAATATTGTATTTTTCTTTAAATTAGCATCAATATAAATTTCCATTAACTGCAGTAGTGTGGCATTTACAATGATCACTTTAAATATAATTTACCAAATTGTACCCCATATTACGATTATTGCAGATGTGATCGTACTAAATATTATATACCCATTATGTCTATTATAACACTAACCTAAATTTACATTAACCTAATCTGGCCCCCACTAAAATGTTAAAGCGAAAAAAGTGAACAAAATATAAAAAACAAGAATTCCAATTTTGTTTAATTTAAATAAATATCAATTACATTTTGAAGCCACCATTAAGTGGCATGATGATAGAAATTTTTTATTTTTTTTTTTTTTTTTTGTTACATGCTAGTAAATATTTGTATTAGTTACTACCACACTCTCATGTTGCATGTTTTCTCTTTGGATTTTAGGTTTAAACATACATTAACTTAATACGAAGAAACAAACAAAATTGTGATTTAACAAATGTTAAGTGAACAACGATCAACAAAATTAAACAACCGTGAATAAAAAAAAAAACATTGATCAAGATTAATGCTAAGAGGTTAAGTGTGGGATTTTTGTTAAACATGTAATAATAACAACAATAAAACAAAAAAAAAAAAAAAAAAACAAGCGGTAGTTCATGTATTTATTCAGCCAACAGCACTTTAAAAACCATTAGAAAAGTATTTCAAACAAATTTTTATAAATAAAACATTTTTTATTAAATAAAAACTCATTGTTTGCAAATAAATAAGAGACAATAATTGTTGAAAAGTTTGTTTTTCATTATTAAATAAAAATCGAACATTAAAGGGCACTACAACAAAACATATTAATAATTTTTAATGTCCCACACATTGACAAAACTATATCTAAGATCCTGATGGACGCTAAATATTTGGAGCAAGAGTACCAGAAAACGTAAGCTTGTGCTTAGAGGCAAAATGAGATAATGACTTAATTATGTCGAATGAAATCACTAAGCAATTTAAGTTTTTCTTCCTCCTCTTAAATAATTTTTTTGAAAAGCGTATAAATTCAGGGCGAATAATTATACAAGGGAACAAAATTTAACTTTTTGGTGTTGACTGGTATTTTATTACAATTTTTTACTAATTTGAAATCGCTGATTTGAAATCTATTCTCCATTATTCTCCATCGGCTCGCATTTTTAAGTTACAGGTACTAATCGTATTTTTGACTTTTCTCTTTTCTTATACTTCATAAAGCGATTCTCAAAATGTTTTTTCTAATGTACCTTTGAAAAAGAATCAAAAATAAACAATTTTTAATTTTTAATTTTAATTTTTTCGTTTTCACTTTTTATTTTTATTATTTTTTATTTTTAATTTTGATTTTTATTTTTCGTTTTTCAGTTTTAATTTTTTTTTTTTCATTTTTTATTTTTCATTTTTTATATTCTATTTTTTACTTTTAATTTTTAATTTTTCATTTTTCAATTTTCATTTTTCATTTTTTTTCTTAATTTTTTATTTTTCATTTTCTTTTTTTATTTTTAATTTTTAATTTTTAATTTTTAATTTTTAATTTTTAATTTTTAATTTTTAATTTTTAATTTTTAATTTTTAATTTTTAATTTTTAATTTTTAATTTTTAATTTTTAATTTTTAATTTTTAATTTTTAATTTTTAATTTTTAATTTTTAATTTTTAATTTTTAATTTTTAATTTTTAATTTTTAATTTTTAATTTTTAATTTTTAATTTTTAATTTTTAATTTTTAATTTTTAATTTTTAATTTTTAATTTTTAATTTTTAATTTTTAATTTTTAATTTTTAATTTTTAATTTTTAATTTTTAATTTTTAATTTTTAATTTTTAATTTTTAATTTTTAATTTTTAATTTTTAATTTTTAATTTTTAATTTTTAATTTTTAATTTTTAATTTTTAATTTTTAATTTTTAATTTTTAATTTTTAATTTTTAATTTTTAATTTTTAATTTTTAATTTTTAATTTTTAATTTTTAATTTTTAATTTTTAATTTTTAATTTTTAATTTTTAATTTTTAATTTTTAATTTTTAATTTTTAATTTTTAATTTTTAATTTTTAATTTTTAATTTTTAATTTTTAATTTTTAATTTTTAATTTTTAATTTTTAATTTTTAATTTTTAATTTTTAATTTTTAATTTTTAATTTTTAATTTTTAATTTTTAATTTTTAATTTTTAATTTTTAATTTTTAATTTTTAATTTTTAATTTTTAATTTTTAATTTTTAATTTTTAATTTTTAATTTTTAATTTTTAATTTTTAATTTTTAATTTTTAATTTTTAATTTTTAATTTTTAATTTTTAATTTTTAATTTTTAATTTTTAATTTTTAATTTTTAATTTTTAATTTTTAATTTTTAATTTTTAATTTTTAATTTTTAATTTTTAATTTTTAATTTTTAATTTTTAATTTTTAATTTTTAATTTTTAATTTTTAATTTTTAATTTTTAATTTTTAATTTTTAATTTTTAATTTTTAATTTTTAATTTTTAATTTTTAATTTTTAATTTTTAATTTTTAATTTTTAATTTTTAATTTTTAATTTTTAATTTTTAATTTTTAATTTTTAATTTTTAATTTTTAATTTTTAATTTTTAATTTTTAATTTTTAATTTTTAATTTTTAATTTTTAATTTTTAATTTTTAATTTTTAATTTTTAATTTTTAATTTTTAATTTTTAATTTTTAATTTTTAATTTTTAATTTTTAATTTTTAATTTTTAATTTTTTATTTTTAATTTTTAATTTTTAATTCTTAATTTTTAATTTTTAATTTTTAATTTTTAATTTTTAATTTTTAATTTTTAATTTTTAATTTTTAATTTTTAATTTTTAATTTTTAATTTTTAATTTTTAATTTTTAATTTTTAATTTTTAATTTTTAATTTTTAATTTTTAATTTTTAATTTTTAATTTTTAATTTTTAATTTTTAATTTTTAATTTTTAATTTTTAATTTTTAATTTTTAATTTTTAATTTTTAATTTTTAATTTTTAATTTTTAATTTTTAATTTTTAATTTTTAATTTTTAATTTTTAATTTTTAATTTTTAATTTTTAATTTTTAATTTTTAATTTTTAATTTTTAATTTTTAATTTTTAATTTTTAATTTTTAATTTTTAATTTTTAATTTTTAATTTTTAATTTTTAATTTTTAATTTTTAATTTTTAATTTTTAATTTTTAATTTTTAATTTTTAATTTTTAATTTTTAATTTTTAATTTTTAATTTTTAATTTTTAATTTTTAATTTTTAATTTTTAATGTTTAATTTTTAATTTTTAATTTTTAATTTTTAATTTTTAATTTTTAATTTTTAATTTCTAATTTTTAATTTTTAATTTTTAATTTTTAATTTTTAATTTTTAATTTTTAATTTTTAATTTTTAATTTTTAATTTTTAATTTTTAATTTTTAATTTTTAATTTTTAATTTTTAATTTTTAATTTTTAATTTTTAATTTTTAATTTTTAATTTTTAATTTTTAATTTTTAATTTTTAATTTTTAATTTTTAATTTTTAAATTTTAATTTTTAATTTTTTATTTTTTGATTTCATTTTTAATTTTTCATTTATATTTTTCGTCTTTTATTTTTCATTTTTTATTTTTAATTTTTCAATTTTCATTTTTCATTTTTTATTTTTAATTTATATTTTAATTTTTTTCTTAATTTTTAATTTTTCATTTTCGAACAGGTTACTACATATCATAATTGTTTCACCAATACAATCATAATTCACAGCGATTTTGTCTTACGTCTCACATGTTGCGCTCTTTTTGTGATTGTATTGAGAAATAGAAGTTGACCCTCCTGCGCGTATACTATAGATGTTTACACATCAAAAATTGTTTAATTTGCTGCTATTGAGGTTACCTTCTAGAGGCCCTTAGTACCGTTCTCACCATGTTTTGTAATATGAGTGCCACTTGTGTTGTTCACAGCGACTTGAAAAATCCATCTTGACAAAAAAAAAAAAAAAAAAAAATGGAGTTATATAGTGGACAGTTCTTATGATTTATTGCGATTTTCAATTATTAAATTTAATTGCTCTAAAAATGATCGTGCCAATTGGTGCGAGCAACTGTTAATCTTTGAAACTCTCCAGCTGGATTTTACTTTTACATTAATAATGGGTGTTTTTTTTAAGCCCGATAAAACTTAAAATTTAAAAAAATAATTCCAATAAATCTAATTTTAAATAAAAAATGTTTTTTGTGAAAGATCAATGATTTTGAGCCTATGGCCACAATGGCTGTTCTTGACGAAACGTATTCTGAATGTCCAAATGTGGGCCACTTTTTCGAGCATGGCTGGCCGTATGTCGCGAATAATATGAATAACGTTGGTATCCAAGGCGTCAATTGTTGCTGTTTTATCAGCATAGACTAGTGAAAATAATCGAGAGGTGGCAAATCGCACGATCTTGGATGGAAAATGACAGGTCCATTTCCCGAAATCAATTTATGATCAAGTTATGATTTCAATAATTCGATGGTTGCGGTTGAAACCACATCTCGCTTGAATCAATGTCATTCACATTTTCAAACAATAAATCATTAGTCACGGTGCAGTACCGATCTCCATTGACCGTAGTGTGAAGAAATAAGGTCCGCACTGTAAATTGCGCTATGTGTATTGCACCAAACTGTGCAGGTCTCTTGTGGATTGATTTCACTCCAGGTGTGGCACTTTTGGTTATTAACGAACCCGTTCAGCCAATAGGCGAAAGAACGACGCATATGAAGGCCTCGTGGCTTTAGCTCTTATACCAACTAGATCTTATGCACGTGTAGGCCACGATCTTTGCATTGAAGTTATAAAAAATCTTGGATTTGTAATTAATTTTGAGCATAAATGTAAAGATCATATGAATTACACTACACGGAGAAATTATAACATCCTTCGGAAACTATGGCATTCTGCACTATATATTTCAAGTGATGTTAAACTTAAACTTGTGAAAACATTAATTAGCCCATTTCTACTTACGGTGCTTTTGTAATTGGTGACCTGATATTTTTACATAAAGTTATTCATACACAAATTTCTGATTAGTTGATCAACAAATTAACTTTTTCCAGATCCAGCAATCTAATTATTCCTTATCATAGCTATTTGTCGTCCTCAAGTATGTTCTTTATTAGTGCTGTGAAATTGTAGAATTCTTTGTCCAATCAACTTAACCCTGCTATCAGGTTTGTACCAATTTGGTAATTTTTTTATATTTTTTATTATAAATTTGCAATGGCTAATCCTATCAAATTAAAACTTCACCCCATGTATTTTTTTCTATTTTAATGCTTTTAGTTAGCTTTTAGGTATCGAACAGAAAAAAATAAAAGTTACAAATCTTAGGTTATGGACCATTTTGGTCTATCCAATTTATTTAATTTTATATATGAGTAAAAGTAAGAAGAAACAGCTATGGCTTATTGCTTTTTTCGCAACAAGATGTACAAATTGATTTTCGATTCAATTTATATATAAACCTATTGCATAAAGTGCATATGGCATCACATTTGGAATTACAGCAATTGCAATTTCCCCGTTTTCTAAGAAATTAAGTTTTTACACCAGCGCCTGTAGATGGTCCACTATTTGACGAAGAAGTTTGCTGTTGAGTCAATAGCTCAGCTGAAAGTGGATTTTTAGGTTGTTGCAGTCCACGACGTAATGATTTTTGTCTATATAAAATAAATGCATTCAATGCGGACATATCAACTGTATTTGAAAACATAACATTTGGCCATCGATTGGTTTTTATTTTAGTGCTGTAGTAGCTAATTATTTGATCAGCAGTATTAATGACACAAAATAAAAAACCTTTTGTAGAGTTATAATATGAAACGATTGCAGGTTTCTTCTTATGATTATTGAAATCGATTTCATCTTTTTTGTGCATGGTGCTCATCAATACAGTGCCTTTATTTTTATGGCCAATATACGAAACAAGTGTTGCGATTTCACTGAATGCAAATGCGGATATATTAAGGGAACATTTTTCAAAATTAACAACTTCGGTGGGAAAAAGTTTTGTTTTTGCAACTCCAACACAACTCGTTCTATTTGATTTTTTCAGGCTTTTATTTTTCCCTTTTCCATGGTATGGTTGTATTTTTCATACGTATCCTGAATTGGAGTCTACAGCTAATCAAAATTTAAGCCCACATTTGGCAGGTTTTGAATTCATATACTGCCTAAAATAATATCGTCATCTAAAACCAACTAGCTGCTCATCAATAGTGACATTTTCATGACAGTTATAAAACATTCGAAGAAAAGCTTCCCAATAGTCCCATAATACACGAATAGGAGCAAACTTGTCACTACTTTTTTGTTGTCTTTTCTTGATAACGTCATAAAAGCGAAGAGCACTAGTTATCATTTGAATATTATCCTCTCTCATAATGACCCGGAATATTGGACGACCAAATCGTGCATCACACAAATCATACAAAACTTCGTGTTTGTCTCCACAATACATAATTGTTATCATAAACACTTTTCATATACACCAGACAAAAAACATTGTATATAACGATAAACTCCAGCAAGAAGTAGTACACCAATATATGCCCACAGAGTGGATTCTTCTAAGTCTTTTCACAAAATAAATATGAAATTTTTATCCACATATTTCCAGAAATATAAATTATTTAAAATATCTGGTAAAAAAGTTTTATTCTAAATTATTGTGAAAAACACAAAGTAGACCAAAATGGTCCCTTACCTAAGATTGGTAAGTTTTTTCAACCTGACAGCAGGGTTAAAGTCGATCAACGTGCATTGCTATTTAAAATGGTTTAAGTTCTGTTTTTATTATAATTTAGCTAAGTAACTAATGTCCATCATGTTAATTTATATAGTTAGAAGTGCTTCAACAGACTCTTAGTCTTATATGAACCAACAAATAAATAAATAAAAATAAATAAATAATACTAAACTATTACAACAACCAAATAATGACATGCAATATTATTCTTTTTGAATGAACGGGATTTAACAGTCAGACCGATAGACCAAACAGACGAACAGATGGATGGACGGGCATCATTATATTAACTCGAGTTGTTATAAGGATCAAGCATATATGGGGTTGCAAGTAGATTTTTCAATGCGTTACAAGCAGAATGACAAACTACAAATGGTGTGGAGGATACAAAAATACAATCGTTTATATAGAAAGGGTCATCCGACTTACAGCTGTGATGGCTTAGAGTGCCTGTCTTTTTTAATAAATTTTTTTATTTTTTCCTTATATGTGTTAATACTCAGTGTATATAGAAATAGGAAAAAATTTTATCAAATTTATACACGGTTGTTTAGACGGTGTAAGGCATTAATATTTCTGGAAATAATTTTTATCTAATTTGCATTATTTTCTTTGATAAATTAAATTAAAATTTTATTTTTTATTAAGTTAAACTGTAACTTATTATTTTTTTCTTACTACTGATTTAGATGCTCCCTTTGAGTACGCTTAAATACAAAAAAATATGCATTTTTCTCGGACTTTGCTTGTATTTGTTTTAAAATTATGCATATTAAGTGACTTCACTAAAAATATGAACATGATAGGACAAGTTTTTGCACCTAGTCCTCCCCGGGTGACCAGTACTCGGCTATTTCATTAAACATTTGGTGTTCCCTTATTGGAGATGCACAGTTTCCTCCACTTTGAATGGGGTCTGATTAAAGACCCTTACACGAATTGATTTTTTCGTTTTATCTTTATTTGAGAAAACTTTTATGTGTGCACATTTTTTTCCATATAAATAATGACAGAAAATATAAAGTTAAAAACTATACTTTTGGTTGTTGTTGTGTCTAGGGCACAACCGTTCAATATTTCCTTGTTTTGGTCACAAAAAATAACGAATGTTAAAAAAAAAAAAAAAAAAATTATGACAAAAAACTGACATTTTTCTATAACTTAAACGCCATGGCATGTCTCACTATTGAAGTAGTTGAATAAAAACTGTCAGTTTATAATTCAAAACTACGCCATTTGTGACAGTCATTGTCGTCATAGTTGTTGTATTTTGAATGTTAGGTGGTTTTATTTATATATATATTTATATTTGTTGTTGTTGCAATTTTGAATTGTTAACCAACATAAAGCACAGCATACATTCGGACGCCACATGAGATTGTTTTAATAGATAAATGTAAATAAATGCATTTTCTATTTTATTATATATAAGTATGTATGTATATAACATATATATATATACACATATATATACATTTATTTTTTGTTTCATTTCGATAGAAGCAGAAAAAAAATTGTTTTATTTCTAAAAGTTTGCGTAGGCGTATAAGTAGAAATATATTTTTATATATTTTCTGCGTTTCTGAAGTTTTATTATAAATTGATATTTTTTTTCTTATTTAGTTAACAAAAAGAAACATTTTTACTCTTGTTAGCTAAATATGCAAATTTATGTAATGCAAAAAAAAAAAACTTACGCAATATTGTTGGTTTGATGTTAAAGTCTCAGACAAGACTTGACAACTTACATAGAGACACACAAACAATCACACATGGTCGTAGAATTTGATTGATAGATTTCAAATTCTTTTTATGTTGTAAAACAAAAACAAGAAAAATATAAATGAAAAATATGTCACAAGTTTGTAAATATTTTGTGTATACTTATGTCTAGCAATTGTGGAGTTTCATCAAAAAACATTTTTGTAAACTTACTAGTTTAGCTTTTTCATAGATAGTTTGTTACCTCAAAATAACAAATTAGAGCAAAATTTAAATAAAATTTTGCCAATTTGTATCCATGGTATATATTCACAGCATGAGGATGTTTATTTTTAATAAATGTGGGAACAAATTAAATTTTGCATAGTATTTTTTAATATATTATAATTCTAGCAGAGAAAACATTTTATATTACTAATTGCTCACTTGTGGTTGATGTTGATGTAGAAGCTAGGATTATATAAATTTGAAGGCAGATCATTACTGGTCTCATCTCTGTTTCGTGCTATGAAAAATTGTTTCCAAAAGATATTTCTATAAACAAACAAGGAACCCCACTTTTGGGTTATCAAAAGCAAAACTTAACAAGTAAGGAAATTATAGTCGGTCTAGACCGACTATACGATACCCTATACCATGCGTTTAGAGACCCTATCTCTCTAACTCCAACTAACTGGATATAGAAAATAAGCATAAACCAAATTTGAGTGGGATTTTTATTAATTTTTTCGGCTGCAGATATGAAAAAGTTCATATCGGATGCTATATCTATATGGGGACTAGGCCCAAAAATGGACCGATCCTGACCATGTTTGGTAAAGTCTCTTATATTTTGCAAAAACATATACAAACAAAATTTGAGAAGAATCAGTGCAATATTTTTGTTTTTTGATAGATTTAAGTGATCGGGAAGCAGCTCTATATGGGGCCTATGACTAAGAGTTGTCCAATAGGGATCATTTTTGGCCTACTGATTAACGGATGTAATATATACATACAAACCCAATTTGACTTAGATTTGTATGATAATTTGGATCTTATGGCAATATATGTTGATTTCATAGGGGTCATTTGTATGGGGGCTAGGTCTGAACATGGACCGATTCTCACCAATTTCAATAGCGTTCATCCCATGGCCGGTATAAGACCAAATACCAAATTTCGTCAAAATATATTCATATTTGCGACCTGCAGTTTGATTACAAGCTATACATGGACACACAGACGGACGGACGGACGACGGACGGACGGACGGACATCGTTAAATCGAATCAGATAGTGATTCTGATTCGATCGGTATAATTAAAGATGGGTGTAGGTCAAATATTTTTGGTTGTTACAAACGGCAGCACAAAGTCATTATACCCAAACCACATAGTGGTATAGGGTATAACAAGTGAGAAAATTATAGTCGGTCTAGGCCGACTATATGATATATAGTATAGGGTATAAAAATTTATGAATAAGATCTTCTTCTAGTTCTGATATTAAGTAAATAATCAAATTATACATGAGTGGAAGCGCAAACCATACATGAATATAATTAACTATATGGTATAGGGTATAAAAATTTATGAATAAGACCTTCTTCTAGTTCTGATATTAAGTAAATATACAAATTATACATGAGTGGAAGCGCAAACCATACATGAGTATAATTAACTATGCCACAAAGAAAAAAGATAACATTTGCATTATAAAATTTTCTAATTGTTGCCGAAATATCTGACTTAATAGTTTAGACTTAAGATTATAGACGCTGTCCTTATATTACGAAAATTTGATAGTATTTATTGGAAATGTTTTAAGAAATTTACAAATTTATTAACTGGCCATTTCTAACCATATAAACACACAATAAACTTTATAGCATAATAAAAAATACCAATTAAAGTAAATTGTTAAACAACAATTTTAGCAAATCAACTACTTAGTCATTGAAAAATATTTTATTAAAAGAGCTAAAGTGTTAAAGAAAAATTATTTAATTGATAATTATTTACAAATAAGAAAAAACAACAAAACAATTATGGGTAGCAATTCTTTACAGAAACTAATGAAGCTCAGAATTTTTTAAATAATTTTTAGAAAATAAAAAATACTGTAAGAAATTTTTAGTCATTCTAAGCCGACGATACGACTCCCTTCTACCATGAATTTGACTGCCGACAGCAACAAGTTCATATCAAACTAAATTTGAGAAAAATCTGTGTAATATTTTATTGGAACAAGCTTTATTTCGGGACTATGACTAAAAAAATGGTTTAATTTGAGCTGCTAATTAATGGGTATAATAAATACATACAAATGAAATTTGACCCAGATTTATATAATAATTTTGATATCACGGCAGGGTCATTATATGGGAATTGGTAAGAAAATATTTGTCCTTAACTGATATTCTTGGTAGTTACACACATCAGCACAAACTTATTATACCATCACCATACTGTAGTATTGGCTATAAAAATGCATTCATCAAATAATGTATTCCAATATTTCGAAAATGGGCTAAGGTCTACAAACTGGCAGATCCCAATTTAATTGAATAAGATATTTGCTGGATCATTGCTGCCCGGATATATTACTGTACCAGATCCAAAGTTGCCTTTTTAATTTAAACTTGACGGTTTTATAAAAGTGTTGAGTTTTTTTCATGTTGGTAGTTATATTTTTATAACGATATCAAGACTCAATATTGGATTAGTAATGGCGCTCATTTTAGTACACAATTAAAAGCGAATTTAGCGATTCTAACAATGTAAACTTCTGCTGCAGAAACGATAATGATTTTGCAAATCGCATATCGGCTAACACGCTATGTCGAAAAAAGGTGTAGAAGTGGTACAAACAGTTTCAGGAAAAAACAAGTGAGAAAATTATAGTCGGTCTAGGCCGACTACATGATACCCTATACCATACGATTAGAGACCCTATCTCTCAGGCCCAACTAACTGGATATAGAAAATAAGAATAAACCAAATTTGAGTGGGATTTTTATTAATTTTTTTGGCTGCAGATATGAAAAAGGTCATATCGGATTCTATATCTATATGAGGACTAGGCCCAAAAATGGACCGATCCTGACCATGTTTGTTAAAGTCTCTTCTATTTTGCAAAAATACATACAAACAAAATTTGAGAAGAATCAGTGCAATATTTTTGTTTTTTGATAGATTTAAGTGAAGATCGGGAAGCAGCTCTATATGGGGCCTATGACTAAGAGTTGTCCCATAGAGATCATTTTTGGACCAGTGATTAATGGATGTAATAAACGCATACAAACCCAATTTGAGTAAGATCTATGTGCCAATTTTGATCTTATGGCAATTTAAGTCGATTTCAGAGGGGTCATTTGTATGGGGGCTAGGTCTGAACATGGACCGATTTCACCAATTTCAATAGCGCTCATTCTATGGTCGATAAAAGGTTACATACCAAATTTCATCAAAATATGTGCATATCTGCGACCTGCAGTTTGATTACAAGCTTTACATGGACACACAGACGGACGGACGGACGGACGGACATCGATAAATCGCATCAGATTGTGATTCTGATTCGATCGGTATAATAAAAGATGGGTGTAGGTCAAATATTTTTGGTAGTTACAACCAGCAGCACAAAGTCATTATACCCAAACCACATAGTGGTATAAGGTATAAAAAACATTAACTGCTACGTCTAGGAAGTTAGAGTTTTAGTGGTAAAAAAAAAACGACAATTGATCAATAGGGATCTTGCTGATACTGTTGATATTTCAAAAAGATCACTCCATATCATATTAAAATATATTTTCGACAACAAACGCTTCAAATCTCGATTGATTCCAAAAATAACAAGTAAGAAAATTATAGTCGATATACGATACCCTATACCATGTCTTAGAGACCCTATCTCTTCGGTCCAACTAATTGGATATATAAAATAAGCATAAACCATATTTGAGTAGCATTATTATTAATTTTTTTTGCTGCAGATATGAAAAAGTTCAAATCGGATGCTATATTTATATGGGTACTAGGTCGGAAAATGGACCGATCCTGACCATATTTGGTAAAGTCACTTATATTTGAAAAAATATATAAAAACAAATTTTGAGAAAAAACTGTTTTTTGATAGATTTAAGTGAAAATTGGGAAGCAGCTTAAAAAGAGGTTTATTTTTGGACAACTGACAAACGGATATAAAAAAGACACACAAACCCAATTTGATCGAGATCTATATGATAATTTGGATCTCATGACAATTCAAGTCGATTTCAAAGGGGTCATTTGTATGGGGAATAGGTCTGAACTTCGACGGAAGTTCACCAATGTCAATAGCGTTCATCCTATAGCCGACAAAAGCTTATATTCCAAATTTCATCGAACTATATTCATATTTGCGACCTGTAGTTTTGATTACAAGGTTTACGTGGACACACAGGCGGGCGGACGGACGTCGTTAAATCAAAATCACTTTCTGAGTCGATCAGTATTATAAAAGATGGGTCTAGGTAGTTACAATTGGCAGCACAAAGTCATTATACCCAAACCACATTGTGGTCCAGGGTATAATAAATTTGTATACCCTATACCACTACGTAGTAAATTACTCTACCTATACTTTTATAATAATGTTTTATAATACCGATCGGCTTTCTTAGTCTATTTAACGACATCCGTCTGTCTGTCCGCCTGTCTGTCCTCCCGGCCATGGGTACTTTGTAATCAAGCTACAGATCGCAAATATTAATATAATTTTAAAGAAATTTGGTATATAAACTTCTATCGGCCATAGGACGAAGACTGTTACAGTTGGTGGAAATCGCTGCATGTTCAGACCTAGTCCCCATACAAGTGATATAGATAGGCTTAAATTGGCACAAGATCCAAATTATCACATTGATCTTGGTTAGCGTATTTACTACATCCATTTATCATCTTGGTTAGCGTGTTTACTACATCCATTTATCATTAGTCGAAAAATAAACCTTGTAGGACGGTCTATATTCGTAGCCCCCATATAAAGCTGATACTCCATCCTCACCTAAATCTATGAAAAAGCAAAAATATTGGACAGATTATTCTAAAATTTGATTTGCACATGTTTTTGTAAAAAAATAAATTATTTTATTTAATATGGTGGGGTTGGTCCATTTTTCCACTGGTCACATATAAATATAGCATTCTATATAAACTTTTTCATATATGCAAACAAACAAATTAATTCAATGTCATTTAAAGTTGGATTTGCTCAATTGTTGTTATCCAATAAGTTGGACCTTAAACTCTTTGTCTAAGTGCATGACATAGGGCATCGTATAGTCGGTCTAGATCAACTATAATTTTCTTACATTTTTTGACTCAATGTCTCTGAAAAAGTGTTATCTAACCACAGAAATAACCAATCTGCCAAGTGGATATCATGCAATAGCTGAGGTAAGTCATATCAAGAAATATCAGCCCAAAGTCTATTAAAAATCACTGTCACGTTTATTCGAATTCCTTCCGCCGGGCAGAACTATTACCAAAGAATATTATTTGAGTACTATGCGTCATGGACCATGGGTAGATAATTCACTTTACATTGCCATTATTTCTTGGTAGCAATTTCGCACAATATTCGACTCCAATCGTTAATCAATCATCGTCTTACTCTGATTTTGTACAAGGAAACTATTTTCAATGGCTTAGGAGAAAGGGCCGAATATCCACACGCTTTGATGGCCATTCCAAAAATCTGCTTATACAAATATTTCCTGAATCAAAAAAAGGGATTACGTTGAAGGCATTGAAATTTATTAGGAAGAATAAATAAAGATTTTTTTAATTTTCTATGAGGAGAAACTTTTTTATTTGCAAAGCGAATAGGAACTAGGCCTCTTTATTAGGGTGTTTCTCCATGCATATATATATATATTATATATATATATATATATTAGGGTGGGTCAATGATTTTTACTGAGTCAAAAAATTCGTTTATAATATTTATTCATTCAAAGAAAAAAAAATAAAAAAAAACAAATATTTTGACTTAAATGGAAGGAAAACGATATAGGTCGTACCTCACATAATTTTCAGCGCTGAATATTTTGGGCTATTTTAAAGATGGGAAAGTCAAAGATTAGTTGATTTGTGCAATAATTTCGTCAGTTTCCCCAGAAAGGTGAAAAATCGACAAAACTGCACGAAAACGCCCCCCTGGCGGCTGTAAATGTGAAAAATAGATTACCCAACCCAAAAACCCCCATTTTCATAATTTCCTTGATCCTAACCAATATTAACTAAGTTACCTCAGAAAATAATATTTTCAGATCCCAAACCATAAATTTAATTTACTGTTTATCTGCTTTAATTTTATTAATGCGAATATATCTATTAAAAGCTTTTAAATAACTTTTAATATAAAGATAGCATCATTTTCAAATATGTGCTATAATTGTTCACACTAAAAAATGGCCATAAATGAATCTGTTAGATTATCTCAATTAAGTATGTACTCAATAAGCGTACAAGAAAAAACTTTCTTTATTTTCCAGTTCTTTTTTAATGTCTTTTTTTTTAATCATCCTGTTCAATTTTCATGTTGTCATTCATTCTCTCAATTTATTCATTCATAGTTGTCGCACTCATCTTTTAGAGTAGAAAAAGTATGTACGTAGTGTGCATTTTATGATGGAGTTAAAAATTATGAACTTGGTTGTTAGATATAGTTTTTTTTTTTGCATGCAGAAACATTTTTACTCTATGTTCAGAAAGTATATCAGTTAAAATGCAAAGTTTTACAAATCATGATTGTTCGATAAATATAAAGAAACTTATAATCAAGATATGTTAATAGTAACTGCTTGTAGGTTTGCGAAAACTTAAGCCATTAAATTATTGTTAAATTAGTAAACACATAAAATAAAATCTGTGCAACCAAGGTTTTTTAAGAAAGTAATAAATTACGTCAAAAGTTTCGTATTGCTATTGTAGGATTTGAAATATCAACGCACAAAGTTTTAATTAAACTGACGAATGGATATAGCAGGCATTCACATTATTTTAACATTTGGATAATATCAAGACAGATTTTGAAATTGACTGACGATAAGTGGAAACAGGCTATTAATTTAGCTTTGGGACGGACAGATAGAGGGTATATATTTTTGGAAAACATTAAAAAAATTCCAACTTGTGAACAACGGACCGTGAGCAATTTAATTATATATAAAATTATTCACTTGGAATAAAGCTGTAGTCCAAAACCCTACGATAATATAAAGATATTAGTATATTTTTGATTATAGTTAGTTATAGGGATATATTTCCGTTTCTTTATCTTCCCTTTATTGTGGCAAGTTTAGTAAATATTTTTGTGTTGCGCACGCAGTATTTGTGTATTTTTTCCGATCTCAATATTCTGAATACTTCCCGCACATAGTTTACGTACATACATATCCTAATATTGAATACGTTTAATGTTCAATAATTTATAATCATGGACATTTTAGTGCTTAAAGTTAGGTGTGTTTTTCTTTGCCATAAATTTTCATGTGTTTAATGCCTGTGAATATTTTCGTTGTTGTGAAAATACATTTTTTAATAGCAACATGTTTTATTTATTTTTTTTTTCTTTGTTTGGATCAAACAAATAAACATGTTTAGAAAATTTTTACAACTTTTTGTATTGGGTTCTTCCATGGTATGGACTTGTAATAAATACCATGATTGACATTAATCTAAAATACTAATTTTAAAAAAGATAAATAAACAAGTAAACTTTAGAAAATCACAACACGAAGTACACAACTCCGCCTAGTGTAGTCTTCAAATGACTGCATACATATCGTCGACTAATGAGAATAGACTGTAAAAAAAAATTTTGATATAGATCCTTACGACTTAGATAACACAACTGATTAACTGATTTTTATTTTCTTAACACAGATAAACCGAAGTTTTACTCAGCGGAAAAAATTTAATATTTTTTCTTTAATTTGCCTAAAAATGGGTAAAAAAAACATTTGTAAACTTGAAATAAAGATTTTTATTCAATTATGTGATTTTGGAGGCGTACTATATATAGGATATTGGGAAGATAGTGCAAAAATAATTTACACCTTAGAATAAAAATCAACGAAACTCCTACACCGCATTTCAAGATCTTGTAGTAGTTTTTTGGAGGCAGAATGCACACCGTGTTTGACTTATATTGAACTACTACAAGGTGGTCAAGACGGTCGTAGCGTAGATCAGGCAACTGCGAGGTACTCGGACGACCCTTTTGATAATTGTAACACTTACAATTTTGCTGCAGCTGCATTTAATCGCATAAAACTTAGCTGACCAAGCTGTTTTGAACTGCCATATCGATGCAATGGACCAGCAATGAAGTGTGCCATTTTTCGCCCCTAATTGAAGATATATAGAGGCTTAAGTTTTGATCTGAACGCTCCACACCAAGCTTATTCGAGTTATACCAATAAATTAGATGCGGTTGTTCCTTTTGAGAATAACGTTGAACTGAGTGAATAGGCGAAACTCCTACAGCATTTGAAATAAGGCAAACCACATTCTTATCATTCCATTTGGCAGTAATAATATTTTTATTGTTGATTTTGGCAGCTACCTCGGCTCTTCTTTTTCAAATCTTTTGTGCTTATAAGAGGTGGTCCTTTCAACCGATTTTCTCTGATTGTTCCCGTTGTGTTGAGATTCCATTCTGTAAATTTTTCGACCAGAGGGATAAAGCTGAAGAAATTGTCAAAAAAATGAAGCTTTTGTCTGGCCACTTAGCACGCACAGAGTGCCCCTTGATATTGCTCAAACCAGTTTATGTACTATAGTCGAGTATTGCCAATCCAAAGCTTGTACCCATAATGAATCGGCTTAGATTGAATATACTGTTTTCACTCATGACGGCCGTAATAAGGAACCATAGCTTCGATCACAAAATGAATTTCTTCGAGGAGGGCATTTTCCAAAAACTGTTTGCATAGCAGATTAAATAATGGTCTCACTTTTGTAAACTTATCTCCGGTATCCAGCATATTATTATCGCATACGTGCCAATTCGAGAAAATGAAATCAAAACGCTTTCTAGTAATTGCTTCAGCAACCAAAACATTGCGCGCATCCTTTCCAATTTCCCAATAGATATGGCGCCTTGGATATAACCGCTGAGTATTACAACTCCAAGAAATGCTTTGATTTCAAATTTTTCAATGTCTCCGTGAAGATTTTGTTTTAATGCATACATATTTGTTTCAGTCGAAATCAGTTCAATTACTTCATGGTCGAAAATTTTTGAAAAAATTTCCATTGCAATTTCGCAAACTTAAAAACACTCACGACTTTGAAAGTTACTTTCTACTGACGATATTTTTTCTTTCACCCAATTGAACGTTTTTTTGATTTTTCGCTAGTGTTTGTTTGTTTTTTTTCCTTGCTCGGTGACAATTTTGTTTGTAGTACGCTTAACGGCAAATCGACGTCGGAATCATCTGATGGAATATCTTTAGTATTGTTTGGTACTTGCAGTCTTATTTCCGCTGAGCTTTCAGTTGTGATGTTGGCAAATTATTGATATTGACTGATTTTTCAGCACCACTATCTTCATCAGCTATATCAGCACATGCATTTATGGGAGGAAATATTATGTCATCAGTCAAATTAGCTATCTCTTATTCGCCTTCCAACGAAGCAAGAGTATCATGAAGCGATAGCCCTCTAAAGTAAAAGAACATCATAGACATATCTGTGGTTTTCTGGAATTACCACGTATGTCCATTTTTGTCAGTTTTGAGTTAACGATGCCAAATATATTAATCTTTAACGTTCTTTACATGTGTTAAATTAAAAAAAAAAATATTGATCATTTCTGAGTTTTTTCTTTAAATAACGACGTAACTTAAATGTTTATTAAATTTAATTGCAGCACTAACGACGTATGTCAACCTATGTTTGATCGCTGACAAATTATTTTCTCAGAAAACGACACATAGCGACATACGTTGTTATTAATGAAAAAAAAATTCAAAATAATTTTGGATTATTTTTCAGTTTATAACCACTTATAAAAACTGTTGTGTTTATTTCTGTTATTTGTTGTCACTATATTCTTGATATGTTGTTATATTCTCACCCTAAGTCCCGTTAATTTTGTGTTGACGAAAAAAAAATCAATTTTTCAAGCAACAACAACTTATGTCTACATGGGTGGTTGCATTGGTAGTTTTCTTTTTCAAAGAAAACGACGTTTGTCGACACAAGTTGTTTTATCTGCACACACTTTAAGTGTTATTTACAAATTGTTTTTCGTCCTTCTCTAGGATCTATTCCTCTGAAGATTTTTGACTCAAAATTTTATATGGAGTATTTATTGCCCATATCGACAGGACTGTTAAATAAAAAAGCTCTAAGAACTTTATATCGAGCCCATAATTTCAAATATAACGTTTTTAGGCTCCCCTGAACATTTTGATTTTATGACATACGCGATTGTTATAGAAAACCACAGATATAAGTTACTATATATATATATAGGACACCAATTTTCTATCGTCCAAATATTCAATAACTTACAAAATATTACAGTTTTGAATTTTTTTTATTTATACTCATTTAAATTTAACTTAAGAATAATACTTATTTATTGCACTTTAATATATTTAGATTTGCTTAACTTTCAAAGCGTAACTTGTAGTTTTGCATTTTCCGAAATTTACTATATTCAAAATAAACAAAATTAGCTTTGACTGCAAAAATAACAATGAGTGCCTTCTAACACGATAGCGCACTCTCTACTGAACAAAATAAAGTTTTTGCTCCCAGCGTTGGTATTCGCACGTGTGCATGATCGGACATGATGTTCTAATGTAGGACAATAGTCGGATCTGGGTTAATTTGCCTACACTCGCCAAGTAAGGATTTTGATAATGTCAGGTATGCTTATCTCTTAAATTGTATTACATTCTCGGAGGCGTTTTTACTTCATTGAGAGAATTTAAAACTGACATTTGACCCTTCTTAGATCTTATTCGCAATCACTAGCCTTGGAACCATTTTGAGAATGCCATGTATGCTTATTTTAAAAATATTATTACTATTTAATCCTTTGCTACAGTTTGAAGACCCGATTTATTTCTAGCAAGGCATCCAGTTTACGAGTTATATAAAAATGATTCATATGCCAATTTTTGTAACCGAATTTTAGTGTCCTTATGGACTAAAACTGAAAGAATAACAATCTTAGAATACTCACACATAATGTAATATATTTTTTGCTAAAAATTTGGGTCTCAAATAATGGTAAGCATTTATAGCCTTCCCACAGAAAATGGATTCGTTGGAGCAACGAAATTAGTTGCCAACCGAATGTTGGTAGTTCCATGTACTATCTAGTCATTCGGTTGTAATTACAGAATTACATATTTCACACAACCGTAGATACGATTTTATCAACTGTCGTATTTAGTTGGTACTACCGATTTTAAATTTTATTTATTGATTACCACACCCATTTATTAGTGTAACCTATTACAAAAGTGCACTAACTGCGGTAAATATAAAAACATTAAAAATATATGTTTTTATTATTTATAAATTTTACAATAAGAAATAAAATATTAATAACAATTATATTGCATGAAACAAGTGGATTTACATAATATCCCAAGTTAGATATACATTTTTAATAAGATTTAATTTTAATATAGATATATGTGACTCTGTTTAAGAAAACCCACCTAGTGTGTCAAATTTCATGAATGCACTTTTTTTTTTGTATGTAGAAAACTTTCAATTTTCATATAAAACCAAAAATGTAATTATATAAAACAATAAAAACTGAGTTGATCAAATTAAACACACCCGTGAGTTATTTTCACAATAATTAAAATAAAATCAGAGTTCTAAATGATAAAACAAACATTAAATTCAATCAAAACAAACAAATCAAAACAAGCATCAACAATGAAATGATAACGCACACACTGTGCAAGACAGAGGGGGAAGCTTTAATTTCTTTTTACTCAAAAACTTGTTTTGACACACTAGGTGGGTTTTCATATGCAGGGTCACATATGTTAAGTAATGATAAGAGCTTAGATACAAAATATCGTTAAATTGTACTTAGTTTTAGACCTATAACTGCAAAAATTATTTTCGAATACGCTATTAATAAAGAAAAATTAAAAATCTTTAGTTACAGTACTTTTACTTAATTGGACGGAACTTGAAAATGTGTCCATAGATTTTCTTCTATTCGCATTTTTATAGCCTATGCCAGGGTATAATGAGTTTGTGCTGATGTTTGTAACTTCCAAAAGTATGTGAGCAAGACCCAACTTTTATTATACAGATCGACTCGGAAACATTTTTTGACTTCTTTAACGATATCTGCTCATATTTTCTATCTGTCTGTTTTTCTGTGTACCCATGTAAACCTTGTAATCAAGCTACAGACCACAAGTATAAATTAATTTTCATGCATTTTTGTCGCCTATAGCATATACGGAATTGAAATTGGTAAAAATATGTGGATTTGCAGACCTAGTCCCTTAAGAAATAACCCCTATGAGGTCGAGCTACATTACCCTAACATCCGAACTATCATATCGGTCAAATTTGTGTGAAGCTATTACACCCATTAAGTATTCAAAAATAATACTCTTGGATCATTTTTAGTCATAGTGACCATTTGAAGTGGCTTTTCTATACAGGATAAGCTCGTTATTCACGACTACTCAATATCGCGACGGCCCAGTTATTGACACAGCAAAATTTTTAGCATTATCAATTATATAATGACGACAATATAAAAAAGGTTCTATCTTCACGACTTTTATTTTTTTGCTACTTCCTTGGTTTGATTGCAATACTTTGCCATACTTTTGATATCAGCTTAACCAATAACACAGTGCGACAAATTTCAGTTTAATCTCTGCAATTCAAGCACCACTATGACGGTTCGTTAGTGTATCCAAAATGATGAAAAATGGCCAAAGGATTTTTTCCCTGAGGTACCCGTTTTCGCGGGACGCCCTGGCGCGCTCCCCCCACCCACTTTTGTTATCTTATGGTCTTTTGTTTGTCATAACTCGAGAACGGCTGTTCCGATTTAGGTGAAATAAATGTTGAAAAATTAAGAATTACCATTCCTTTAATCTATTCCCATACACTTTCTCTATATTATAAACAGTTTCGCAGATATAAATAAATTTATGAAAAAAAAAAAAATTTCCCCAAAAAATTTAAATTTTTTGTTTTTAAAAATCATAAAAAATCCAAAACGGAAAAATATGTCAAGGCTATGTCATAGGCAAATTGCTATTTAGTTTATATTCCATTGGCACGCTAAATTTAAATCATATTTCATTGTCACCCGAATGTATATTCATTTGGGCGATTAACGGCAAATGTCATTTTATGCTTCTAGGCCAGTGGTTTTCAACCTTTTTGAAGCCGCGACCCCTTAACGTTTTTCTCTCACAGTTTTTTTTTACAAATATAAATTTTTCGGTGTTCTTTTATGTTTTTGAATTAAATTTTTTTTTATGTTTTTGAATTCAATTAATTTAGTTTATGTTTTTGAATTAAAAAAATAAAATATTTAAAAAAATAAAATATTTAAAAAAAAAATCAATATATTTTATTTAGATCAGCTCGCGACCCCCGAGAAAGGTCGACGCGACCCCCCAGGGGGTTGCGACCCACCGGTTGAAAACCACTGTTCTAGTCTAATCACAAGAAGGCAATGTACATTAGTTGCTTGTTGTTGCATTTAGCATGTAATGCACATTGCTTTTCTGTTGTTGTTTTTAACCAGCATCTAATGATCACCTGATCGAATGATTGACTTGTTGTTGCATCTGGTTACATTTATTAAAAATTATTTAGTTTAACTTTAATTTATTTGCTGCATTTTTAACAAAAAGATTTACATCGATCAACAGGCGCCTACAAACGCGAACAGTAAAAGTAATTTTTCTCCTGTTTTTTATTAAAAAAAAATTTAAAAAGTGCAAAAAGTGGATAGAATTTTCTTTCTATTTCTATATTAAAGTTAAAAATAAATAGTTGTGCCGAAAATATTAACAATTTTTGTTACGTGTGTGGACATTTTGTGAAACTTGGAAGAAACTCCACAGCAGATAAGAATAAACGTGGTAGATTCAGTGCTGAATTCAAATTTGCGTACGAGAAATATTTTTCCCAGCCAGTGTTTTGTGTGGATTGGGCTCCAAAGACTGTTTGTGGAAGATGCTACGGGCTTCTTTTGAAATGGACAAAAAGAGAGATTAATGAAATGCCATTTGGCATTCCTATGATGTGGTCGTATCCGGGCGAGCATCAACGATCAAACTGCTACGCTTGCATGAACTCCAGATTCAAGTATACAGGTCGAACCAAAAACAAAAGTGGTAAAAATAAAGCAACGGCAACGGGGTACATCGGAGTGCGAAGTGCACAATTACCACTTCCGCACTCAGAAGATGTACCGATACCACCTAAATTGCCCAGTCCGGATTGTTTCACTATAATGACAACTGAAACCGCATTCACCGAAGCATCAACATCACATTCGTTGTATGTGCCAGAAACTATACAAAATGATGAAGCAAAACCTCTACATCAAGATGAAATGGACTTCGTTGTTGCTCATCTTGGTTTGTCGCAGCGAAATTCTGAATTTTTAGCGTCGTTTTTAAAGAAGAGAAATCTCACGCAAAAAGATGTAAAAGTGACAGCCTATCGCCAGCGACAAGCACAATTCCAGAAATTCTACACTATTAACACGCAAAACACTTTTTCGTATTGCATTAACATTGAAGGTATTATGATTGAAATGAATCTTAATTATAATTACAATGCGAAGGATTGGCGTCTATTTATAGACTCGTCGAAGACCAGTCTGAAGGCTGTACTGTTGCACAAGTTGAATACGAAACCGCCAGTACCCATAGCCTACAGCATCGACATGAAAGAATGCTACGAGACAATGAAAACAATACTGCAAAGTATTCAATATGATCAACACAAGTGGAAGATATGCTGCGATATCAAAGTCATCAATATACTGCGGGGTCTCAAAGGCGGATATCCGAAGCATATGTGTTTCATTTGCGATTGGGATACGCGCTATAGGGGCGACCAGTACACCTGCACGAGTTGGAAAAATCGAGAAGATGTCCTTGCCATAAATCCGACATTGAGCATGCTTCATAATGCGTTGGTACCGATCGATGATATTTACCTACCAAACCTGCACATTAAACTTGGTATATGCAAAAAATCTGAATCTGACGAACAGGGTGAGAGATTTCACCAAGTTATTATGCCGATGGAGACTCGATTCAAAGGAAAGAAGTTGGATGCCATGCTATGTGAAGTTTGCTGGTGGTCATGTAAGATAAACAGATTCAAATCTACAACCAACGAAGGGGAAGAAGAAGAAGAAGAAAGTGTTGATAACGAAGAGCCTTTAAACACTTCGGGAAGTAGTGGTGAATCAAATTCGGATGATCAAGATGAAGTTCAACAGCCACCTAAAAGAACTCGACGTTAGTTTTACAGTAAAACTGTTTTTTTACACATAAAACTTCTTTTCTAATATGAATAAATATATTCTCAGTCATCCAAGTAATAAGCCTTGACATATTTTTCCGTTTTGGATTTTTTATGATTTTTAAAAACAAAAAATTTAAATTTTTTGGGGAAATTTTTTTTTTTTTTTCATAAATTTATTTATATCTGCGAAACTGTTTATAATATAGAGAAAGTGTATGGGAATAGATTAAAGGAATGGTAATTCTTAATTTTTCAACATTTATTTCACCTAAATCGGAACAGCCGTTCTCGAGTTATGACAAACAAAAGACCATAAGATAACAAAAGTGGGTGGGGGGAGCGCGCCAGGGCGTCCCGCGAAAACGGGTACCTCAGGGAAAAAATCCTTTGGCCATTTTTCATCATTTTGGATACACTAACGAACCGTCATAGTGGTGCTTGAATTGCAGAGATTATGTTGCACTGTGTAATTAATAACATTTAAATATAGGAGAAGTTCAAATTATATTCAAGACAACGTTTACATAAAAATTTGAGATTAAAAACTCAAAAGCGGAGATTCCATAACATAAATTTTTAATGCAAAAATGCATTTAAAAATGTTCCAATATTAGCCAATATTTCGCGATCAAACGCCATTGGTTTGTGTTCCAAAATTTATCAAACGATTTCAAGCTTCAATGCTGGTAGAGGATGGTTTAAGATATTTAAGCGTCGTCATGGAATTAGATTTTTAAAAATAGTTGACGAAAAATTCGGAACTTCATCGCCTTGATTGATTTGTGCAAGAGTTGGAAGTTGACAATTCTGGAACGCCCACTAATCCGGTTTATATCATTAGATGCTTCCAAATCACACTCTTGTCATATTTAGAGAGACCATGTTACCCGAAAGGAAGGTTTGTAAAGAGCGAATAACTTGTTTGTTAAAATTCGAATGACATAGACAAACTAAAATTGTCAGTGATTGGAAAATCGAAAACTCTTAAAGGTTTTTCAATAATCCAGTAATATACGAATCCATTAAGAACGTTTGGATGACATCTTTCGTTTTCAAGGAGGGGCTTCATTTCGAATTTATTCCCCATGTACGTTAATTTTATTACATCCTGGAATCCATTGCTAAAATTCAATAGCGATTGGAGCGAAGAAGACGATGTCTCAAATCTTTTACAAACTAAAATTCGGGAAGAAAACGCAGAGCCATTGCCGCATTTATAGCTGAGATTAGTCCAGAGCATTACTTTACAGAGGTTGACATAAACAGATTGATTTAAGAGGAATTTCCCATAGAAAATAATGAGTAGCAAATAGAATTATCAGAAATGGCAGTGGTCATGAAGAAAGCAAAATTAATGTAGACGATGATGTTGCATCAATTAACATTTGCTTCCAAGGACTTTGAAAAAGACAAGCCGAAGAAAAGCCCTATATGAAATAAATGATTCAGTCGTTGTTCTAAAAATTAAGACTATTTTTTCAATGCAAGTTTGGATTCGTGCACAAAAATATTGCACAGATTCCTTAGTTTGTTTATGTTTTTGCAAAAAATAAATGAATGCCCTTGCTAAATATGGTCACGATCGATCCATTTCAAAACAAAGTCCCCATATAAATATAGGAACCGATATGAAAATTTTCATATCGGCAGCGAACAAATTTATATCAACCAGCAGATTCCAGCGCTCGAAATTCGAGTGCAAATTCTAGCGAAATTTTTTTCAACTTAGCCAATTCACAAACCAACACATTTTTGGTTTGTTATTATTGTGAATGAAGAAAACGAACTTGCAAATACATTAGCAAATTTAATAGAAACACACATAGCATTGTATGATTTTTTGTATGTGCTAGTAGCAACTTTAAATGTAATTTACTCAAAATATAGGCAAAAATTTAAAAATCTGTACGTCTGGTGAACAGCTAAAAAGAAATACCTTTCAGAAAATATACGTTTTGTCAAAATCGGGATAAAACGGTAGAACAAAACATCGGTCACAAGAAATCGCGTTAGCCTATTAATATTATAGCTCAAATATAGTCTAAATTTGATTTCCATATGCTAAGACCGTTCTGACATTGCACTAATTTAATTTGAACACAATGGTTGCATTATTCTTGGAATTTTTAAATATCTTTATACAAATGCCTACATAGAGAATGGTTGTTCCATAACTAATAAAATATCTGGCTTTTTATATTTTGTTGCCTAGTTATTTGTTTTTACTTTTAAAATATGCTGATATTGAAGTATATTTTACCACAAAAGCTTCACGATTGCGTTATTTTAAATACCGTAGATATTTGCGATTGAAGTAATTTTTCTGCTTTGAGCCGTAATTATTATTAATGTTAAATGTCAACAATTGAGGTCTTGTTTTTAAAATATCTAGATTGTTATCCAAAAACGGTAATACCATATGATACAAATCTGCAATAAGACAGCATATTATAAATAAATTTTAAATTAAAATTATAATTGAAAATACGGAAGCTAATATAAATAATGGTATTATTGTCAAGAAATTTGAAAACCACTTAATGTTTTTCAATAGCATTACAAATAAGTACAACAAATACAAAATTAAAGTTAACACTACTAGCACACACAGCTGTCATCAACTTTCAGACAACCCACACCGTAACGCTAAAACAGCTTAAACAAAATGACTCTATTTTGTATTAAAAGAAAAAAACAAAGAAATTTAACATAAAACTAGATTTGAAGGAAAAGAAAAACTTGCACTTTTTAAAATAAAAAAAAAAAAAATTCCATACTAATTGGAAATTATAAGAAAATTTTAAAAGTGTTATAAAACTATATCGTTGCACACCCACATATTTATACCTACGTTGGTATATGAACATTGGTATATGAAAACAAATCAAGCTGCTGTTTTTTGTTTTTTTTTTTTTTTTTTTCATTAAAAAAAGGCAATAAAAATACTAACGCTTTAAGAAGCCAATTTTTTAAATGTATACTTTAATATTCTTTTACAATTAAGTAAAGAATTAGCTACTTTTAGAATATATTAAATTTATTTACTTTTTTAAAGACTATGAAATGAATGAAATTGCATAATTGAGATTTAAAATAGTCCAAATTGCCTCGAAGCACTTAGAATACCAATTTTTTCGTAAAATATGCAATTGTTTTGCTTCCTTGTCAGTGTACAAAATTAAATACTTATTTTTAAATTACTCTTAAAATGGAACATACAGGTGCATTCAGAAAATACTTCAATTTAACTTTAGAACTAATAATAATAATCATTTTAAAGTTTCTTAGAGGGTTAATTTTTTTAAAATGGCTTTCAAGTTTTTTATGGCTGCAAATACTGTTATTTAATTTTTTTTTTGTGCAAGATTTTATGCTTTATAATATTTGTCATTTTATTATTTGGGTGTAATGTGTGTTAACCATTTTTATGGTTATTATTGAAAATTATTGCAAATTGAATTTTCGCTGATTCGCTGTGTTTGCTGACTTCGAAGCTATTTTGCTCTGCATCTCCAACGCAAAGACCTAATTTTGTTCATGTTTTTGTTGTTAGCTTCATAAGCTCTGTACATCTGGTTTTTAGTTTATGGCATTACAATTGTCAATTGTTTCAAATTTATGGCTTAGAGTGCGAAATAATGTTTGGAAAAATATTGTCTACAATTTGCATGCATGTTTTTGGCAATCGTTGAAGTGTACTTACTCGTATGTATGTACGTATAACATATTATGATTGTGAACACATATGGAATCGGAACAGAATGGACGGTTGGCTGTTACAGCTGAATGTAGGTTACATATTTCCAGAGAAATTTAAGGTTTTTTTTCAAATAGAAATACTTATTTTATTGCCAGAGATAAGCTTTAAGGTTATATTTAGTTATATTAAATGTAAAAAAAAATATTTGTTTGCCTTTTGTGAGTGTCTATTGACGTTTGTAACTATTAATGTTAAAATACTCAACCTAGACCTACTTATATTTTGTTATACCTATTAATAAATTGTAAACTTTCTAAGATGATTTAGCGATTTCCCTTCAGAAGTGCGTATGTGTGCCTAATACACACTTAGATATATGGGTTAAAATGTTGATATATGCCTACTTTTTTGTTTTGCGACATCTGATTCATGCATAAAAACAATCGCTCTGGAGTATGATTAAATAAACACTTGATAAACTAAATTAGAGATTCCTGAATAATTTGGATTGTAAATGAAAATAATACCTAGCACTATATAAGCAGTATCAAAAAACTTGTTTTGTCCCATGACATAGTCTAAAAACTATAAATGGTGTTCGTAGAGTGATGAAATTTGGCACTCAGCCTTATCTCAATGAAATTCAGGAAAATATGAGTTTCATCAAAATCGATCACGCCCACCACCCACCCCCAAATAATCCGAAACGAATTTTTCATATAGAAATTTTTCCTTTTTCAGAATGTCTTGAAATTCCGCACAGAGCTTAAAATTCCACGCCCATAACCCACCCCCCATACAACCCGAAATTAATTTTTCATACAAACTAATACTCAGGTGATTAAAAATTTTCACATTAGATACAGAGATTTCCATGTAGGTTTTGTAGTTTTACCCTAAGCTCACTTTCTTCAGATGTTTGCTTTCCAATCCATTCTTTTGGATATATAAAATATTTTTTTTTTAATTTCTATTAGTTTCTTCATTATTTTGATACGGTCACCTTTAATATCTACCTCACACAATTTCTGCTCTAGATCCAATAATCTAATACAGATTCTTGACTCAGTAGCCAACTAGATAGCAATTTGGAGTCGCTCTTCCGTTTTTTTCTAGCAAACTCAATTCTTAAGTTTTCTAAATGTTTAAAAACAATTCTTCAGAAATTTCACTTGATTATTTAATTCTTTTATACGAGCCTTTTGCAAAATGGATTTATTAATTAGTTAAGAAATAGAGCGATTGCATCTACTTTTTACCTGCTGACATCTTATATATATTTCTTTGTTTGGAGCCATATCTTAATTTCTTTTAATCATCGCAAAAACTCGTTCCAAATTTATATTGCTTTTGAAAGATTTGACTTCATCCAATGATATGTTAAGATATCGATTATTGACTGACTTTCTTGGTATAGAATTCGTTAGTTCTTGCAACCTCAATAAACGACATCTTCTGCTCACAAAATGCAAATTTAAAATTATCGGGAATGTTTTCATTGAGCATGTTGCATGTAACACCTTCTTCTTCCAAAGTTTCAATTATTTATCGTAAAAAGAATTGAACTCTACATGTGTTTTCTTTTTCAGTTATTCCACTACTACTAAAGAGTTTAATCGGCTCTACGTAACAGAGTTCAAAGCAATGCATAACTTCAATTGATGAATGAATTCACCGTCATTAACTTTCAATATTACCTCCGTATCTTTATATACACTTTTATATTGGCTGGCGAATTCAATTAACAAACCGTTCAACTGAATGATCTGATGAGAAATATCAACAAAAAACATGAACCTATGACCCTGCAGGTCGTTCAGAGTTTTAGCATGATGAATGCTTTTATTCGATTGAAAATTTTAGAAATCAAAAGCTATTGGATGATAAGCAGTATTTTTGAGTTCATGAAGCCAACTAGATTCTTAATCTTAGTACTGAAACTATTGAATACATCATCAAGCTTGGCTACCAATTCTTTTGAAAAATTATTGGCTGCATGAACAGAACATTGTTTTAGACTTAAAGTTTAGACATTTTCTGCAGCTCCCGAAAACGCAACAGAATTTAGACTTAAAGTTTAGACATTTTCTGCAGCTCCCGAAAACGCAACAGAATTTAAAATTTCATGCATGCAAGCATTTAACTTTAAGAAGAACTTGGATTGAACTGGCTCAGATGTTTCAGCCAGATTATCCATTTTATTTAAACTATCCTGTAACACTTTTAATTTATATTCAACGCTTTCATGAAACTTATTTAATTTATTTATTTATTTAAGATTTAGATAAAACATAAATGTACATACTAAATATTATATTAAGATACAGCAACGAGGCCTTAAGCTAATTAGCTGGTGATATGTATATTTTAGTAAGGATTATATTTAAAAAATAGTTAAATTCTCTTATATATTTATTTATTTATATTAATTACAATACAAAGTAAATTTGTATTCTAATTTGGGTCCAGGGATAAGCCGGGTGACAAAGACCATTTGGCTGGTTTTTGCAGCGACAGACCAAAGCCTCTGGTAGGAATCGAACCCACGATCCCCGCATGATAGGCAAGCACGCTACCTACTCACCTACCGGGGCACTTAGGGCTTCTCTTATATATATTTATATATTTTAAATAATTTATTATTTGTTTGATAGAATGGGTTGAGGGAGAGGATAAAAAGGATAGGGGATTAATATCAGAAATTCTCTGATGACTTTGGATATGTGAAACACAAAGCCTAGAAATATTATCACAACTACAAGTTGGGGGACTGGTTCCTGAGATTATATGGCTGTGTGTTAATTTGATGTGTCGCAATCTGAGTTTAAGATATATAATCATATCTAGTCTGTTGATAACATTGTTATCTGGTAGGTATTTATATATATTATTCCTGGTAGCGTTAGTTGATTTATACCAACTGCTAGCATAATTCCATGTCAAAGTTCAATATATAGATGCTTGAATTTCTGTCCCTTTAATGTCTGAAAAATTTCTAATTACTGTCATGAATAAAGGAGATCTATATGCCTGATTGGCAGCAATGCCAGCGAGATCATTTCCTATTATAGAAGAATGGCCTGGTACCCAGATTTTTGATATTCATTGCATAAAAGTTGTTATTATTAATATTAGTTATGGCATGAAGTGCTAAAAGTGGATCAGCGCAAATAGCGAATATCCTGAGTTTGAAATTATTCAGGCTGCAGATCAAATGTTTTTACTTTAAATAAAGCAAAAATATTGGCATATTTGTTTTAAAAACTGATCTATATTCTGCATGACAGGTTATACAGCTGTTTCAGGAAAAGTCACCAGCCCTCATCATATTTCTCTCACAGAGTCCTATTGCTTCATATATTACCATTACTTCAGCAGTATATACAGTAATAAAATCCGCAATTAAAGATAAATTAATAAAATTGCTCTCTGAGGTAACGGCAAGTGATACGTTTTCATTTATCTTTGATCCGTCTGTGTATAAAATAGATCTGTCGTGGTGTTTACTGATAATTTCTTGAAACATTACACGGTATTTGCTTGATGGTGTCCTTTCCTTTTAATAGCTTGATAGGGATAAACCCATTGATTTCATATTCAAATACCATGTAGGTGGCTTAAAGCACTAGATATGGTATTTTTCATGCTGCGGTAAAGGGCTTATTTAATTTTATGTGATTTACAAGATATATATTTGTCAACAAACTATCTGAGAGCAGCATCTTGACAAAACATAATAGATTTATTCGATTCGATTTGGTTTAATAGATCAATATTAACCATATTGACTTCAAAATTAATGTTAATTACTGGAGTAGTTCGTAGTGTGCCTTTTTTAAGGAAGTCTTAGAAGAATTTCCATAGAGGAATAAACCATACCACACTTTCGATATAATGAGGGCTTTCATCACATTTAGTTGGGAAGCAGTACTTATATTAAATTTAGCATATGATAGAAATTTAATAATATTAGTACGATTTACTAAAGCACCGGTGAGATATTCAATATGGGCATTCCATTTAAGAGTCCTATTAAAGGTCACGTCAAATACTCTTAGTTTGTTAGTTTGTGTAAGCTGGATATTATCTGTTACTAAATTAGTGGTACAGTTGTTTCATGTAGACTTGCAAGTACTCATAAATTTTCTGTTGGTCATAAAATTGGCAATATGGAAATTTTGAGAAATATCTACGATATATTTTTGTTTTCTAATAGATTTAATTGAGTATCTGGAAGCAGCTTTAACCTATGGGAGCTATGACTAAAAATACTCACAAAAGATATATTTTTGTACTACTAATTTAGGTGTCTATATGATAATCTAAATATTACGACAATTTAAGTATCTCAGAGATATTATTCGAATCGGGACTAAGTCTGGATATACAATGACTTCACCAAATTTAATAGCGATCGTCCTATGGCCGACAAAAATTTACATACCAAATTTCATTAAAACATATTTATATTTGTGACCTATAGTTTGATTAAAAAGTTTGCATGGACACACAGACAGACAGAAAGATGGAAAGACGTACACGAAGGAGGACGAACCGAAGTCGCAAAAACCACCCAGAATCTGATTCTGTGCCGTACAGGTCAAAAATTTTTGGTAGTTACAAACATCAATATAAATAATAGACAGAAGAATCAGACAGAAATCGGCAAAGTAGTTTTGGAGTTTTTGATGACATGGGCTTAAGAGAAATATGAGTAAAATTTATATTGCTCGCGTAATTTTTTTTTTATTTTTATTCATTTATTTTGTAACTTCTACACCAAAACATTTGCCTTAAAAAGTAGAAATCTTATGGTGTTAAAATGTAAATTAACAAGTAAAATAACAATTACAAACAAAATAAAATTTTTAACTATTTTGCAAAAACATTATATTGTTAGCAATTTATAAACAAATAATATATTATAATAAAACATATTCTATTGAAAAAAAGTTATCTATAAATAAAATCCAAATAATTTTTTTTAAATTCTAAAGCGTTGCTGGTTTCTTTAATTATTGGAGGAATAATATTCCTATGAAGTATTGCAGATATAAAAAATTGCCATTCGGATATCAATGTACGATGACTAAATTGAACTAAATTTCAATTTCTTCTGAGTTGACTAAAACTCAAAAGATTAAAAAGATGACATGGCTCTCGGGTTATTATAATTTTATGAAGAAATATTAAAGTTCTTATTTTTAGAAGGTCTTCGAACAACCCACCAAATATTCTCTTAGAGTAAGGAGTTATATTGAGGTCTCCATTATTTCTATAATTACTGAGACCATAAACGTATTTTGCAATGTTGTTATAAGTAACATTTAATTTTGATTTGCTAGCGCCATCACTACTTCCAAAAATCTCACATCCGTAGGTAAGAGTAGGAACCAGATACGTTTTAGCAAACAGTAACCTTATTTTTATTGGTGTGTAATATTGCGTGGGCCAAAGTGTTCTGAGCATCCCGTATGTTTTGCCACAGGCAGCTATTACGTAATCTGACAAGCTGAGAGTATTATTAAATATGATACCAAGATTTTTTGCTTTATTAAGCATTTCAATTTGTTGGTTGTTAATGCAAACAATGGGACTTTCAATAATTTTCTTTGTCCTTTTATTTATAATGATATATTTGGATGTTTTAGGATTTAAACTTAAACCATTCACATCCACCCAGATAGAAACACGCTGCAGGTCATCATTTAATTTCGCAGTACATTGTTCAATATTTCCGTGTTTATTGCTTATGTACAATTGGACGTCATCAACATACATTCTAATGTTGTAGTGGAGCAACTGTTCAGGAAGATCATTTGCATAGACGGAAAAGAGGAGAGGACCGAGAATGGAGCCCTATGGAACCCCTCTGATAACGGGAAGAAAGGCTGAGGTTGTTAATGGTTTTATGTCAACACACTGCACTCGATCCTTTAGATATGACTCAATTAATTTGGTAGATGTTGAGGAAAAATTCATGATTTTATCTAATTTTTGAATCAATATGGTGTGGTTAGCGGTATCAAAAGCCTTTGAGTGATCCAACAACATCAACATTGCAAAACAACCATCGTCAATTTCCTTTCCGAGATCTTCGGCTACATCGGTAAGAGCAGTAATGCAACTATGTTTGGCTCGAAATCCAGATTGTTTCGCGTTCAACAAATTATGATGATTAATGTAATTAGTTATCTGTAAATGTAGAAGTTTTTCAAATGCTTTTGACAGATAATGGCAATATGGCTATGGGCCGATACTCAGTGGGTGACTTTGGTATTGGAAAAATTTTATCCTGCTTCCATCTAAGTGGAAAAGTGCTTGTCATAATTATTTTACTAAATATATTTGTAATTATTGGTAGTAGTGACGGGAAAATAACTTTTACAAAAGCGGGCTGGATACCATCAACGCCTGTAGCGTTTATTTTATGGATAGACAGCTTTTGAGTACATCTAACGGATAATAGTTAATATAATAACTATGGTCCGCTTGAGACATGGGTATATTAACAAATTTTTTATTTATAACATCTGGATCTGATATGGTATTAACATGGTAATTTCTACAATTAACTATTCCAATTTCTGTAATGATTTTCAATTTATTTTTCGTAGAATTTGAATTTGAAAATTGGTTGGCATAGTATTTTGAATTTACATTTCTTATGGTTTTGGTAATAATTTTTCTTGCGTTTCGATAAGTGTTATATAGATCATCAGTTTTAAAGCGCTTCCAGCGAGAGTAAGATGGTCACGATCTGCTATGAGGTGCTTTATTTCAGCCGTGAACCAAGGTTTCTGGCAGTAACTTACTTCTTTCGTTTGCTTTGGCACCATTAAATTAAACAAAGTTGATATGTTTTGTTCCAAAAAAGCCAATTGATCATTAACCGATATCATATGATAAATGCAATTCCAGTTAATTTTGACAAACTCTTTTTTAAGAGTGAGATAGTTTATACGTTTCAAGTTACGAAATTGGATTCTTTCAGTAGAAGTTTCAAGTGGAATGTCAAAAATTAGGAATAACAGATCGTGTCTAGAAAAACACGGTGCGGACAACTGGTCATATAATAAGATTTATTCTTTATTTGAGACAAAAAATAGGTCGAGCAAAGTATTATTGGATGATGTAAAATGTGTTGGCGTTAGAGAATTTGCAGAAACAAGATCAAATGATTTCATATAGATGGTCCAACATGATTCTGTTAGCAGATTAGAGTTAAAGTCTCCAGCTATTAAAACGTCAATATATAATGATGTGATATTCCGCAAAATTGTATGAAAATGTGTGAAATCAATATTATTCCTTGGCCTGTAGACGCAATCAATAAAAAATTTTCTTCCATAACTACATGCTTCAAGAAAAGATATTATACTTTGTTGTTAGGGTTTATTTTTTCGTCACTTTTACTTTTTTTACATAAATTGCCACTCCGCCATAGCCGCCAGATCTATCATTTCTGTATAAATTATAACCATCCAACGATACTATGTCATCTGTGATTGATTCGTTAAACCCAGTCTCCGACGCACATATAATATTAATGCCTGAAATTTGAAAAATAAATCTAAACTCGTCGATTTTGTGTTTTAGACATTGGGCGTTAATATTGAGCAGTATTTGAGACAAAACCTAAGTTAGTTCAACAAACTACGACGTTTTTTATTTTAAATCTTTTTCTTAAGATACTGGCAGCAAATATGATATATAATACATGTACTATGATAAAATTAAAAAAAGTTCAGAAACACCAACCCTTCTTAAGTAATATAGATTTCATTGAAATTACAAGTCAAAAGCATACATCAAACAAGTTGGTTTTGCAATGAAGTAGGTAATTCATCAGAAAGAAGGTACTCAAAGAAGCTGATTCAATTTATTATTTAGTCAGGATCAGGCTGATAATATGCATTATGTGAAAATGACATACGAGTTATTAGTTGGCAAAAAATTTTGTTTATACTCAAAGACAAACGTGCCATATTTCCGCCTAATTAAGAATTTTTTATAAAAGGGTCGTTTTTGTTTAAGAGTAAGTCTAGAAAAAATGCAGCTGAATTCCTTACAAAGATCACATAGAGGCAAGTTCAGGTGTATTATGAAATTTATTCATTTGTATTATTATTGACTTGATTTTATACCGTACAAGCTAAAGAACCTTAATGTCTCGATCATATAAAAAATTCTAAATCTGTATAATAAACATTAGCTAATACTATTCAATAATATTTGATAATATTCAATAATAACAGATAAAGGGTTCTATTAAACGTTACAAATAAGTTATTTTAAATACAGTTCATTTCGTATGCTCTTATTAACATGTCTTAGCAAAAGTAATGTACAAATTAGTCTTTGACATTTATTGACAACGACAAGTAGATTGAAACAAGTTTGCTTAACTTTAGTTTGGGCTAGGTAAAGTATAATAATTTGTAAAATTAAATATTATAACAATTACAATAGAGTAATAAAATATCTAACTAAATAAATATAAATTCTAAAACATAATTGCAAAAACAATTGACTAATTAAGCAATTCTTTGAATATATTTTATAGTTTTAATGAAAGAATTGTTGTCTTATGCAATAGAAATATGTTAACTGAAATATTTATCTATAACATCGTGCTAATAATGATATACTGAATATGAAAAATCTAGTGGTTTTTTAATGAGAAAACTTTAACTAAAATTCGCTCTGAAAATGTATTTTTTTTTGCTTCGAATGTCGGTTTTGTGTAATTGATCAATCAATCAAAAAGTTTATGTTATTTTCTTTTCATTTTGTCCATCGTAAATTCATTTAATTAAAGATATTTTTGTTAGTATTTTCTTATCTGTAATCTCATTTAAATTTGGTTGAAATATCCTAACCGTTAGCTGAAAATATTTTGTGTTTGAGTTGTATTTAATGGTAACAAGTTTTTATTTTGTTGTAGAAATATAGCAGTATTTTCATTATTTTATTTTTTCCTAATTTTTTAATAGATAAAATGAAACAACTTTCAATTTTTAAAGTGTGAAATTAAGAAAAATATTATAAACATACTTACATATTTGTGTGCTAAACATGTTAACTAGTTATAGGATATGTAACGTTACTATAACGAATGTACTAATTAATTATGACTTGTTTTTTTTATAGTCCACAAAAAAGCCGATAAGTTATCAAATACAATTTTCAAAAAAAAAAAAAAAAAAAAAAAAAAATTGTTAAAGTGTTAGTTAATAAGTGTTAATTACAAGTGGCGGTAAAATTAAAAACCATCTAAATTGGTAGACCATAAACACACTTAAAATATGATAAGAAAATATAAAAATAATAAAAAATACTTTTCGATTGAAATTGAAAAATCCAAAAAAATTATTATCTCTAATAACTTAATTAATGATAAAGGCCCTCAAAAGTGTCTGGCAACGAATTAAATATTTTAGTTTTTGAAAAAACACTTTACATTTTTGCTGTTCGTAAATATTAGAAAAATTCCTATCAAACGAGTTTGTTTCTTAAGTCTTATGTTTTTTTTTTTAATTGCATATTTTACATTTTTTTAAATTAACAATATTTTTTTTTTTTTTTTTTAATTTTCCACGAAAATCATTAAACATCATTAGCACCTTATCTTAGATATTTAATACGTTACTAAATATTTTTTTAATATCAAATATGTACGTGTTACAAAACTACGAAAAATACTAAAAATAGACAGACAAGATGGGATTTTATTTTATTTATTTATTTTGTAATATACGTCTGATTATAAACACATAATAAAATATTTAAGATATGCTTCATTGCCATCATAAACATATATTTTGCTACTTAAGCCCAGCAAACAATATTAGAGTTAATAACTTTACGATACAGTTTATTATAGAGTTAAAGGAAAAAAGACAGTTCAGAATCATATGGGAGAAAAGTTTTTAAAATTACAAAATAAGATTTAAGGCTAAACTCATTTGGCGGCTAAAACTACTTTATAACCATTTCAAACTGAGAGAATGAGTATTTATTAAATATTTTTTTATATCCTGTATCTATGCAACAAATAAATATTTTAAGTTATTACAAGTATCTAAGATTTTTGAAAGCGACATTGTACAAAATTTGTAACTAGTTGGGCCCTTTGCTCTAAAGACTAGGTATTGGGTATCGTATAGTCGATCTTGACTGACTACAAATTTTTTTATTTGTTCATTTTAAATACGTGAAATTTCAAGTGAGCTATAGACCAAGCTGCTATAAAATTAATTAAGACTTTTAAAGCTAAATATTCAATGACCTCTAAAAACTGTGTCTAGTTTACATTGTAAATATCTTTAGTGATTTATTTATTTATTTTTTAAAAGATGGCTGAAAAAAAAAACAAACCTACGAGTCATATTATTACAAAACACCTGAAAATGGCTATTTTGAAAACATGTCTATGTTGAGGTAGCAAGGAATAACAATGAAAACTGAACCACGAGATAAGAATTTAAAAAAAAGTCGTTCAAATTTTCACCATGAACAGGGGTATGTGTATCAGAGTCATTGCACAGAAATGCTTAACGAATGTCAGTATAGCTTAAGGATGTAAATGGCGGGTTGTCTTAAAAACCCGAAAATCTCATAGAAAAGCAAAACAAAATAAAAAAACAACTCGACTCAGAAAGGTGTGCGAACTTTTATTATGGATGATGAATAGTACGCTTTCGCAGCACTCTTCAATATTTTTATGTTATTGTTAAATATGATTTATGTTCTCATTACTCACTATAAGATTTATATGATTTTTGTCCTGTTGTGCTCAGTTATCAAATAAATAAAAATAAATAAAATAAAAAATAAATTTTACTGATTTTGAAGGAGAGCTACTACCAGATTAAGAAGCTTCTATTGGTGTTAAAACTATTGGTTCGAAATATCTTGACTGGTACAAAATGAGAACTATTAATACGAAGTTGTAGAGATAAAAGTGTCTCGAAATCATTTCTTCTAGTTTAAACCCAAACTCTTTAACATCATTTAGCTGCAGCTCGTTATGCTTTGACGACTTTAAATTTTCTCTGGAAGATAATATTGAATTTGTGCAATAACACGTCAATCCCCAAATGTCCCAGAGAGTTGGCCAATTGAAGGATATTGGGCTTTATAGAATATGAAAGGTTGCTTTCAAAGCCAAAAAAAAAAAACATTCACCGCTGTTCTTGATATCACTATCACCAAAAAAAAACTCGTATATGAGAAAATGTTAAATTTATGAGCTTTTTGCTGTTCTCTGATTTCAATAAGGAAATTTTTCCTGTTTTAAGTCACATGAAAAGGCTTTGTGAAATTAAAACAAATGCCCTTTTTTCTACTAAACAGGTCTTAAGAGATAAAAAAACAATTGATGTTTAAACTCTAACGTTTTTTTTTTATTGAACCCAGTCATTATTTTAAAAAATTGGATATTGGTTTTATGAAAAAAAAGAGATTTTAAAAACCGTCTTCATTTGGCGCTGATTTAAAAAAAAAAACTCGAAATCAGTGGTCGATGTTAATAAAATACACTTTTGGAGATGATGTTGTTCTATAACTATAACAAAAACTTTTTATTTACACAATCTATTTTCCATTATAATTTTTTCAATTATAACATAGATTCTTTATGCACTCATTATTACAAATAAAGGAATTCAAAAAAAAAATATTTCACTCAAATCACATATTTTGATTTTTTTTTACATACGATTGTCACAACAATGTTTATGTTTGAAACAGTAGCGATGCCAGTCAAATCCAATTTATTTTAATGTCGAATTTTTTTTGGTAATGCCTAACTTATTTCAAAAATAGAAATCATTCTTAATTGAATAAAATTGTAGAACAAAAATAATTAAGTGAACAAGTTAAATGTTATTTTAAAAAAAAATAATTTTTTTTTACTTTTTTTTTTATATATTTAAGAAAAAACATGCAAAAATTACTTAAGTTTTTTTTGTGAAACTGCCTAAAGAATTATATGGCAAATCGGTTTCTAGATAACATATGGTTTTGAAGCTAAACGGTATGTTTCATCTCATTTGACAATAAAAAAAATGATTTCGAAAAATACTTTGAAAAAAAAAATTGTGTTTTCAAGAAAACCAAAATTTCAATTTCATGTTTCAAGAACAAGACTGATGGTCAAACTCTGGATGAAGAACATTGAGAATTTTTTTTTTAAATATTCTTTATTAATGCAACCTATCTAATAAATATCGATATTAAACATTATTTTTGATAATTTTGAAGACTTAAATGGCGATGATCCACCCTAGGCTTCATTATATTCCTATTAGTTATTTAGGATTTTGACATTATTAATTTTTCCTGCTAATTTTTCAGTGACTTAGTAAGTCTTATGGGGCTCTTCTCTGAAGTCTCACAAATGCATTTGCATTCCTCATAAGATTTGAGGCTAAAGAATTGGGGTATTGTTCAATACTTTTCTTGTATTTTGTTAGCTGAGTTTTAATTTCTTCTGTTATAGAATATCTTAATTGAGAATAAGCTGAGAGCTGTGTGGACACGAAAATATAATTATACGTTATAACAATATGTGATCACCGTATACCAACCATGCTTTGTTATACCGATCGACTCAGAATCTCTTTCTTAATCGATTTAGCGATGTCCGTCCGTCCGTCTGTGTCAATGTAAACCTTTTAATCAAACTACAGGTCGCACATATGTATATATATATTGATGAAATTTTTTTATATAAGCTTCTATCGGTCGCAGAATACATGCCATTGAATTTGGTGAAAATCGGTTAATGTTCAGAACTAGTCCCCATACAAATAACCCCTATGAGATCGACTTAAATTGCCTTAATATCCAAATTATCATATGGATCTCGGTCAAATTGGGTTTGTCTATGTTTATTACATCCATTTATCAGTAGTCTAAATATAAACACTTTAGTTCAATTCTTGGTCATATGCCCCATAATAAACATAAATCCATTAAAAAAAAAATATTGGACAGATTTTTCTCAAATTTGATTTGTATATGTTTTTGCAAAAAATATGTGACCTTACCAAATATGGTCAGGATTGGTCCATTTTTTCACGTAGTCCCCTTGTAGGTATAGCATCCGATAAGAACTTTTTCATATCCAAAGGCTAAAAATTTATTTACAATTAGTAGGACCGAAGAGATAGAGTCTCTAAACGCACGGTTTTATATAAATAATTTTCTTACTTGTTGATTTTATTTTTATTCAAATATAATAAATAAAGTAAATATAATAAAAATAATAACTATAATTAATATAATAAATATAATATCTATAATAAATATAATAAATATTATAAAAATATTATAAAATTAAATAAAAAAAAATGTTTAAATAGTATGATATTTCCTCCATTTTGAATTTTAAACGAAATATGCCTTATTTCCATAGTAATAATGTGACTTGATCAGAACCAAATCTCCTCATTATAAGATATAATTTGCTATAGTGTAAAGAATCAATACCGTCTCATTTTAAAACTCCAATATTTTAATGCTAGGGTTTCAGTTTTACCCATGCAATTACTATGTATAGAAAGAACTTATTACTTTATGAGTAACAAAAAGTGTAAAAATAATTCAATAGATGAGAATAGATAATAAAAATTAAATATAACTATTTATATTTAATACAATTTTCAGAAGGTAAGTTAGGTAGAAATCATCATAAGATGCACTAAAAATATCACTATCAAAAATCATTACTTTTTGTTTTGAATGGGCTAACATTTCTACGAAATGCAATTGGTAATGACTAATCATTACCAATATTTTACTGGGACACCTTTCGATTATCAAAACTTAAATACACGATTATTTTAGCATTAACAACTGACTCTTTGCTCGTTGCTAGATCCATAATACTGATTATATAACTGTTTTTTTGCTGGTATATATATCCAATATGTTATTGCTGTTGTATTTGTTGCAAGAACAACCTTTTAATGCTAAGTTAAACTTAACAAGAAAACAATGAAAGAAGCAGAAAAATACATAAATATACAAGAACAGGCACTACTTTAATATTTAATAATTGGTCACTTAATGTGACATAGAGCATAGAATGTTTTTTGCCCAACACACGAAGTTACATATATAGAAAACATAGATACGTTGTTTTAATCTTTTCAACACTAGAGGACTTCAAAAGAATATTTCATATTTCTTGGATATTTATCACAATCATTCTTAGTTTTTGTACCACGGTTATCTTACTACTGCATAATGTTTATTTCCCAGGAGTTCTTAACCTGTCTATGATGCCTTTAGATATCATATTTAAAGTTCAGCGTTCTGTTTATGTAAAATAGATATAGCTTTTTATTTATTTATTACATTTTTTAATATATATATACAATAAAGTTAATCGAAACTTGGTTTATATGTACTGAATTCTAAAGAGTACTATTAAAATATTTTTCTACCTTTTAAACTGTTTTAACTCATACTCTCTGCCTGTCTGTCTGCCGTGGGGCAATCCCATTCCTCTCATCCAATTGATCTGAAACTTGGCCCAGGTCTTGTTGTGACTACAGATTAATTTTGGGGTAGTCACGCACAGTCACGCGTAGTCACGCACAGTCACGGAGTGATCTAAATGTCATTTCCCCTCATCTGATCGATCTCAAACTTTGTGCATACACTTGCTGTGAAAAAAGATTAACTTTGACATAGTCACGCACAGCCACACATAGTCACGCATAGTCACGGAGAGATTAAAACCTCACTTCCCCTCATCCGATCGACCTGAAACTTTGTCCATAGACTTATTGTGACCAAAGATTCATTCTAAAATAATCACACACAGTCACGGAGTGATTTAAACCCCATTACCACTCATACACTCAATCTGAAACTTGGTCCATAGACCTGCTGTGACCAAAGATTAATTTTAACAAAGTCACGCAAAGTCACGCACAGTCACGGAGAGATTCAAAACCCTATGCATAAGAAAAGACAAATTTTTAATAAAAAAGCTTTGTGACCAAGGAGCCATGATTTGGTAAAAAATGTATTTAAATGAATAGAATTCTGACTCTGGTCTATATAAAGGGGAGCTTATGTGCGATAACAAGAACTCGTTGCATTAGTTTCGTATTAGTTTTTCCCCTTTATCTGCGTTACCTGCAAGGAATATGCAAGGACGTCAAGAATTATCTCCGCTCTGAATATTACCATTACTCGAATTAATATGAGTTTACAAATATAATAACTGTTCACGACACGGCTGCCCTTTTCATTATGACCTTAGTGTAATCGTTACTATTGGTCTTTTGCAGAAAAATAATCATTGATGAGGCATTTATTGCAGTCTACAATACTTCCCTCAAAACGATGAAGACAATAACAGGTCTGATGAAGATGTTAGTTCGATTGGCAAGGATGATGAAATAAATTTATTTAACGAAAAAGATGATATTAAAAAAACGTTCCGTTAGGATTCATTTAGCTTCCCTAGATAATGAGGAAGTGACACATGGCAATGCTTTTTTGTATTTTTAAATTTATCTTCAAATTTAGTTTTTTCTTTGTTGTACTCTGTTTTCTCTTAATTTTTAGTAAAAATTTCCATAAATTAAGACTTTCTGGTTTTCATCATATCAGAAAGCATCTCATGATCTATTCGAATCGTCAAGAAGTGATAACGAGTTTTTGACACATAAGCCCCTTTTAAAAAATAGTAGTGTTTTATTTATATTTTTCTTGTTAAAAAAAAAATAACGCATTATTGGATTTAAGTTCTGAAGAAATAAAGAAAGGCAAATATCTTAATCTGATATGAATCATTACAGCTGCTTGTATTCCATTTTCAGGCTTCGAATATAACAAGCCAATTTTGGTATATTGAATGATTTAAAAAATTTAAACATCTAAGAGAATTGCGATAATTTTTTTTAAATTTTTGGGAGGTCGTTATGAAAAAATTAAAAATTAAACTTTTTTCACAAGGCAGTTTGATGACCTAAACTTAAGCAATAAGTATTACTCAAATTCAAAACTCAAGTATTTGAGGAATATTTGGAATATTTGCGTTAGATAGGTTTTCAAAATAGCCCTTTACATTGATTTGAAGGGCTATCAAATGGATTTCATTTTGCGCACAAATATTACATGTTTCTCTACTAGTTGAAGTTTGAGACTTGGGAAATACTGATTTTTGTATACCACTATGTAGTCAGAGTACAATTACCTTGTGCTGAGGTTTGTCACTTCCCAAAATATTTGACCCACCTTTAATTGCACCGATCGACTGTTCGTCCGTCCGTCCATTTGTCCGTCCATCTGAGTGTAGATCTTGTAATCAACTGCATGTCCCAAATATTAATATATAAGATTCACATTGTCACATCAGTCTCGCTAAAATTTTGTTTATTTATGTTTATTGAGCCCGTTAATCAGTTTTTCAAAAAGAACAAGTAAGAGAACTATAGTCGGTCTAGACCGCCTATATGATACCCTATACCATGCCTTTAGAGACCCTATCTCATAGGCCCAACTAACTGGACATAGAAAATAAGCAAAAACCAAATTTGAGTGGCATTGTTATTAATTTTTTGGTTGCAGATATAAAAAAGTTCATATCGGGTGCTATATTTTTATGTGGGTTAGGCCCAAAAACGGACCGATCCTGACCAAGTTTGGTAAGGTCTCTTGTATTTTGCAAAAAATATATACAAACAAAATTTTAGAAGAATCAGTGCAATAGTTTTGTTTTTTTGATAGATTTAAATAAAGATCGGGAAGCAGCTCTATATGGGGATCATTTTTGGACTACTCATTAATGGGTGTCATAACCGCATACAAACCCAATTTGAGTAAGATCAATACGACAATTTGGATATTATGGCAATTTATGTCGATTTCATAGGGGTCATTTGTATGGGGGCTAGCTCTGAACATGGACCGATTCTCACCAATTTCAATAACATTCATCTTTGGCTGATATAAGCTTATATACCAAATTTGATCAAAATATATTCATGTTTGCGACCTGCAGTTTGATTACAAGGTTTACATGGACACACAGACGGACGGACACCGTTATATCGAATCAGTTAGTGGTTCTGATTCGATCGGTATAATAAAAGATGGGTCTAGGTCAAATATTTTTGGCAGTTACAAACAGCAGCACAAAGTATAGAGTATAAAAATGGGTCGGACAATTATTAGTCATAGTCCCATATAAAGCTGCATCTTGATCTTTTCTGAGAACTCTCAGAAACAAACTTTCCTTTAAACTAACTAGGTTGGTGCTCTTCAGAAGTTACTTACCTAGTTTTGTGAAAATAAAGACAGAAAAAATTATATTTCATAACATCATTTTTGTTATACACTCCACACCAGTTTGCAGAAGGTAAATATCAGTTTGTTATTCCATTTGTAACGCATCGAAAAATTAATTTGCGATACATTTGCGTAAATGTATGCGTTTTTTCGTCTGACTGTCTGTCTGTCTGTTCATTGAAATCTCACACATTTTCAAAATAAATTATTTAGCTGCGTAAACTTAGGACAATTTTGTTTGCCAGAGCCTTTGGAACTCTCTAAAAAATTCTACAAATTCAGTGTGTTTGTTGTTGTAATTCATATTAAGTTTACCATTTGAAATACTGTGTTATTATTATTACTTTTTTTTTGATCTTTTATAAATAGTGCAGTAAGTCCAGAAATTTTTATACACATTAAACTCTGGTGAAGAGTAGCAAAGATTCGGCATGGACGAATTTAACACACTTACTTACTCTTAGAAAAACGGATTCAGAGTCTCCTAATAGTTCTGAAAAAAACTTTCAAGAATCTTTTAAGTTAATAAAATTAATATTCAGCTTTGGGTTGTAAAAATCAAAAACATTTCTGGTTTAGATTTTTACGGCAGGTACCCTACTGCTCACATTAGTAACTTACTAGTATAGCCCAGCACCTGAAATTCGAGTGCAACTTCTAGGAATTTTTATTCTTTTATTCAATATTTGTCTTCTAATGTTTTTTTAATCTATATATGTCGCACCTGTGCCTCTAAAGTGAGTCAACTAAAAATTTACAAATTTCCAGTAGAGGCAAAAAACGGTTTTATTTTAATATTTACTATAAAATTGAAAAAGAGTTGTTTCGTTGTAAGGAATTGCGAATAATAAGTATACAAAAGAAGTTGTTTTCGCGATTTTTTCAGTAATCAGCAAAAATAACAAGTTTTTTGGGTGTAACTCAAAATAGGTTTTTTTTTAGTGGATTCTAAAGAAGCTACTGTTATAACACGAAGAGGGTTACAACTGCATTTTTTTTTTTTTTTTGCGAAAGACTAGAAAAATCGATGTAAGATTTTTACATTGGGCAGATATGACCACTGTGTATCGTTTTCTTGCAAAAAGTGAAAATTGAAAAATTTTGAGATGACTCACTTTAGTGGTGCAGGTGCCCTATATAAAATTTATGAATATTTAAATGAGCTTAAAGGTATGTTAATCAATTTTGGCAATTCACAATTCAACACAGAGCGTCTGATATACATATGTTCAAGTCATTCGCATTACAGGATGTAACGAAATATTATAAATATTTTATTTAATTTAATATATTTTTAAGACAGAAAAACCTCAATTTTGTCATCCTCAGCTTCTCCTCCATATGATATATAACTATGCCAATTTTCACACTCCTCCGTGCCCGCATATTGCTTAAAAAGGGAATTTAAGATTTACCTTGACTTATTAATATATAGATAGGTTCATAAAATGTTTCAAGGCTCTCATTATACGTATACTTTTCTTTGTATGGTCCGAGTGTACTTACACAAAGATTTAAAGTTCTGTCATAGCTCTCCATAGGGTTATCTTTGAATGGGAGCTACCAAGCCCACTGGTTCGATTTTGCCCGTGTTAGATATGGCTATGTCCATAGATAACTTATAGACTCACACACACTTTCAAGACTTCCGTTAGCGTATTACTCTGGATATTTAATGATAAATATTTATTTTGTATGTATAATCCAATTCCGCCCAAGTTCGACTCTATCACGCTTTCATAGCTATCGAAATATGTAAATATAAACATGTACTCTAGATTGAAGATGGCACGTCCTCTTGTTCGGCCCATCTACTGTTTATGTAAACATTTCTTTGAATCTCACAAACATACAACTGGCAATCATTCGCATTGACTGTTTCGAAAGTTATAAGATAAGCTATGGATGTAAAGTGTATTTTTATACCCTATACCACTATATGGTATAGGCTGATGTTTGTAGCTACAAAAAATATTTGACGTAGACCAATCTCGAATTAGCAATATCCCTCCATATGCGTGTCCATGTAAATTTTGTAATCAAACTGCAGGTCGCACATAAGAATATAGTTGAATGAAATTTATTATATAGTCTTTTATCGGCCATAGGATGAATGCTATCGAAATAGGTGAATATCATTTCATGTTCAGACCTAGTCCCCAGACAAATGTCCCCTATGAGATTGACTTAAATTGCTATAATATCAAATATATCTCGGTAAAATTGGGATTGTGTCGTTTATTACATCCATTTATCTGTAGTCAAAATAAACCCTATAGACAATTCTTATTCATAGCCCCCCGTATGAAGCTGATTACCGATCTGCAATTAAATCTATAAAAAAAAACAATTGCACAGGTTTTTCTCATATTTTGTTTGCAAAAAATTAGTGACCTCTCCAAATATGATAAGAATTTGTCCATTTTTCGGCATAGTCTCCATATTGGTGTATGCTCAAATTTTGTGTATGCTTTTTTTTCTACATCTAATTAGTTGGGCTTTAGATATAGGGTCTCTAAACGCATGGTGTAGGGTATCGTATAGTAAGTCTAGATCAACTATAATTTTCTTACTAGTTTTTATTTATGATAAAGCACCTCAGAAGTCTTATAAAAGCAAATATATTTTACATAAATAAGATGGTTAGGTTCCTTATGAACTGAACTAACTATATTGTTTCATTAAAAGTTTCAGATACCCTGGTGGAGACAACATAAAACAACTTGTAAGTAATGCTAGTTTGTTTGGCAAGGTTTTGTGTTACTTTAATAAAACTATAAAAACAAAACACCAAAGAACGAACAAAAATGCAGTAGCATTTGTAAAGTTATTATAGAAAATGTTGTTACTGTTGTTGTGACGACAGATGGAAGGACGGACGGACGGTCGTTCGCAAAAGGCCAGACTGTTCGATTTTATTTTTAAAATGCTAGCACGCACATTCGTTATTTTTTATTTTTATTTTATTTCATTTTGTAATTGTTATTATACCCTACTTCAAAGTGTTGTAAAAGGATATTATGAGTTAGGAATCATAAAGGTAACAGTCAAACTGAAACTACTACACAAAATAAAAAAAAAAAATTTCGTCTGAATTATTTTAAATTTGATTGTTTAAACGGAAATTTAAAAGCAACTTACAATTATCATTAAGGGATCAGAATTTTAGTCATAATTAATCCAAAATTCGATGGCATGGAAGTTTTAAGCTAAATAAAGTGCAAAATTTGTAATTGATTTGAGATATATTTTAATTTGATGGGTTTTAATATTTTCGCAATATTTTTCAGAATACATCACACATTTTAGCAACTTTGTTATTTATGATAAAAGTTAGAGATAATCGGTATTTGTTTTTAGTGCCTTATTTACTCCAGTTTTAAATTTGAATATATTTAAACAATGTTAAACATACATACGTTACTACATACAAAACGTTTAACATATTTATTATAGTTTTTAATTTATAGTTTTCTATTTTTACAAATATGAAAAAAATATATATTATTTAAACCTTTATTATTTATAGATTGAGCTAGAAATTAATTAGTGCTCAAGATCGAATGTTTTTTACTATAATTTTTTAAACCAATTATCTCTTAAAGATCCCAGAGTTAAAAGATTTTACAGCACATTTTAAATATATATGAATTTTAATCAACAAATTAGGAAAATTGTAGTCGAAGGGCTTTTCTTACATTTAGTGTTCTTAGCAGTTTGTCTAAACAATCATAACTTGTTCGCATGAAAATCATTTTAACATTATTTTTCTAACACATCATGAGTTTATATCGAAATTCCAAAAAAAATTGTTTTCTTAACATAACTCATATTTAGCTTAAGAGTTCGTGTGAAAAATATTAATCTTTTTTCTTAAAATTTGTTGAACTTAAGAAAAAAAAAAAGACATACGCATGAATAATAACTCTAAATAAACAAATGTCTCGAACGTGCTTAAGTTTGAAATTATTTAATTTTCACTCACCAAAAAACCAAAAACAAAAAAATCGTCTTGCTTTTTACAAAGCATTTATTTGTTAGCACATGAATGCAAGACGTGGAAATCTTATTTCATTTTTTTTTTCTTTAATACCTTTTCTTTAAACTTCTCTGTATGTCATAGTATGACAGAAGCTTAAGCCACTTGTCACGCTTACTTGAATTTTGTAGTATTATATTTTGTATTGTTTATAAAGTGTTTAGTTAATAACCTACGTGACTTATATATTCAGACATTAATTAGTTGCAAAGAAGATTTTGCAAGTGATATACAACGATTTTTGATGAATAAAGGTTCAATTTTATTACTTATTTCAGTATCATGGTTAAAATTTTGTTAAATGACACTTTAATCCTTTCTACGCAAAAAAAAAATGTTTATACAGGGATTGAATTTTTACATAAACTATATGAATCGAGCATGAGTGTTTTGCCAAGAAAATAATCATAGCCTCTTAAACAAAAACTTTTTTATTCGGTTATGAAATTATTTATACAATAAAGTCAAAAAGGAAAAAAAAAATCTATAAAAAAATCATTTTAATTTTTCTCTTTCTTTATTGACTTCAATTATCTTCTATTCAACATTCTAAAATAATTCAATACTAAGACCTTATGACTCTTAGTTCAATGCCTTACCCTTTCGGCCAAACCTTGGTAACAAAAAATGTTTCAAGAACTTAACTTTATTCACATTAAATAATCTAATTTAGTATTTCTTGTTAAATATATTCTTTTGCGTTAGAAATTAAAGGTAAAAAATTATAAACAAAAATTTGAAAAAACTGAAATAAAATGGTTAAAGTTAAAGATATAATGAATTTTTTTTTAATATAATAACCACGAACCCAATGAAAGCAATTTAAAAAAAATTTTACAAAATTTTATGCCGCACATCACTTTTTTTTACGGGTTATAATGATGTTTGTAACTACCATTAAGGTGTCCATTTAGTGATGCCTTGCTATCCTCCTGTGTATCCATTGCAATTAAAATACAGGTTAAAATAAGGATATATTTCGATAAAATTTAGTATTTAAGTTTCCAGCGGTCATGGGACAATAGTTTTTTAAATTGGAGTGGAGCGCTTCGGTGCATATTCATACAGGGCCCCTAAATAAATGACCATTATGACTCATCCAATACGAAGTAATAAATCCATATCATCATATACATTAGGTGTCAATACATTGGAAAGTTTTACGAGCTTCTGAAGTTTGGCAATTGATATTTTTATTAATTTTGCGTTGTCCTAAAATAAATTTTTTTTAATTATTGTGTTATTTGGCTAATAGCCTTTTGTTTCTTTTATTGCAAAATAAGCTCATACGGCCTCAGATTTTTAATGTAAATAAAACTGCATTTAAATTACATATTTTTCCGATGTTTCGTCATACCTTTGTTGACTTTTTCAAGGAAATTCTATTTAATTATAAAAAAACATCACGTTAAAACAATTTTAAATTACACGATATATATAACAATAACTTACAGTAACATGAATATTATTTATCACATTTAAAAATGAATTTAATTTACATACAACATAAAAACAAAAATTACATTGAACATAAATTAATAACAAGTACTCAGCTTAAAATAATATCACAGTAAAGTTATTGTATTGCAACCCTGTAAATCGTTTTAATTTTGTCAGTATCCTCTTTTAAATTCATCGTATATTCCATTTTCTGTTGGATTCGTAAATTTCCTATGGTGTACCTTTTCTTTTCAATGTTTTCTCTATCTAATATTTTTACTTTTTCAAAGTCAGCTGTGTGACCTGTCTCCAATACGTGTTGCGCCAAAGCTGTTGCGAGTTTTTGTTTGGCAATGTCGTTTCTGAGTTCACTTTTTGGTGTATTCCCTATTGAAATATAACACATATTGTATAAAAAATACAATTAAAAAAGTGATAAATGAAAAGAGTATTTTTTTGGCGATGCCACAATAATGGGAACTTTTAAACTCCTGAGATGGTTAAAACAGTATGTATAGAAGGAACATGTATGAAGTCGTAGCTATTATTTCAATAAAAGATGTAATATTTTATTCGACCTGTCGTATAAAAATTTTCTTTCGACTTTTTTAATCTTAATATTAATTATTATAAAATAATGGCAGGAGTATTCAATGTTCAATTATATATTCCTCCTTTATTTACATATTTTAACAAATTTGATATTTACATATGAGATCTTATCTTTACATATAGATATTGCAACAAATAATATATCGGATCTAAAGATATTAAATAGTTTTTATTTTATTTTTTAATGATTTTTAAAGGAAAATGGGAGGATAAAAGCTTTATATGATTTAATATATTCAAATACTATCTGAAAATATTTTTATGCTTATAGGAGGTTTATTAGAAATAATAGACCTTTATAAGCATAAAATTTTCAATTTGGTTATTTCATTTTAATTTTACATTATTCTACATTCTCTTATCAGTGAGTCAGAGGAATGTTAATTCTTGACAAAGTAATTGTTATTAATCCTTATTATGAAATCGATAATTTTTTCATAACCTGTTTCTTCATGAAGACGATTTGTAGGATATATCCAGGGGTTTTTATTTATCATTTTAAGACATTTGTTTTGTATAATTTGTATGTGAGTTAGGTGGCAGTTGGCAGCGTCACTCCAAATAGGACACGCGTATGTTAATATTGGCCTTATAACACTTTTGAAGAGTAGATTTTTGTTTTTGGGGTTTAAAAATGACCTTCTATTTAGTAGTGGCCATAATGCTTTAAATGATTTTATAGATTTTAGGCTCGTAGCCATAATGTGTGGTTTAAAAGTAAGCTTTTTGTCCAAGACAACTCCGAGATATTTGTTAAGTACTTTTATGGCATTATTTCGCATAAGAAGATGACATCTTGGTAGTCTGTTGGGAGACTTGATGAATGGAAAAATTATTACGTCGATCTTGTTTGGATTAATTTGATCTTCCATTTGTGAAACTATTTACTGCAATATACAAGTCCTTTTTCCATTTTCTTCAGGAGTGCATTTGTAAGTTTATTTAAAGAAATTAGCGCAGCTTCATATGCGTAATAAGCAATTTTCATATATTTTGGAGCCTTAAAGTCGGATGTATATATCGAATAAAACAATGGCGACAAAACTGTTTCTTGAGACAACCCTGAGGTAATGGTGTTTGGAGATGATGTTTCATTGTCAATCGCAACTTTAAAGCTTCTGCGTGAATGAAATCGGAAAAAAGTTTACATAAATATTTTGGTATACTTTCATCAAGAAGTTTAAATACTACCTACCTACCTTGGTATTGTAATGGCAAGAATAAAGATTTGTCAAGCCAAAGAAAATTTTTTTGAAATATTCTATGAATAAATCCATAACTTCAAAAGCCACCGAAAAATATTGTGAAAGAGGTGCAGTGAAAACTCCACATTTAGGCGGCATTTTCATAAAAAGAGTCAAAGACGGTATAACTTAATAGGACTAGAGCTCAAGAAATGCCCAAAAACACTACATAAAGAGGTTGTTGACAAACTGAAACTGAAAATAATTGCTCCAAATTTTCACGACGATAGTGAGAATCCAAAGACCGCTGATATGACAGAAAAATCGTCCGGCTTTAATAAATTTGGCTAGAGAACACATGAATTGGTCAAAACGGAAATGAAATGCTGTTATCGTTTTAGATGAGTTTATATTTAATTTCAGAGGCCATGATGGAATTCAAAATACACAAATAAAATAGTTATGTTTGGTGGTATCAACATTATGGAGCCAGGAATGTGTTAAATCATGTAGTAAAATATACACTAACTGGAACTGGATACAGGCAAATTCTAAACGATGTATCTCTACGCGGAGGAAAATATCCCCCTAGTTTGGAAGTTTCAACATGACAATGACCCAAATCGCACCTCCAAAATTGTAACCGAATGGCTCCAATCTAATGCAGTTAGTATTTTGTGATGGTCAGCCCAATCACCAGCTCTCAATCAGATCGAAAAAAAAGGGCACGAAATGACACGAACAAGACAAGACAGATGTCATAGAGGCAGTAAATTCAGAGTGGCAAAAAATTTCATTCGATATCATACACAATTTTATTGTATAGTAAATGTTTCCAATGTTTTGTCAACAAAAAAACAATAAAAAGGAACATCTCTAATGGTTGCAAAAATATATCATATTTATCATATTCCGTTTCGGCATTTTGTATAAAAAATTCTGCCTACACAGAAAAAAAATCTTGCACTTTAAGCTTGAAATTTTTTTAAATTGCGGCCTAAAATCTAATGTCGCGAATATAATATTAAAAAAAAAAAAAAATAAAAGTCCTGAGCATTCAACAAATTAACTAATTTAAAATATATTTAAATCTGCTTTAAATAAATAAATGATGAAAATAATTTGAACTTTACATAATTAGTAATATTATCGGTATTTCTTAATAGTTTTTATTCTTTAATATTTTGTTTTCTTTGCAAACATGCAGGATGTGAATAGAAAATAAATAAATTTTTGTCATTTCTTGATTTAATTTTTTCACAATTTTTTATCGCATTTTTAAAATTTGCTCTTGGTTGAGAAATTACCTTTTTCTGCCTATTGGTCTAACTTATTATTTGTGCCGCTGTTGATGCTTTTAATAACCGGATTAGTTATTTTAGTCGAAAAATTCAAAATATTATTTTGTTGTTGCTAATTGTTATTTGGCCACGTATCGGACTAATTTGATAATTTTGACAATATAAATTACTTTCTTAAAATGTTTATATATTTAATTTCTAAGCCGTACTTGCAAGCATGATCAATGATAGTGATTTAGTTAAAATATATACATATATATATACATATATATATATACATACATATATATATATATATGTATATAATATTTTTCCATATATTCATGATTTCACTTGTAGTTTTCATTTCAAAACATTTAAAAAAAGTCTACAAGCCGTCTACGAACAGCATGTTAAAGTTAGTTTTGTTAATGTTAAATACAAACAATAATTTTAATTAGTTTTTATCAATCTTAATTTACCAAAAGACAATATGTGTGTTGAACAAAATTTCCAACATTTTTGTTCAACGATTTTTTTTTATAAATTTTATTTCATTTTTCACTGGCTTCACAATTGCTTTTAGTCTCATTATTGCCAGCATAACAAATTTGTTTTATCTATATTATGTGTAGTTGCTTTTAGAAAAAAGAAATAAAAAAAAAATTATTTAAAATAAATACTTTGTACTAAAATAACATGATAAAAAATGTTAACAGAACACGCAATCTTCGTTCATAATAAATCTATACGTTTAACTAATTTAATTAACTCTTAGCTTTAACTTTTGTAATATACGCCCATATTTTCTTGTAAAGCTAAGAAACAAAATTATTTATGTATTAAATGATTTGTTAGTAATACTCGGTATAATTTAGCATTTAATCCTCTTAGAATCTGATGTGATTTGCTTGTAATTTACTTACTTTTGATATAAAAAATGATCATAACAAATGTTTACATATTTTATTTCAATAATAACTTAAAAACTAAATAAACATTTTTTTAAATTCTTTCTCTTTGTTTTAGTAGTTTCAACTTTATAAATTTTTCAAAGAATCTGTTTTACTTAAGCCTAAGGTTTTTTTTTTTTGTATACTTTAATACTCAATGGATATCCCCTATTAAGGCAGGGTATTGTGTTGATATCAAGAAAATAGGTTATGGGTAGGAGGAAAGAGGGTGGTTATTATTATACGGCTTGAACGAATTTTCGCGGTAATACATTGTGCGATGCACTGAAAAATAGCTGCAAATAGATATGATCTCCTAGATCAGGGTGTAGTGCATAGAAAAACGTGGGCTCGAGGGATAAGTTCACTTATATAAACAGAACAATATATGGGATTTGTTTTCCATTTTTGTTTGGATATAGTGTCTACTTCATATTTTAACTGTTTCTAGCGATTGGTTTTGAGCAAAGATGAATGAAGGCAAAACCATACTGAGCATTGTGTTAAAAATGGCAAGAAATACTGCAGATTATTTTCAATAATACTATTTTGATACCTTATTACAGCGAGGAAGCAGGACACAACAATAAAATTGTTAAATTGTTTGTAAAAAACAGGGATATGTCCATCAGAAATGTTGCGGAAAAAATCGGAAATAGTGTCAGTACGGCAAAATCACTTTATAACTATTTCACACTAAGATAATTACTACTTAGTTAATATGTTTTAAAGTATATATGTCAATATATATAAATAAATATGCGCAAGAATTGTAAATTCGTTAAATTCCTAGTAACCTGTAGGGAAAATGGTAGAAAATTTATTAAAATTTTTAAAGTGAAACTCGTAAAGTTGTATTTAGTTAACATTGAAACTGGTTTGAGCGATCATTTTGGGCAAAGTTGGTTGAATTCAAAATGGATGAAGGCAAATCCAAGCCTACCAGTACACATTACAACAAAAATCTTTAAAGTGGCAGGAAGTTTTTTATATTGTGTTCTGGATCGTTATCTTGAAACTTCATCTATATCGAAGAAGCAAGGAACAGCAACAAAAAACAAGTAAGAAAATTATAGTCGGTCTAGACCGACTATACGATACCCTATACCATGCGTTTAGAGACCCTATCTCTTATGCCCAACTAATTGGATATAGAAAATAAGCATAAACCAAATTTGAGTGGCATCTTTATTAATTTTTTTGGCTGCAGATATGAAAAAGTTCATATCGGATGCTATGTCTATATGGGGACTAGGTCCAAAAATGGACCGATCCTGACCATGGTTGGTAAAGTCTCTTGTATTTTGCGAAAATATATACAAACAAAATTTGAGAAGAATCTGTGCAATATTTTTGTTTTTGATAGATTTAAGTGAAGATCGGGGAGCAGCTCTATACGGGGCCTAATAAACACATACAAACCCAATTTGAGTAAAATCTATACAACAGTTTGGATCTTATGGCAATTTATGTCGATTTTATAGGGGTCATTTGTATGGGGGCTGGGTCTGAACATCGACCGATTCTCACCAATAGCGTTCATCCTATGGCCGATAAAAGCTTATGTACCAAATTTCAACAAAATATATTCATATTTGCGACCTGCAGTTTGATTACAAGCTTTACATGGACACACAGACGGACGGATGGATGGACATCGTTAAATCGACTCAAAAGGTGATTCTGATTCGATCGGTATAATAAAAGATGGGTCTAAGTCAAATATTTTTGGTTGTTACAAACAGCAGCACAAAGTCATTATACCCAAACCACATAGTGGTATAGGGTAAGAATTTAGAATGGAAAACTGTTCTAAATATTACCAGAAGGTAATATTAGAGATGTGTAACAAGCGGAATGTCTTAAAACCCCGAAAATAAAGTACTAAAAACTAGATAAAGAAAATTGAATGAACTTTTCAGAAAGAAAATTGCTTCTATTTCAGTTAAAAGGTTTAGTTAACAATATCTTGTCTGGTAGGCTATTTGTCAATGTGTCATTTTCGTTTACATTAATAGAAACTACTAATGAACAACTGTACAGAGAAGAGTGGTTATACAAGGATTTATTTCCTTTTTTTTATATCCAAATCGTAGATACACACTATTTTTACCTTATCTAGCTTCAGCTCAATATGCTGCAACAACTTTGCTCTAGAAAAATATTTTTCAATTTGTTAAATAAAAGTAGCAATCCACCAAAACAATGTCGGCCAACTAAAAGATATTGAGCCCTAATACAACATAACAAAGGACACTGCCAAAAATTTTTTGAAGGACATTTGGAATAAAATCTAAGAACGGACTGGACGCGAAAGTATAATTGGCAATATTTTTGTTTAAGTACAGTTTTAAGCAGTTTTTTTCTCTTAAATTTTCTCCCAAGTATTAATCGAACTAAATGATTATAATGAGTGACGAAATAAAGGTACGATCAAAAATCATAAAAAAAAATCATGCTTCATAGAAAAATACTCTTTCTGCATAATGGATGACGAAAAGTATGCACTGGAACATTTTCGGCATCTTTCGGGTCAAAATCTGTATCTTGCTAATGCTCGAGGATATGTTGAAGATAAGTTAAGTACCCAAAGGCAGAAGAAATTTCCTATTATGGTAAAGATTATGCAGTTGTGGAAAAAGAACCCAATTAAAAATTTTAATAAATAAGTCCGTGACAGCGAATCTCCGGAGGCGTTGTTATTTTGTCGTGATGAACATTATAACTCGTTACCGGATCATGTGCAATAAAAAACTCGAAATGTATTTAAAAGGTGACAAGTTTCCTGAGTTAGTGACGAAGAGCTTTTTTAAGTTTTTTTTGTTTTGGCAGCATTTTGAAGTGAAAACAAGTGAGAAAATTATAGTCGGTCTGGATCTACTATACGATACCCTATACCATGCATTTAGAGACCCTATCTGTCAGGCCCAACTAACTGGATATAGAAAATAAGCATAAATCAAATTTGAATGGTATTTTTATTAATTTTTTTTGGCTGTAGATATGAAAAAGTTCATATCGGATGATATATCTATATGGGGACTAGACCCAAAAATGGACCGATTCTGGCCATGTTTGGTAAAGTTTCTTGCATTTTGGAAAAATATATAAAACAAAATTTGAGAAGAATCAGTGCAATGTTTTTGATAGATTTAGGTGAAGATCGGGAAGCACCTTTATATGGGGCCTATGACTAGGAGTTGTCCCATAGGGATCATTTTTGGACTACTGATTAATTGTTGTATTAAACACATATAAACCCCACTTGACTAAGATTTATATGATAATTTGGATCTTATGGCAATTTATGTTGATTTTATAGGGGTCATTTGTATGGGGGCTAGGTCTGAACATGGACCGATTCTCACCAATTTCAACAGCGTTCATCCTATGGCAAATAAAAGCTTACGCACCAAATTCCATCACAATATATTCGTATCTGCGACCTGCAGTTTGATTTCAAGCTTTACATGGACACATAGACAGACGGACGGACGGACGGACGGACATCGTTAAATCGAATCAGATAGTGATTCTGTTTCGATCGGTATAATAAAAGATGGGTCTAGGTCAAATATTTTTGGTAGTTACCAACAGCAGCACAAAGTCATTATACCCAAACCACATAGTGGTATAGGGTACAAACACGATTTTTGCTATAAAATTTCGGGGATTTGTTGTTAAAAAATGGGGAAAAAATGGAAAATAAAAAATAAAAGACTTAGTGGTTACCTGATGAGTTACATGTAGATATAGTGTGTAAAATTTCAAAAGAATCGGTCAATTAGATTTTGAGTTATGATGTTCACGGATTTCGAACATTTATTTGCGAGAAAATCGATTTAAAGTTTTTTTGAAAACAGATTTATATACGATGTACCGTATGAGGCCGGTCGCTGGAAACGCTGTATCTTCTTAAGTTTTTCTCCGACTTACTTGAAATTTTGACACAACACTCTCGACATGTTGTGTATCTAGAAAGAGAGATGCAAAAAAAAGTTTTAAAACCTTACGGCCCCCCACCTTAAGAAGTATTTGCAATGAAGATTATTTCCTTTTGTAAGACTACAGAATGTGTCCACATATATTTGACTAAATTTGGCATCCAATATCTACAGCAAGAAAGCTTTTGAGTAACACAAGAATAATAACGCACCGTATGATTTTAAACGAAGACGGACCACCTATTCTAAAAAAGTGAACATCACTAGTGTAAGCGTTTCCGGGAGAGGTCCATAAGTTCGAAAGTATTATTAGATCTATAAAAATTACCTTTTTTGTAAATCGAAGCTCTAGATTCAATGGTTTCCTCTTACTAAATTTTATGTGTGTTAATATTTTTTCAACAAAACTCCTTGACTTCATTTTCTTAATTTAAATAGAAAAAAAATATTTAAATAACATGATGTTTGGTTCACAGCCAACTTTTAATTTAACGAGTTTGAACGAAACATTCCCTAATATACTACCGGTATTATTATGGTCAGACGACGTACACTACTTCAAACGGTTTAAGCCAACATATCCAAAACCTCTTCTAGATTAGAAACATATTTAATTGTGCGCCTCAGTATAGGACACTGCAATGACACACAAACATTTTCAGATCTAATTTACCTTCAGATTGTTTAAGGTACATTTTTAGTCATAACATTCAATTAATTCATAAATTCATAACAGAAAGTCTTCTAAAGAATTACAAATATTACTTTAATTCACTAGTAAATTACGATTAATCGGACAAGGGGGGCGTTCGTCTCTTCTATTTTCTAGGATAATTGAAAAACATGTCGGTGTTTGTCTCATGATCCTCGTGTTTTCTGCTCAGCATACAGTTAGATTACTTCAGATTCGAAAGCCTAAGTTAGTAGTATTTTTTTCTCATATTAGTTGCAACAATTGTATTACTAGCAGATTTTAACGCTCCAAATTCGAGTGCAATTTCTAGGCAACCTTCAACTTAGCCAATTCACAAACCAACACTTTTTTGGTTTATTATTATTGTGAATGAAGATGACAAACTCATTAACAAACACATTAGCAAATTTAAGAAACACACACATAGCATATGTATAATTTGATGTATGTGTTAGTAGCAACTTTAATTGCAATTTACTCAAAACAAAGAAAACAAATTAAAAATCTGTAAATCTGCGAAATAGATAAAAAGAACTACATTTCAAATAATATACGTTTCGTCAAAAGCGGGATAAAACGGCAGAACGAAAAATCGGTAACAAAAAATAAATAGATGTGATTAGCAAAAAGTAATAAATAAATAAAATAAGGTTTGAGTATTTGCAGAGTCCTGCGATGTTTATTACAAGGTAATAAATATTTCAGGCGGCTATTCTTCAGGTAAAATACTCCATTTAAGTCTTCAAATACCACATGCTATATAACTATATAATACAATTTTTTATCTAATTTATTTAATTTTGTACATTTAAATATTTATACTTCCCGTTAAACGTGCAGTGTAATAATGGACAATGGAAATTTGTTTAAAGTCCCATTTTTCATACCCATGTATTTTTATGTGGTCAGGGTATAATGACTTCATGCTGATGTTTGTAATTACCGAAAATATTTGACCTAAACCCATTTTTTATTATACCAATCAACCCAGAATCCCTTTAGGAGTCGATTTAGCGATGTCTGTCTGTCCGTCTGTATCTCCGTTCATCCATCCATCCGTCCGACTTTGTAATCAAAGTACAGGTCGCAAATATGAATACCTTTTGATTAAATTTTGTGTAGAAGTTCCTATCAGCCACCGAATAAACCCTGTGCAAGTTGGTGAAAATCAGTTCATGTTCAGACCTAATCCTCCAACTTATGGGCCCTATGGGGACGGCTTAAATTGCCATAATATCCAAATTATCATATAGATCTCGGTCAAAATGATTTTGTGTATGTTTGTTACAACCAAAGTAAAAGTAAATCTTGTAGGACAATTCACATTTATAACCCCCACATATAGCTGATTCCTGATCGTCATTTAATTGTATCAAAAAACAAAAATATTGCCCAGGTTTTTCTCGAAATTGGTTTGTATAGGGTTTTGATAAAAAGAAGTGACTTTATCAAATATCGTCAGGATCGGCACATTTCGATCTAGTCCGCATATGAATATAGCATCCAATATTATCTTTTTCAGGACTGCAGGCATAAATATTCTAAAAATAACATCAGTTCTCTAATGGCATAGTCGGTCTAGAGCAACCATAATTTTCTTAATTGTTTAAACATAAATCTCAGATTACAGACACATTGAGGTACTCCGGAGCTATTTGAATTTTTAAACACGTAAATTTAATACATTAAGACACTTTTATAAAATCAAGAGGCATTCATTGAACCAAACACTTATTTTAGATTAGAACACTTAAAGCATTTTTAACTTATAGCTAGAAAAAGAGCAAAGATTTTGGGAGTGGTCTTTGTGTAATCGCGGACCCTTAGACCCTTAAGGTTGTGTAATGCTGTATTTAACAAAAAACTTACCAGAATGTGTACAATAGAACTACCCGATCGTGTTGATAAACAATGTTGTAATATACTTATTATAACAATTGAAATTTTCTTATTTATCTTTTCACTAATCCATCAGTGCTAAATTTTTTGTGTTTTTGAAAAATATTTACTTCCAGGATTCGATTAGAATATTTAAAAGGGAAGAGTCACATTTTAGCTGACTTTCGTTTTACGTTTATTTTCCTTTAAAATGTATTTATTCTGCTTATGGAAAATTTTCCATTGCATACCTATTTCAATCAACAACCATTGGCCGTTTGCAACATCAACTTACTTTATTCTATCTGTGCCTGCATCGTACTGCACATAATGAAAAGAAAGAAAAAAACACAGCCCCAGACATTTTTTGTCTGCCAGGCAACTCAGTCAAACCAGCCAACCAAGTAACGATCGAATAAAACACATGGTCTGGTTTTTGTTTGGTTTGTCTGATACGTGGTCATTGTTCTGGTATTTTGCCTAATGTTGTGGCTACTTGAAATTGTTATATATATATTTTTCTTTTGTACAGAAGCTATCCAACAAAGTGGTCCACTGTACGATGACCGTTTGCTGAAAGTTTCATTGTTGTCTTTTTTTTTTAAATTTATTTAATATTGTGAGCCTCTGACTAATGCTCTTGAAATGAGTTTGATGCTGTTTTTGGTCTATTAATTGCTTCCAACAATGACGGTTGCGTTTGTTTTTCATTTACCGTATAACGGAAACCGTATTGGCAGTAGCCAATGGCAACTCTCTGTCAAATACGCTAATAAAGTAGTGACATTTAAAAAAGATTATTTTGAATTATTGTTAACAAAAAAAAAAAAAAAACTTAATACCAAATATTTGTAATGAGTTGAAAAGAAAAACTTTATAAAATAAAATAAGAACTATTCTGAAGCTTGTTACATAGTAAGATTTATGTTTGTTGTATCCATTTCAGCCACCGTTTTGACCCAGTTTCTTGTTCTTTAAATATCTTAGCAATCTTATTATTAATTTTAAGTTAATCCTCTATAATTTTCATTGGAATCTTGTTATGTAGTAAGAATGTTCTGTTATGCTTAGTTTACTTGTTCTTAGCTCTATAATTTTCTAAAATTTTGTTTAAATTTTTTGTTGTCTTTCATTCTTCTTGTTAGTGGAATGCGTCTTATCAAATTACCATCATGTGTTTAAAGTTAACGGATATGTTGTGTATATCTTGAGAATTATTTCATAACCTAGAATTATATTTTAGAAAATTGTTAGATACAACTTAATTTAATTGGTTATATATGAACATGTTGAAATTTACATGCCATTTGTTTTATCAAACAAGACGAGTATTTTTTAACAACAAAAAATAAAAAAATAAATTAATATACAAAATTTGTTTTCACATTAGGCATACAAAGTTGTATTGTTTGGTAACAGATTTGGATCAAAAAGAGGAATTTTAGATAATATTTTTATGAAAAAATAAAAGACATAATTTGGGGGGAGTACCCGGTTTCAAATGTTTGTTTTTTAATGTTAAAAAAAATTAATTATAATATATAATATTATTTTGTAACTTATGTCTGGTTTTCATTATGTCATTTTCAATGGCAATTGTTATCAATTACTGGCAGTTTTATGAAAACGGGTTTTAATGTCTTGTCATTAACAACCCCTGGCAACATTTGATATCTGAAATGAAATTGCCAGCATGTTGGCAATTTGTTTGTGTTTGACAGCCGGATTTTTTGTTCGTTTATAAGATGTAATGAATACGTAATGAATAGAAAATTACGAGATGTCAGTTGAGGCAATTGTTTGTTGTCAGCTTATATGACATAGTGAAAACCAGGCATTATCATTAACACCTAATGCTTAATGTGTTTACTAACAGAAGAAAATTGACCAAAATTCATAAACAATTGTCTAAGCGGTTAAGGCATAACTAGTTGTGATGTTTTCTTATCGGTGTTGCCCTACTAGAATCTGATAAAATTTGTTCAATCTTACAAACAAAAAAATATTGAAAATGTTGGTCCTCTATCTTCAACAGTCCCTGTAAAACTCACTGAAATGGTCTGGAATAATTAGATTTATTTTCAAAAGTAGTTGATTCTGTTTGATAATTCTGGTTTAGGTCTCATATTACAAGCATTGAGGCACCGGAAAAAATTATATATACCGACATGATCCAATTTTGTAATATCTCATAAAGTCACATTTTCTAAATTTTTACAAATATTTACGGTAGTTGTAATCCAAACTCAGACAAAGTACGAGAGCGGTCTCTAAATAACCAGACCTGACGTACAGATGGCGGCAGTAGTTTGAAAATTTTACTTGTTGAAAAGTGGCAAGCTTATAAAATATATGTTTTCAGTTTTAAGGCGCAGCTGTGTTTAAACAGTCTCAGTGAGTTTGTAGACGTGGAAAAATGCTTCACCATTATTTAATTCAATACTTTCATTTGAAAGATCGCAATCCAACCAATATTAAAGCCGTGCTTGATTCTGCTCTGGGGGAGTCTGCTCCTTCGTTTATGACTATAAAATATTGGATGACAGAATTTAAGTGAACACTAGAGTGGTTGACCTATTGAGATGGCCATTCCAGAAAAGGGTAAGAAAACCCACAAACTGGTATTGGATGATCTTCGGCTGAAGGTGCATGAGCCCAGCTGAAATGATATTTATATCAACCGAAAATTTGGAGATGGGGCGTTTGCTCACAATATAAAATAATCTAACCCATAAAAACACAGTTTTTATTCAAACTCTTTCTTTCCTTATGCATATGAGTATTAAATCTCTTCGTAAATGTGCGTGACTTTGCGTGACTATTTTAAAATTAATCTTTGGTGGCAACAATTCACTTGACCAAGGTTCAGATTTATTGATGGGATGGGGTTTATATCACTCCGTGACTGTTTGCGACTATCTTAAAATTAATCTTTGGGCACAACAAGTCTATGGACAATGTTTCTGATCCATCGGATGAGGGAAATGGGCTTAAATCACTCCGTGACTGTGCGTGACTATGCGTGACTATGTTAAAGTAATCTTTTTTCACAGAAAGTCTAGCGACCAAGTTTCAGATCGACCGGATTAGGGGAAATGGGTTTTAAATCACTCCGTGACTATGCGTGACTATGTGTGATTACATCGAAGTTAATCTTTCTTTATACCAATTATATCGACCAAGTTTCAGATTGATTGGATTAGGGGAAATCCAGTTTAAATCTCTCCGTGACTGTGCGTGACAAAGTCAAAGTTAACCTTTTTTTTACAGCAAGTGTATGGGCCAAGTTTCAGATCGATCCCCGTGACTCTGCGTGACTATGCGTGACAATGAGTGATTACCCCAGAATTAATCTGTAGTCACAACAAGACTATGGGCCATGTTTCAGATTAATTGGATAAGGGGGAATGGGGCTGCCCCATGACAGACAGACAGACAGAGATTATGAGTTAAAAGAAAGAGTTGAAAAAGAGTGTCGTTAAGATGTTTCAGTGGAGTGTTTGGCAATGTCTCAGTTTCGCAGTAAATCCGACTTTTGTGTCGATTCGTAAGAAACATTCAAAATAGTGGACTAAAATGTGGCAATCGTATCAAAGCAGGCGAAGACATTTCCATCCGCAGGCAAGATATGCGTCTGTTTTTTTTTTCAATGGACCAATCAACGCTGCCATAAGTTAGCACAACAACATCTTGCAGCGTTTAAATGATGAAATTAGGGAAGAAAGGCCGCATATGGCGAAAAATAACGCGACGTTTCATCAAGACACTTCCACTATTGCGATGACCAATTTCCATAAATTAAAGTTCGAATTGCTTCATTTGGATTATTTTCTGTTTCAAAAATTGACAAAATGATTTAGTGGTAAAAGATTTGCCAACAATGAAGAGGTGGAATATGCTGTTGGTGGCTTCTTTAAGGAGCTAATAGCGCTGGAAAACTGTATGAAACGATGATAGACGCAGGTTCAAACCCCACGGCCACCCTGAGTAGAAAAATTTCATGTAGAAACAATGTATTCAATTATATATAACAACAATTATCACAATGTTCAATAAATCGCTGATGAAGGCTGAAACACAACAAACCGGTCCGATTAAGAATACAGTGTAGTTATGAGTTTTTGAAATATATATACTTTCTTCTTCACTACCACGCACTATTGAAACAAAATTAATTACAGTATTAATTGCAATATGTCTGAAAAATGACGTCAAATCTAACAATAAGAAAATAAGAAAAATTCGTTGTGTTTTCTTTGGCATGTCGGACCGCCCTCGTATTACTGCAAATTCTTTTTAAGACTGTGATCTTAAATAAATGGACGCATAAAAAATATTAAAATTTGCTGGAAATGTGTTGCTCTTAATCTTAAAACGTGTTGTCCCAGTTTCGATTACAACTTCCGCTGGTTTTTCCTGATTGCCTTCTCCACACTTGGTTGGTTTTTCAAGAATCTCTTGTACCTGATATTATTGTTCAATAGGCCTAAAATAAGATAGTAGGAAGGGCTGTTGCTATAATCCAAAAAAATCACTTTATATTTTATCTGGAGTAATGTGTTGCCACTATATCAGATAGACAGTTTCGAAGGCAATTATTTATGTACAACTCTCTATTTAAACATCTGACTGCGCCAATTAAACAAAATTATAAATAAATTGTATATAAGCTTTTTAGAATTTAAAAGCCAAATCAAGATTTATTATCTACCAAAAAATTGGAAGTCAAATAGTGTTCCCCAAATGGCTTTATAAAGTAATTTTTAGACAATATATTAGATATAAGTGGTCGATACCGGATATATGAAGGGACTGATATATTATTGTATTTAAAGCAAAAGCTAATGTTTGTTATAAAATTAAAATCTTTTTTTTTCACCAAATCAATTTGATTTAGTTCAAAGTAAGCTTCACACGAAACACTACACTACATTTTTTTTTTTATTCCTCGAAGCAGTTGTTCAGTTTTCTTGAATGAAGTAACATACTTATGGCATAAATGCATCGATAAGGGCATAATTCTAGATGATAGCAAACGTTCGGCGATCTGGGATTATCCAGTGTCCACAGATGCAGATAGTGCAAAGTTATTTATTGCTTTCTTCAATTACTATAGACAATTTATTAAAATCTTTCCTGAATATTCAAGACATCTTAAAAGATTGTAGAAAAAAGGAGTACCATTCATAAAAGGAGTACCATTCATATGTACATTAAAACAGCATTAATTAGCCCAACACCTACTGCAATACCCAGACTTCGGGATACAATTCTGTATTAACACAGCTAATAACTAAAAGGCACAATAGACTAGAAATAATTTTGACCCAACCAGACATTAATCTACTCAAATCGAAACTAAAACTCATCAAAAAACTAATTAATGATAACTTTACTCTGGCAGTAAATAAACACTTTCACGATAAACTGATGAAAATTGACCAGAAAGATCCCTCAAACATGTTTAGTGAGACTAGAAAACAGTTCAAAACCGCACAACCCTTAAATATGGACATTATTAGAGTACCACAGAAAAATGAAATATGGATAAAAAAAACGCAGGAATAAGACCTGAGTTGTTAGAAAAGGATCTGAATAATGATGACTTTTTAATAAAGGATGAGGAACATAAAGTAAACGTAATTGGAACCTTCTTAGAATCAGTTCACTCTGATAAAGAGATCGACGATGATAATAACTTACATGTCGAAGTTGATACTTGTTTTTCCAGATTTTTGGAAGAAAAAAATCAGTACGAATGCAACAAATCAACCATTGCCACATTTAATACATGTAACAAGGCCAATGATTTAACTGAATCTCTCAAGTATTTTATTTCTAGGGATAAAATTATATATATTTTTAGAAACTTAAGAAAGAAATTGTCAACAGGTGTTGATAACATTCCCAATATAGTACTGAAAAATATACCAGAAGAAATTATCTTAGAGTATTGTACTCTTTTTAACAATATGTTAAATAACTCCTACTTTCCTCATGCGTGGAAAATAGCTAAAGTGGTTGTCATACCTAAGAAAGATAAAGACTCATGCAATCCAAAAAACTTGCGAGCTATTAGTTTACGTCCAAACATAAGCAAAGTTTTTGAGGTTTGCATCAATGATAACATACTTGAACAATGTAAGGAAAAGAGATTAATAAATGACAAGCAATTCGGGTTTAAATTTAAACATTCCACAATCCATGCGATACATTTGCTAGTTTCGAATATACAATGGAATTTAAATAAATCCTTAGGTACTGGAGCTTGCTTAGTAGATTTTGAAAAGGCCTTTGATAATATCTGGATACCTGGATTAATTTATAAACTGTTGAACTATGGATTTCCAATATATTTGACTATATTAATATATAACATGCTAAACAATAAAGGTTTTCAAGTTTACCTTGGAAGGACAATAAGTTCAAGGAAATTTATCATCGTTAATGGTTTACAACAAGGAACTGTAAATGCACCAATTCTATTTAATATATACATACATGACCTATTAAACAAAATTGAGAATATTATTGGCTTTGCTGATGATATCGTTACTTATCACTCTGATGATAAAATTGATAAAATCAACGAAAAATTACAAAAGTACTTTTATATTATAGAAAAATACACAATAGACTGGCAGATGAAATCTGAACAAGTGCGAAACAATTCTTTTCCGTCCCCCGGTTGGAAAATGTAACAACAACATAAAACGTAATTGGAAATTATTTGGTTTGAAATCTCTTAACAATGTAACTATTCCAAATAAACAAATAGTGAAATATCTAGGTATTCATTTAGATAAATTCCTATATTTTAATGAGCACATAAATCTACAAATTTGCATTTTTCTTATATAAAAAACTATTTTTTTCAAAATATATCAAAACAAAGGTCAAGATAATTATGTACCAGTCCTTAATAAGACCAATTCTTACATATGGTTGCCAAATTTGGTACAACATATCCCCTTCGTATATGGAAAAACTGAGGGTATTTGAAAGAAAATGCCTAAGGAACTGTACATCCCTTTACAGATCTCCAAATAGCGACTATAAAAAGTTTATATCAAACAAAGTTTTGTACAATGAAGCAAAAGTAAGCAGGATTGATAACTTTATAATACACCTTATAAGAAAACATATCCTAAAAAGCACAGAATATTTCGAAGATAATCTAATTATGGGCCCATATTATTCAAATTATGAATATATATCTAAAACCTTACAATCGGGATACATTCCACCGGAAGCCTTTCTCTTCCTAGATCAGAATGGATACATCCAGAATGAAATAGGCATACCTATAATTTACCACATATATAGAAGACCAAATATTAAAGCCATAACATGCAAACTACTTTCAAACGAAAATTCAAGATTCAGCACTAGTGTTTATATATCAAAATCAGACCTTAATACTAAAAAATATTGGTGGGATACCAAATAATTTATCTTTTTTTTTTATTTTACCCTTAGACCACTCATTTTATTCTCCTATTATATAAAAGTGAGCTTTTTTTTCAAATTTTTTCTCATAAATGATCTGAAATAAATAATTAAATTTTTCTCTGTATATCAAATTATAATTATTAATAAATATAAGTTATTTAAATATTATAATACATTATACTTGAGAGCCTGCATAGAAGGACTGTGTATATATATATATATATCTTTAAACTGTTTGTTTATTTATAGTTACTAATATATATTTTTCTTTGATTAAATAAACGTTAAAAAAAAAAAAAAAACATGCTTGCTGTGCAGTACTCACCCAAGAATACGACCGAAAAAACACAGACCCTTTAATAATCCCTATCGCGGATTACCAATAATTGGAATAACAGTAGTAAAAATATCAATTATAGGACCACTAATCGTGACAACAGAGGCCGCCGTCCACATGTTAACGCTGCAAACGGTAGAAGCAATATCTGTGGTTTTCTAGAATAACCGCGTATGTCATAAAATCAAAATGTTCAGGAGAGACAAAAAACGTTATATTTGAAATTATTTGCTCAATATAAAGTTTTAGAGCTTTTTTTTTAACAGTCCTGTTGATATGGGCAATAAATACTTTACATAAAATTTTAGGTAAAAAATCTTCAGAGGAATAGATCCTAGAGAAGGACGAAAAAAACAATATGTTAATAACACTTAAAGTGTGTGCAGATAAAACAACTTATATCGACAAACGTCGTTTTCTTTCTTTCCTTTTCAGCGATCAAACGTAGGTTGACATACGTCGAAAGTGCTGCAAATTAATTTAATAAACATTTAAGTTACGTCGTTATTTAAAGAAAAAAGTCAGAAATGGCCAATATTTTTTAAACAAAAATTCAACACACGTTAAGAGCGTTAAAAATTAATATATTTGGCATTGTTAACTCAAAACTGACAAAAATGGACATACGCGGTTATTCCAGAAAACCACAGATATAAGAGTTACATATACGGAGTTCGGAAAAACCGAACATTCCCTTAGGATCAGTTCAATAAACGAAAAAGTGTATAATCTTAACCTTCACTTAAGCGGTTTCCTACAGGTTTATATAGATAACGATAACATTCCTTAATCGCAGATACAGGTGCTGACATATAACAAATCAAAACTTACCATTTTCGCAGATTCAAATAAATAGAAACAGGACAGGGTAAAATTAGATCAATTGGTCCTAACATTAACCTCTATTTTTTTTTTTTTTTTTATTAATTAATTTATTTCATAAATTCGTTTTACAATTTATGTTGCCTCAGCGTCATATGACATTTTTGAGGCGAGTTGGCGAGTTGTTCTGATATCTCTGGGTTAGGGTCGGAAACAATTACGACTAAGAATTTTTATAAGCAAAAGTTAAAGGTGAAAGATACACAACCGGTATACATTTAAAACTACCGAATACCACATACACATAAAGAAGAAACTGAAAGACTGGTTAAAAATTTGTAGATGATGAAATAGTTGAACCATCATATTTCGAGTATAATAGTCTAATTCATTAGGTTCCGAAAAACCCTCTTCCAAATTCCAAGGACTTGTAATTGAATACAGACAGATTAATAAGAGATGAAAGTGGCGGATAAGTTTCCACTGCCCAGAATAGACGATATTTTAGATCAACTTGGCGGGGCAAAATATTTCTTTTATGTTCGGATTTGATGTCCGGATTCCATCAAATTAGAGAACGATTCTATAGATTTAACTTCATTTTCAATTAGCATGGGTTCATATGGATGCACTAGACTTCCATACGGTCTGAAAATAGTCCCTAACTCTTTTCAAAGAATAATGACCATTGGTTTAAAACCAGTACAAGCCTTTTTGTATAATGATCTTGGGTTGTTCAGAGAAGTATATGCTGACTACTTAAGGAACGTTTTCGTAAGCACTATCTGAAATTGCATTCGGAAAAATGTTTTTATAGTTAATGTCAGATATGATTTATGGTACAATGGTCTTCAAAAAGACCAGCGATTCAGCTTTTATGGTGTCCCCATTGTGGTCTTTTGAATTTATTATATAATCACAACTCACAAGTCAATTTGATATGGTGCATTATTTTAGTGTCAAAATCATCTACCAAGCTACGTTAATCAAAGTTAACTGCCAACATTACCTTGACTTTGGCTATAAATTTCCTATGTTTTTCACGAAAATCCCTTGAGTGGTCGGTTGTTTCGGGACTGTAGGCAATACATCTAAGTCTCATCACCCGCAGTAATGGGGATTATTTCGTTCTGGTAAGGAGAAAGTTTTATTTCAGAGATATCTATGCGACGCCCTTCAAAAAAAGTAAAAAAAATAGTGCTTTTGGAACCAATAGATTTTTGAACCTTTTGAGGCAACTTTAGAGCAACTGAATAAATGAAAAAAATAACGTTTTTGGAACCAATAGATTTCCTTTTGAGGTAACTTTAGAGCAACTGAATTTTCGATTGTATCAATAGCAGAGATCAGAAAAAAACACACACTGAATAAAAAACTCGTTCATATATGTAAACAAATATAGATGAGACCAACAAACACATATTTTTATTTTCATATCAATTATGTGTGTTTCTAAATTTTGTACGGTGCCGAACACATCATGGCTGTGTTTCGTTTTAAAATTTCGTTACCCACACGAACATTATTCTATCACGTATTTGTTGTTTCGAACACACATTAACACCAGAGATTCGAGTGTAGCTTTATTTTAAGTTCGTTTTCTTGCACGTGTACTGCTAAAAAACAGAACATGTTCTTCAACGCGTAGATCTAAAAATTAAAAAATTATCCATTCGCGATCGGAAAATTTTGAAACGCCCCTATAACAACGGCAACAATTGTTTCAACCGAATTTATTAAAAAAATCTATAAGAAAATAAAGATAAAAAGGTAATAATAAAAATAAAAATAAAAATAAAAATAAAAAGATAGTAATAAAATAGAAAACAGAGAAATTTTATATGTTGTGTATGATTAAATTTCGTTTTTTTTTATTTATGTACGTGTTGAAGAACATGTTCTGTTTTTTAAAGCAGTACACGTGCAAAAAAATTAACTTAAAATGAACTTGTGTTCGAAACAAAAAATACGTGATAGAAAAATATTAAAACGAAACATAGTCATGATGTGTTCGGCACCGTACAAAATTTAGAAACTTATATAATTGATATGAAAATAAAAATATTTGTTGGCTGCTTTAGAACAGAACATTTTGTGTTTGATGTGTGTATTTTCTGAACCTAGATCAACAGACATTTTATTGCAGCGAACATTTTCTATTGTGACAAAATATTTACTGTTAAGACGGTAGAATTTTTATTTCAACCAACTCAAGATGTAGTCATAACGAATCTTTTGTCTGTATGTACCAATCTATAGAAAGAATTAATCTCTATCTGAAAAATTCGTTACACCGTAAAACAATTTTGGGATTGTTTTTTACAGTATTAGCAGCTATATAGCAATTCTTTCTGCAAAAAAATAGGTAGACACAACGAAACCGATTTCTAGATAGAGTTTGAGTGTAATGTAGATAAATCGTTTTATAAAGTGTTATTCTGATCTGATTTTTTTGTCAATACCAAAATATTTCCATATAAATTTAATTCTAAGCATTCAAAACAACAACAAAAAAAAACAAGTAAGAAAATTATAGTCGGTCTAGACCGACTATACGATACCCTACACAATGCGTTTAGGAACCCTATCTCTTAGGCCCAACTAACTGGACATAGAAAATAAGCAAAAACCAAATTTGAGTGGGATTTTTATTAATTTTTTTGGCTGCAGATATGAAAAAGTTCATATCGGATGCTATATCTATAAAGGGACTAGGTCTAAAAATGGACCAATCCTGATCATGTTTGGTAAAGTCTCTTGTATTTGGCAAAAATATATACAAACAAAATTTGAGAAGAATCAGTGCAATATTTTTCTTTTTAATAGATTTAAGTGAAGATCGGGAAGCAGTCTATATGGGGCCAAAGGGATCATTTTTGGACTACTCATTAATGGATGTAATGAACGCATACAAACCCAATTTGAGTAAGATCTATATGACAATTTGGATCTTATGGCAATATATGTTGATTTCATAGGGGTCATTTGTATGGGGGCTAGATCTGAATATGGACCGATTCTCACCAATTTCAATAGCGTTCATCCCATGGCCGGCAAAAGATCAAATACCAAATTTCGTCAAAATATATTCATAATTGCGACCTGCAGTTTGATTACAAGGTTTACATGGACACACAGACGGACGGACGGACGGACGGACGGACGGACATTGTTAAATCAACTCAAAAAGTGATTCTGATTCGATCGGTATAATTAAAGATGGGTCTAGGTCAAATATTTTTGGTTGTTACAAACAGCAGCACAAAGTCATTATACCCAAACCACATAGTGGTATAGGGTATAAAAAGAGTTTTTCAGAACTTAAATTGAAATATGTCTTTGAGGCTACTGCTACAGTATTTCGCAATGTTTACCTCCGGTTTTTATACTTGATTTCAACATACATTTGATTTGCATTTTTGCGGTTTTTTTTACCTATTAAACTGTTTTTATTCTCTAAGGCTACAATTTCTACCACATTTTTTGACCAAAAGGCTTTTCAATTTTCTAGTATTTTTCTTTTCCAGAAATGAACCACTACTTTTAAGGTAAAGTTGATAACTTTTTTTTTTAAAGGAAACAAAAAAGAAATAATAATACCCTAAGCTATATATGTTTGATGGCAATTCAGGCATAACTAAATGCCTTTAAATGTATTGTACGCATGCTTGTGAAATGCAAGTGGCATTGCATTTAAAACTAAAAAGCTTTGGTAGTGAAATAAGCAATTGAAATTTTTCAATTCAATTCATTTGAATGCCATGCATTGAAACATTGCATGCAATCATTTACATGTGGTTTTTTTTTTTCTTTAATTCTGTTCACAGAATTCTGAACCATTTTGTTCATCATCTGTTGAGCATCATGGTCTTTTATTTTTACTTTGCTTAACTACCAGTAAACAACAGTAGTTTTTTTTTTTGTTTAGTATGTCTGTATATTTTTTTGTTGTGTTTTATTCGTTTTTTTTTTTTTTTTTTTGGTTTTTTATAATAAAAGTTTGATTTGTGGTTTGTCCAGTTTATACTATACTATTCCTTTAACTTACATTTGTTTTGATATTTTATTCTCTCTACCCTCCTGTTTGATTTTGTTTGTTGGTTACTTAACACTAATGCAAATTTTTTGTCTACACACATAACTAACAACATTTCATTTGAATGCTTTACTTACATATATACCTATTATGTTAAAAAAATTGCTCAAGGAATGTTGATTAACCCCTTTTATGAAATGAATATATATAATATTTATAATCAGCCCTTAGTGTTACAATTTTCTAAGTGTTGACAATAGTTTGGCAGCTTTTATTAGCTGAAATAAAAAATATTTTTTAACCTGCTTTTGTGGTGATATAAAAATCCATAACATAAAAGTATAGAGCCTTTGAAAGGCTTCTTGTTCTAGAATGGGTTAAATCAGCTGCAGTAGAATGCTTTTAGTAGCAAACAGAAAAGTAAAAATTTTAGTTAAAATAAAAATCTTCGTGTGTTCTTAATGATGTGTTGCTTGAACAATCAGTGTCATTATTATCAATGTCAACATTTCGGCATATAGTTTGAGTATTTATTTACGTAAGTGTGTAGACCTAAACAAAAAGCTTTTAAAACGCAAATTTATGTGATTTTTCTGGATATATTTATATTTATTTTAATCCAAGAATGCATTTTAAAATAAAAAAAAAAACAGCTACAGAAATCTTAAATGGTTTTGTTCTTTTTTTTGGAATGAGTCTTAATCTTATAAATGGAAAAGAATATATTTAATTTTGTAAATTTTTTTGATATAATAAATTCAGATTTTTAGTACCATTTATAACAAACGAGGAAATACATTTTATAGCTTAACTATGAAAGTGGTAGTCGAACGAATTTTATATAAAAAATTTCTTAGTTAAGAAAAAAAAAAAAAAAACTTAAGAAACCCTTGTTATGTACGGTCATATACATATAATGGTTTACATATGTTTAGATCAGTACATTGCATTAAACATGCCCAGTTAAAAATCACATCATAATTTTATCTGATATTTAATCATTATTTACACAAATTGATTACGTTAACGATCTGGTTTTTCTGTGTTATTATAGTACTTAACTATTATCCGTCAGTGAATACTTTTATATAGGTCATAAAATAGAGATACGAGGTATGCCTGTCATGACTTTATTTCTCTCAGAATTCTTTTTAAGGCCTCACATTAGCTAGGGAAATAGCTCTGTAGCTACCATTTTACAAATATTTTTTTTTTTAATAGAGAACATAAACACACAAGGTTTATGTTTATGAACTCACTTTATGAACATACAACATGTCCAAAAAATTCAAACTTCAAAAGTCCAAAGAACAAATTCCAGCAGCCGATTTGTGGGGGGAGGGGGTGGTAAGAAATTGCAGGTCAGGGTAAAAGTACTAGGCTAGAAGCTATATACAGTGGAGGACTTTAATATAGGCACTTGAGTGGTCCTTAAAAATGAAAATGTGAGGTTGGGGATAGGCGGAGTCCAGTTTGTTATCTTTCAATATAAAACTAATAAATGTGAATTTTGCGGACAATCGGATAAAGAAAAGTCGAGCCGGAAATCGATTGAAAATTTCAAGTGTGTTTGTATGGGGAAAATATGACTGTTTTTTAGATTTTACGAAAATTTCATCCTACAGTTTAATGATTCCGACAAGTATCGGGATCAGTATTAAACTATGTTTTCAAAACGCTATAAAAATTCTAAATCGAATAAAAATTCGCCAAGAAATAGCAAATGCTAGGTCATGAAATTTGATAGCATTTTTTTCAACTTTGAGAAATTAATTAAAGCCATAATTTTTTTTTTATCTCTATACTTATAAGTAATCAGATATATAGTATTGTTTTATTACCGCGTTGTTAACCTATTGCGTACTGAGACAGAAAATGGGAAATTTTTTTGATAAAATTTTGAAAACTCCTTTTTCAAGTTTTAAGAAATTGGATCTATCACTTTAAGGCTTTATTAAATTCATATCAGAGATTAACTGTGTGAAGTTCTAGGTAAATCCATATGGCAGAATTTTTTTTGCAAGGATTTATTTTTTGCAGATTTCGAGAAAAATTGGATTATTGTGAAATATTCTGTATATGTAATCTTTCTATATTCTTTATATCAAAAATTATTCAGTTCTCTTATTTTAAATGCTATATTTTATCTGAACAGCCTTAGGTTTCGGAAAAAAGTAATACGACCCCATTAAGTCTTTTGGAATTGGGGTCACATATGACCCCAAGCTAATAAAAGACAATTAATTCAAAAATTTCAAATATTTTTTAGTGCTGTTGAATTTTTAGATGCGACTCTAAACTTAGGAACTTGCGTTGCTAAAATTTGGGATAAGTCCGATAACGCTAACCCATTATTTGCCAAGGCCAGTTTTGGATTATAAGCTATTTTTAAATAAAAATTACCGAAAAAGAGTTTTTCTATTAAACTCGACAAGAAAAATAATTCGGTTAATTTTAATTTATTTAACCCTTCAGTGCTCCTCGGATTAAAATAATCCATTGTGATATATTTTTGGTGCAATTATCTGCTTATTGTTCGCGAATATAAATTAAAACAACTTTTAACCAATTTTGTTATAAAATTGTTTTATGTATAAAAACTGTCTATATATGTATGTCTATATTTTTCTTTGGCATTTGCTATTACTTGGCGAATTTAACAACAACTTGTTGGAAAAATCAAACTATAGAACGAAATTGTCGTAAAATCTCAAAAAGGTCATATTTTCCCCATGTAAACATACTTGAAATTTTCAATCGATTCCCGGCCCGACTTTTCTTTATCCGATTGTGTCCAAAATTCACATTTATTAGTCTTATATTGAAAGGTAAGAAACTGGACCCCGCGTATCCCCAAAATCGCAATTTGAAAAATGTCCATATGACTGATATGATATGTATAAAATATTTATTCCTGCGATCCTTTAATTCCCCGATCGCTGCAAAAGATTTGGCTTGTTTAAGCAAAATTAGAATTATTCTAATTGTAATTCTGTTGTTTCACTCTGTTTTGGGCTCATTGTTAAAAAATAGTTATGAAAATAATTATTTGAAGAAGTATTTTCAACTTTTCACTTCTTCTAAAATCAATAAAAATCATAACGTGTTAAATGTTAAAGTGTTGCCAGATTGACAAAATTTTAATAATGTAACAGATGTTAAAAAAATTGTGCCTATAATTTTCTCCACAGTAAGTTGTACCTTTTCGTACATTTCAGTTGCCTCATGGTGAACGAAGCTGTTTACGAAAAAAAAAATACTTAGTGTCCTAAAGCTTAGAGCAGTCCATAGTGGAACAAGGGCCTTATTGCCATCAAAAAATATTTTTGTCACTTTTTAATAAATCTTTAAATACTAAACGATTTTTGTGCCTATACTTTTGTCCACCAATTTTAATGAAATTTTCAGCCAATCTTCAGAACAGCCTGGCGGACGAAAAAGCGAAGTCTGATTTTTTATTTTTGGTCTGTGAGCGGAAATAGTTATTAAAAATTTTAAAAATTATTTTTGAGATATTTACCTGTGCGCAATAAAAAGAACTTTTTTTACACTCGTTCCAAAAATCTCTCACAAGAGCTTCATTGATTTTTCTCAAATTAGACTTGGCACGGAACTCATTTATCTAAGGATCGTGCAAATTATTTCTGACAATTAACTTTTATTCCTCCACTGGTCGTAATTCGGGCCAACTACATATGACTGTGTGTTTTTGGGAACAAAATTTATGCTACTGCTTCCATATCTATTTCTAAGTGGCAACAGGCTTATTCTGGCTAAATGTTTAAATCATTTCTTATATTTTTTGCTTATAATAATTACAAGCATCTACACGAATAACTGCTACATATAAAAAATGTTGTCTTGTTGTGTACCTGTAGTTTGCAAAGTAATATGATTCATTATCTATTATATCTGTAATATTAATGTATAAGGCGATTTGTTGTGGCCGACGGTTTGTTCCACAGTTTTCTCCAGATTTTGATCAATCCTATCTTATCTGAAAGGTATTTCTTTTCAGCTGTCCACCAGATTTGCAGATTTTTAATTTTTTTCTTTTTTTGAGTAATATGCATATAAAGTTGCTACTAATACACACATATAATTACACAATGCTATGTATATGTTTGTTTAATTTGTTAATGTGTTGTTGAGTTTGTTTGGTTCATTCACAATAATAAATGTGTTGAATTGAAAAATAATTTTGGACATAAACCATAATCAATAACGCAATTGATATCTAAAAAGTGTTGAATTGTGAATGTGCTTAAATTCACTAGCATACTTTTAGGGTTTTTGTTAAATGAAAAAATAAAATTTCCTATAATTTGCACTCGGGATGCGCTAGTATATATAAATATATATATTATTAGTAAATCTTCATTTAGCTGACGGCTGTGAGTTTCTGCAAATAAATTTTGTTTTGGATTGCAATCAGGACAGACATGAGCTCTAAAATATTTTTATCTATTAAGATTGTTACTGATAAGCGAGAATAAAAAGACTCCATTGGTTGGCAAATCAGACAAAATGACTCATAAATGCGCATTGTCATTGTGGAGAATGATCCGTAGTCGGCTGTTCTTTTTATCTTTTTCATACAAAAAGAAAATATAATACGTTGTACTATTAATAATTGATCGGTCCACGGTATTCTGCTGATACATGCCCACTTTTTCCGGAGAAATGGAGGACCTTTTGTTTCCGGAAGCTTTGTATGGGACTTGGCTTAACTTTTAACATGCGCATTGATATTCGAATATGATTCGTCACCTATTACGATACTTTGAACCTCTTTGGAAGCACTTAGGTCTTACTTTTTCCAAAATTAATTAGCAGAACTCTACACCTACCTATTTTTGAGCGATTTCAAATTGAGTGGAATTCAGTGCGAAGAAATCTTTTAAGAAAATAAATGTCCAGGCAATATTATGGGTACGCTAGGCAAGTTATGCCTAGAGATACAGTAATGTCACAACAAACCATACGACAATATTGCGATATCATTTCTCCACAGCATCTACTATTAATCGTGCACTTAGTTATGATTTGATATGATTTAAAAAAGGCTGTGGTGACATTTTATTGAGTTTCGGGTGTTCCGAACCCTCGACTCCTCCGGTATCCTATATAATAAGATTTTTAAATTCTACTTAAATATTATATTATGACAATACCTTGTATTTCAAATCAGAGAATTTTTTATAGGTCTATTCCTTCGGGTCTAGTCTATTCCACCTGCCGATATAATTTGCAAGTCAAATTGCTTTTTTTACAAGACTACAATTCGGGGGTTTCAGAATTTTAATTGTATTGTATGTATCTAAACTATTTTATATACCCTATACACCACTGTGTAGAGAGCATATATCAGTTTGCAACCCCATATAGTATTGTTGATCCTTATAAAAATACGAGTCGATATAGCGACCCCATATAGCGATGAACGACTGTCCGTTTTTCTGTCTGTCTGTTGAAATCACGCTCATTCACAAAATAAACCATATAGCTAGGTGCCGTTAAAATAATATTGTTTGCCATTATTTCCGGCAGGTTGGTATTGAAAATGGGGTCAATCGGATGAACTTGTGTCAAGATATGGCCGATTATTTGAAGACATCTTTAAAAAATATTATAAAATTTAATATAAAAAACTAAGAACAGAGCAAAATGTTTATAAGTAACAGAACATGTGCAAATATTTACGTATGTATCAGCGATGTATACACATGTTTCTTTGATTGTTCTTTTTTTGTATATATGTGAATAAATATTTTAACGATAAGAGTAAGGGAACAACAACATCGTTACTCACTTTAAACCAACAAAAACGTGATTGTATGTATTAACGTTTACGACGATTGCATTTTGTAACTTCATTCAATAAGAGAAACCATAAAATACCTAAAATTTTTGTTAATTATCTTAATAATTTTAAACATCATTATAGAAAATCTAGCCATTATAATGTGAAATCTAGCCTTTTTATCTTTTAGTGTTGATAGCCTCGATTATAATATTGTCTTTAGAACACTTGGAGGGTTTCAAATTTTAACACTCCTACTAGTTTTTTATTTATTTTATATTAAGTCCTATTAGAACATTTTTTAGAGCTCCCCTCCTAATAAAATTTAACTGTAAAATGATTTTTTTTTTAATTCTTTTTTACTATGTATATAACGAAACTGAATTTTAATAAAAATCTCATCATAAATTTTTTATACACTTTCTCTCTATTATTTAAAGAAACTTTAATTTTTAATTTGGCCGAAATGAGTGTTTCACTTTTATGACAAACTTTACAGTTCTGAAGTCAGAAATAAGTATATGTTGCAAAATTGCCATATCTCATTAATTAAATTATTAATTAATAATTATTAAAGTTGCTTTCTACTTTATGAGATATGGCAATTCTGCAACATATATATATAGAAGAATTTCTCAGAGAGTGAAATTTTCATCATATAGTCGAGCATAACCAACCACAACTATTAATTTAAATTGTCAAAACAGTTTTTTTTTTATTTTCCATTGATTCATCAACATATTTAAATATTTTATGAACACAGAAAGTAAATGCATTGTTATTCACGACAAAGTAACAAGCTAATAATAACTTTGAATAGCCTGGTAATATTTGATTGTACTAAGTATAATATTTAAAAAAAAATATATATACTCAAATTTCTTAGAAATCAGTGTAAAAAATGCCGACAATAATTTAGAGAATAAAGATTTCAAAAACTTTACATATAATCATATTGATCTGAATATTCCAGTGTAAAAGATAAAAAAACATTTAAAATATAATTCAGCAGGTTTATTTTTACCAATATCTTTTTTGTTAAATATAATAATTGTGTTTAAAGAAAATAACAACTTCAACCGCCAAGGGAGGCAGACATTGTTTATTGAATAACAATTTGTTGCAACAATGTTGCAAACAAAAACAAAGTGGATAACTAACAACATATAATTGGGTTGGATGGCAACACGCAAGAGTCAAGAAAAACTGGTTTTATTACAAATCATATCTTTAACGAAAACTAGATTAAAAGGGTTTTTCATATTTAAACATAAAATATATATTTAGACAGAAGATTATCGAAAACGGTTCAATTTCTATATATTTAAACCCGTTGACTTATCTTAATTCTAGCTGGGATTCTAGTTGCGTTAATTTGAGATCTAAGTTATTTTTTTTACCAAAATATATTTCTTTCTCATCGTTTGTCATTAAATTATTGTCAGTTTAAATACTTTAACGGTATTTGTAGAACAAAAAAAGTTTGTATTTTTTGCCGAAAAAAAAACAAAAAAATAAAAAAGTGTAAAACGTCTCATGAGACAATGAGCAGTCCAAAAGTTTTTTCTTTCTTTCAAACATTGCAAGAATTTTCCGTTTATATAAACAAAATGCATCATCTTCACAACTTTTAAGCAAAAAAATTCCTTTTTTTCCTTTTTACGCTAGACAAGACTATTTGTTGTTGCTTAAGTTGTTGTTTTAATGCTATTATAACATTTTAGTTCGGATCTTTTAGCCAAAGCCTGTCAGTGCATGCAACAACAAAATGTCACTCATTCAAGTTGTAGAAGAAGAATAAAAAAAGCAGAAGAATTGGCTAGAATTTTTTTACATTAATACAAAACAAGAATGAAACTTATAGTTTGTCTAAGCTGACTATACATACGATACCCTACACCATAAGCTTCAACGAAAGCATACTAGGATGAGGTCATTAGTGAACAGAGAAAATAAGCATAATAATATTTTAGTGAGTTATATTAAATTTTTTTGCCTTACATTTTTAATAAGAATAGCTTAGTATTACGACAGATTTAAGTAAATACCTGATGGTTGCTTGCTATGGGAATAACTCTATGTTAAAACCTGAACAAGTTTCAATAGTGATCGTCTTTCAAATCTCATGTGCCAAATTTAAGTAAAATTTCTCATATTTACATGGATAAACTGATAGCCGGACCAACGTTCAAATAAACTTATTAAATCGATTCAGAATAGGTCAGGGTGTAGCACAAGTGCATTCAGTAGTTTTAAACATTAATGTATGTATTAAAAACACTGATCTCAGAATAGTGTAGGGTATAACAAAACCCCTCTAAGCAAAGAAAACAACCTATCGAACTATAACTATCTTCTATATTACAACACGTTGGGCCTGATTGCAAAAAAAATCGTCGAACAATATAATTGCCTTTTTTTGTGAAGCTTAAAAACACAAATTTAAAATCAGTAAGTTCAAAAAAATACTAAACACGAGCTTTTGGATAAGGACGCTATCCTAGTTGAAATCCTCGGAGTATTATTTTACTCCCAAAAAAAAGGTAACCCCTTTGACAAAATAAATTGTAATTTCGTATGTTCTACAAACACTTAATAAAGGGTGTCTAGAAATTCACGTAAGATTTTAATTAAACATATTATTTTCTCTTTAAATTGTTGTTATTTATTGAATCGTGAAATTTTCCATGAGCATTTTGCATAACTGTGGTTGATAAAATAAATCAAATGGCGTTAAATCAGATGATCAATGGAGTCAATTCTGATCACCGAAACGAGAGAGAACACGACCAGGAAATGTCTCATGCAGTAATTGAATCGTTCCACTGGCTGTATGGCATGTTGCATCGTTTTGTTGAAACCATATGTCATCTACATCTCTACCACTCAATTTAGGCAGGAAGAACTTTATTATCATTTAACGATATCGATCACCTTAACAGTCACTGCTTGGCCAACCTAATTTTCGAAGAAATATGTTTCACATATGCCCCAGCTCAAAAATCGCACCACACAGTGATATGTTGTGGATACATTTCTTTGTCGATAAACAAATATACTTTTTCTGAACGCAAAATGAGACAAGTTAGACGATTAACGGTGATTATGGTTTGTACTATAACCACCAAACTTTCATTACTTTTAAAATACTATTCAACACTGAAAAACCGTTGTTCTATCATGTAATGCTCTATTTCTACTAACCCTAAACTGTCAGGTGGTAAACTGTATTTTTCAAATCTTGCCCGAATTTTGGAACAGAACATTATTTATTTATTTATTTATGTATTATTAATCTATGGCATAAATCCTTACAGACTATTTACAAAAACATTTAACAAGGAATGAAAAATTAAAAATTTTAATTTAAAGTGTTCAGATAAATTATTAGTTTACTTTTTATGACATTTGTATTTAAAGAAAAATCAATTAATCTATAAAGCTTATTAAATTAAATACACATTCGTCTAAGCGGATAACCGTTCGCATAATTTGATCTATAAAACTTGATAGATAAAGGTGAGAAGAAATGTGTTGGCCGCTGGGGGATGTTAAATGAAATATTGTTGATCAGGAAACCAGAACAAACATCGCCATTAATTATGTTCAAAAGAAACGAAATGTTTAGCATAGATCTGCGGCTTTTTAGGGTTGGCAGCTTAACAAGGGTGGGTTTGCTGTTATACGACGGAAGATTTAATTGGTTAAAATTTAAGCTGCGAAGACAGAATAGCAGGAATTGCTTTCGCACCGATTCAATGCTATCAATATGAGTTTGAAAGATAGGGTCCCATATAACAGAGGCATATTCCAAAATCGGTCTATGTCTTTTGCGAGGAAATTGAATTTCCTAACTCCGATGATTAAAGGATATTCAATAAGCTGATTAATTTAGATAACTTAATTTTTTTTTAAATAAATATTTTACCATAATTCAGAAATAATATGAACATAAGGGTAAATAAATAGTAAAGTCAGAACTCATGTCAGGTATGAAAAACTTTCATACAAATAATGTTTTTATACTTTCCAATACAAAATCTAGTTTCTGCCTGCTACTAATACAGGTAGATAGGTCTTCATATTCATGTGATATCAAATCGATGATGGTAACAATGGGCCAAATATAAACATAAACAAGAAAACATAAGCAATAAATCTTGTTAAACTTCGTTTCTGGTATCTAATTGGATGACTAAGTCCCTTGCTTTTCATTCCTCTATAACATATACTGGTTTCAGAGCGATCTGAGGGTTCCACCTACAATATCTTCCGTACTTTAGACTAAAAATGTCTTACATATATGAAAAACTGATTTCAGTTATGAAATAAAAAATATTTATATATTTTTCCAAATAAATTATATTGCCTTCAAAGTAAGGCTATGGAGTCAGAGTCGGAGTTGTATGATCGGAGTCGCGGTGTTCGTAGCGCGGTCGGAATCGGAGTCGGAGTCGCGCTTTTTTGCAAAAATATCTCGTTATTGCACGTATATGAAAAATTCACGGCGAATATAGATAAATTCTTAAAACAAATGTACCAATGTCTTTGCTGTATTTAAAGGAAAAACATTTGATCTTGAGCCTGATTAATTTCTAACCCAATAATTGAAATGATAAATATCGAAATGAAGATTATTTTTTTTAAACTCTTTCTTCCAACTCATCCTCTCTGTCTGGGTGAGTCAACCCCATTCCCCCTTATCCCCTCAATTTTGACGAAATACGTGGATGATCTTTTTAGTATAGTTCGGGAAAGTGCAATTGAGGGGGTATTGACAGGCTTAAACAGTTCTCATCATAGTATTAAGTTTACATTCGAAAGAGAGTGTAATTGTAGACTACCATACCTAGACACACTGGTTATGGGGGAGACAAATAACACTTTGAAATTTGACTGGTACCAAAAACCGACGGCTTCAGGCCGAATAATAAGTTTCTTTTCGAAGCACCCAAAAAGAATTATTATGAATACTGCAAACAATTTAATAAGAATAGTACTTAATTTGAGTGACTTGGCATATCACTATAAGAATAAATTAAAAATAAGAAATATCCTACTTGACAATAATTTTCCGATTAAACTTATTAATAAATTGATTTCTGACTATGAAAACAATAAAGGAATATACGCTACAACCACTACAGACACCAAAATATACAAATCCCTCACATACGTACCTGAAATCTGAAATCTAAACTGTTTGACGGTGAAAACTATAAAATTGCTCATAAAACTGACAACAACCTGGCTAAGATATGCAATAAGACAAAAGACAAAATTAAAATAATGGAAAAATCGAATGTAGAATACAAAATACCCTGTGATGGTAATGATAAGGAAAAATGTGAAAAATTGTATGTTGGGACGACGAAAAACAAATTAAAAACACGTATATTAGGACACAAATCAGATGGTACATATTATAAACATACCAACATGGAAGAGAATTAACTGTAAGGCTGATGTGAAGAATTATGCACAGAGCTACCGTCATTTAATAAACAAAAGAAAGGGTTTAATGCAATAAATAGTTTTAAGTATATTCAGTGCAATAACAGAGGACGAGATGTCAACAGTGTTAATAGTTTTTACGTAAACATTAAATGTACATAACAGATTTCTCTGAAATTCGGTACACACAATCCTTGTACTCCAGCTAAGGTCACCGTAAACTTTTTATCCACCACGCCTACTTTTACGCCCACTTTTTATATGCAATTCATTTCCTGCGTTTTGGTATATTTGTTCGCTATACAAATTTTTATTTTTCAACGGAGTTCTTTGAATTTTGGTACACACGATCTCCGTACTCCAAGAAAGGTCGCCATATGATTCTTACCGGCCACGCCTACTTCTGCGCCCACTTTTTGTATACAATTCATTTTCTGTTTTTTGGTATATTTGTTCGCTATACAAATTTTTATTTTTCAACGCATTTCTCTGAAATTTGGTACACGTGATCTTTGTACCCCAGGCCAGGTCACAGTGTGATTCTTGCGGCCACACCTACTTTTACGCCCACTTTTTGTATATAATTCGTTTTCTGTTTTTTGGTATATTTGTTTGCTATACAAATTTTTATTTTTCAACGGAATTCTCTGAAATTTGGTACGCACGATCTATGTACTCCAGAAAAGGTCGCCATATGCTTCGTACCGGCCACGCCTGCTTCAACGCCCACTTTTTGTATACAATTCATTTTGTTTTTGGTATATTTGTTCGCTATACGAATTTTTATTTTTCAACCGATTTCTCTGAAATTTGGTACACACGATCTCTCTGCTCCAGGAAGGTCGACGTATTCTTCGTACCGGTCACGCATACTGTTACGCCAACTTTTTGTATACTATTCTGTTTTTTGGTATATTTTTTCGCTACACAATTTTTTTTTTTAAACGGATTTCTCTGAAATTTGCTACACACGATCTCTGTACTCCAGAGAGATCGCCATATGATTCTTGCAGGCCACGCCTACTTCTACGCTCACTTTTTATACAAAATTAATTTTCTGTTTTTTGTTCACTATAGAAATTTTTATTTTTCAAGGGATGTCTAAAATTTGGTCACACGATATCTATACTACAGGGAAAGTCACCATATCTTTCTTACAGGCCACGCCTACTTTGCACCCACTTCTATCTATATAAAACTTATTTTTTCCTTTTATTTGTTTCCTTATTTGGTTGCTATACAAACTTTTATTTTTCAATGGCTTTCTCTGAAGTTTAGTACATATTCCAGGGAAGGTCGCCATATGATTTTTACCGACCACGCATAATTTTACGCCCAATTTTCATATAAAACTCATATTTTGTTGTGTGGTATATTTCTTCCCTATACAAATTTGTACTTTTCAACGGATTTCTCTGAAATTTGGTTTACACGGGAATAACTACACGGTGAACAACTTCCCCAAACTTAAAAAAAGGTACCCAAAAGAAATGAACAAATTCCCCATTTTTCTTAATCGAAATAAAAAATGAACTTACTCCCCAAATTCATTCCTAAATTTTTACATATTTTTATTTAATGAATTTTGTTAAATATTTATTTTAGTGAAAATTTGCATGCTGCTCTCAATATATGTCCTACAATAAATGCACGGGGAATACAGCTTAGCTTGAATATTGGAATGATCTGAAAAATATATTTTGGCAATTAAAACAAGTTGGTAATAGCTGCGCGGCAGCACAGGTGTGGCTGCCAAATGCGCGGAAGCGACGCGCGGCGCGCGAACGCGGACGCGACGGATGCGGACGCGACGCGCTCTCGGAACATAGCTCAGCTAAAATATCGCAATGCTCTGAAAAATATGGTTTAGGGATTAAAATAAGTTAACGAGAACTAAGCGGCAGCACGGATAGTAGCTGCGAGGAAGCGGTGCGAGGCGCGAGGCGCGCGGACGCGGATGCGAATGATCTGAAAAATATATTTTGGCGATTAAAATAAGTTGAAAACAACTGCGCGGCAGCACGGGTGTGACTGCCAAACGCACGGAAGCGGACGCGACTCGCTCGCGGAACACAGCTTAGTGAAATGTCGAATGATAAATTTTATCTACATATGTGAAATAATTACCAGTCGATCAAAATAAGCCACACATATACTATAAGCAGTTGCTTAAAGAAATCTTGCGACACAATATTAAACGTCGCATTAGTCTTTCATTTCTGAAACTTGAATTTGACGTCTCTGCTCAATGACGATCACTTATTGAATGAAGTAATTCAATTTTTAAAAGTTCTGATTCCTTTAATTTGCGAACCATTCCATTATATTTGATGTTTATAAATAAACTGAAAAAAAAACTTAAAGCGGTTTCGCAGCTTATTTTTCAGGCATTTTTGCTGCAGCATCTTATAAAAAACTTCTAAATTAAAAAATCAAGAAATTTTCAATTGAAACAAAAAATGAATTTACTGCCCATACAAATTTTTGGGGAGAAAGTTCATTTTACTGGAGAATTTGTTAATTCGGGAACTAAGTACTCAGCGCGTCAAAGGCCTTTTTATCCCGGGCAAGACCGGGTAAAAACAGCTAGTGTATTTATAAAAATGTTACGAAAGTTATGTTTTCTTAAATTGTTTTTTAGATATTCCCCGATGACGACATTCGAAGAATGTCGAAATATTGGAAAATAAATTAAAATATTTTTATAATTAAAACGGACCTCGAGCTCGAGAATTTTTATTTATCAATAAATAAAATAATTAAAAAAAATTGTTATTATTGATTTAATTGCATTAATTACCCAAAGCATAATTATCACTGTTATAAATATGTCCATATACATTTAACATCGGATTTTAAAAATTTCAGCAGTTGGAGTCGGAGTCAGATTTGGAACAATTTTTTGTTGAAGCAGTGTTATATTTCAAAGTAATGCCTTTCCGGTACAATACACTTATGGCAATTTTTTTTCAATCCTTGAAATAGTTAATAAACAGAATCTGCTTTTATCTCCTTACTAGGTTTCAATCGGTGTCCCCGAAGTGGTAGTTGTAATTTATGGAATAGCCAGATATCACATGGTGGTAAATCAGGCAATGGTTGTGGCACAACATAAGTTGAATTATGTGCGCGAAGATCTTAAAGCAGCACCAAATCAGTGTGGGTCGATGCATTATCATGGTGCCCATAATTTTAACCTTTTTTTTATACCCAAACGAGGTATAAAACTCAAATGATATGCATTGTTAACAGTTGTACATAATACAAATTACTACGATAATCAAAGAAATCTGTTAACTGATCTTGATTTCTGCACGAATTTTTCATTCATTCTTTTCGGTCTTACTTCGATATTCGCTTGACTGGATCACTGATTCGGGTCGTAGCCATATGCCAAGTCTGATCAGCCATAATATGTCAATTCATTTCATTCTGGATTTCAAAAAGCACTGTTTGAGGGACGCTCTTTTCAAAAAATAAAAAATAAAAATAACAATAAATTAAGTGTTTTTTGCTACCAAACGAGATTTAAAGCGTTTTAGGCCCAAAATATTTTTATTCACTATACCGCGTGGTGAGGGTCCATTGAAGTTGTGCTGATATTTGTATCTACCAAAGTAACTTCGCCTATATCCATTTTTTATTATACCGATTGACTCAGGATCACTTTCTGATGCTCTGTGCGCCCGTCCGTTTCTTCGCTTGTCCGTCTATGTGCCCATATGAATTTTGTAATGAAACTATAGGTCGCAAATATGACTATATTTTGATGAAATTAAGTGTCAGCTTTTATCGGCCATATGACGAACGCTATTGAAACTGATGACAAACGGTTTATATTAAGACTTAGCCCCCATATGAACAACCCTTAACAGACCGACTATAATGACCAGATTATCATATATATATATATATATACATATATATATATATATATACATATCGAGAAAATATTGTATATGTTTGACTATTACACTCACTAATCTGGGATCGAAAAACAAATACCGCGTGGCCATTTTTAGCTATATTCTCCATAAATAAAATATTGCATATGTTTTTTGCAATATGTTTTTGATAAAAGGATAGTGACTTTACTAAATACGGTCATGATCGGTTCATTTTTTACCTTGTTCCCATATAAAAATAATATCAGATATGAACTATTTCATGTCTGCACGGCACACATTAATAACGATAGAACTAAAATTTTGTTTGTGCTTATTTCTGTATTCAGATATTTTCCCAGCATTGTTGGATCCAAGATTCCCTCTCGAAACGAATGTTACAGAGTAATATATAGTCGGTCTAGGCCGATTATAAGTTAAAATAGTGCTGATTTCATTTGAAATGTCAACAGCATCGGCAAGAAATTTATGTGTCTGGTGTAGAAATTTCCTTCCACAAACAAAATTTAAAGGATTTGTTATGTTGAACAAAATCGTAAAATTTACTTTTGTTTGTCTATGAAAACAATCGTCACTATTGAACCGATAAATATATTCATGTGCAATTTGGCACATATTTCTTAAAAAGTACTGGCAACCTAATAAACTTCATATTGACAATCTAAGCAAAACGATATATCTAACGATTATTATTTTTTCATTTGGATGTACTTTTAAAGAAGCCTACGATACTTGATTTCTCCATTACATTATCTTGCTTTTACAATAATCACTGAAACAATCCTTTAAATATCATCACTAATCTTATATATTAAAAGAATTTGTGAATAAACTTTGCATTCAAGATTTTTTTCAATATTTTTCTTTTCTCAAACCTCTATAACTAGAGTTCTAATTAACGTAGGCTGTTGACATAGGTCTAAGAACACTCAGTGATCAAGCTCCCTCTTTTGAGCTATTAACTGCTTAAATTCGTTGGGTTTGAGGAAAGTTATGCGTGGAGAATCAACTTTACTTTTACTCTACGTTAACTTATCTTGGCATATTTTGGCATTACTGTACGTTAACTTCTCTTGGCAAATTCGTTGGGTTTGAGGAAAGTTATGCGTGGACAATCAACTTTACTTTTACTGTACGTTAACTTCTCTTGGCATATTTTAGCATTACTGTACGTTAACTTCTATTGGCAAATTTTGGTATTATATTATAAAAATTAATATAATATAATATAATGCTGCGGAGCAGCAGGGGTCCTCTAGAATTCTTAAAAAATATCTTCATATTAAGCCATTCTTGACCCATAATGCAATCAAAAGATCTATAAATATATTTACTTTTACCATAATGATAATAATGATTTGATATATAAGAGGAAGAAAACAAAAAAAGAGTGAAGAGAAGACTATCAGGGATAATAGAAAAGACCGTTAAAATATTCCATATGATGATGAAACTAATGTTTGTAGAAAAATAAAATAAAACTTTAAAAATTACTTTAGCGGCTAATATGCCTTGATATTACCGCTAACAATTGCAGCCGCGTTCATGTCATACAAGCGGTCACTGTACACGGTAAACTTATCCATACAGACACTCGCACATATTTTATAAAACGACGCATGCTGTGCCTCTTTCACACATACAAACACACACTAGCATTTAACTCTACTACATACTACTATTTCGAAAATATATCACAAAGACAAGAGTTTGACATAAAATGGACAGTTGTTTAGTGAACGACATGTTTTTTCGTAGTTGTTTTTTTTTCTGACAAAAAAACTCGGACATGTTGTATACACAGAACTTATTTTGTATATGAGGAAGAAGTTGATCGTTTTAAGTTTCGTCTTATTTGAGTTCAAAGTTTTGTGACTTGACTACTAGTTGTGACTTATATATGCTTAAAGTCATTGATAGATTACTCTAGTGGACTATGACAAACCAAGCGAAATGAACGTATGAAAGCAAAAAAAAAAAAAAAACAAAGTTATAAATAAAAATTTTAGAAATGTAGGTCAAAATGCCATTTAAAGAAGATATATTACCAAAGATGTTGTAGTTTTCTAGCAAAAAGGAGTAATTGTATATTATCAATACAGAAAAATATTAGCTACATACAATGTATGTATGGAAGTAAAACTATCTTGTGCATTTCGAGAACTTAATTAACATGAAATTAAGGCTTTCGAAATAACTGAATTGTTTGTCAATTGGTTAAAAGAAAATTTTAGTAGCTTGGCGGTTTTATATATACAATAACACGTAGTATGATCAGCTGGACCGTAGTTTGTAATTGATTGCGTTTAATATTGTCATACTAGTACTCATTAAAGACCCATTCTCGAAACCCATTTTCAAACTATTTCCCACAGTGGCACAATTTTTGTTAAGTAATTTTCATTGCTAAGAAAATGAATGTGAAGTTAGAATACAGTCTGGTGCACACTTTCAGTAGTTTTTATATTTATTTTGAGATTCATTTAAAAAACATCTAATAATCACAAATTCAAAGCAATATTGATATTACAACATGGTGAAAATTTTTTACCGAAATTCTAAAAATTAACATTGAAATAAAAAAAAACAACATTATGAATTTAAACTAAAAACTGTTATTAAACTAAAAATTACTATGAAACAAGTAAGATAATTATAGTCGGTCTAAACTGGCTATATGGTATCCTATACGATGCGTTTAGAGACCGTATCTCTCTTAGGTCTAACTAAGTAGATATATAAAATAAGCATAAACCAAATTTTAATGGCATTGTTATATTTATACCCTATACCACTATGTGGTTTGGGTATAATGACTTTGTGCTGCTGTTTGTAACAACCAAAAATATTCGTCCTAGACCCATCTTTAATTATACCGATCGACTCAGAATCACTTTTTGAGTCGAAATAGCAATGTCCGTCCGTCCGTCCGTCCGTCCGTCCGTCTGTGTGTCCATGTAAAGCTTGTTATCAAACTACAGGTCGCAAATATGAATATACTTTGATGAAATTTGGTATATAAGCTTCCAGCGGCCATGGAATGAAAGCTATTGAAACTGGTGAGAATCGGTCCATGTTCAGACATAGCCCCCATACAAATGACCCCTATGAAATCGACATAAATTGCCATAAGTTCCAAATTATCATATAGATCTCAGTCCAATTAGGTTTGTATGTGTTTGTTACATCCATTAATCAGCAGTTCATAAATGCTCCCTATAGGAAAATTCTTAGTCATAGGCCCCATGTAGAACTGCTTCCCGATCTTCACTTAAATCTATCAAAAAACAAAAATATTTCACAGATTTTTCTCAAATTTGGTTTGTATATATTTTTTCAAAGTATAAGTGACTTTACCATATATGGTCAGTATCCGGTATGAACTTTTTCATATCTGCAGTGAAAAAAATTAATAAAAATGCCACTCAAATTTGGTTTATGCTTATTTGCTATATCCAATTAGTTGGACTGAAGAGATAGGGTCTCTTTACCATGGTTTAGGTATGAAAAAGTTCATATCGGATGCCATATTTATATGGGGATTGTGTCGAAAAATTTACCCATCCCAAGATTACTTATTTTTTGCAAAACAATTTACAAACCAAATTTGACAAAAATCCTGTGCAATATTTTTGTTTATTTTTATAGATTTAAGTGAAGATCTGGAATCAACCTTATATGGGGACTATGACTAACAATTTTTTTGGACTACTAATAAATGGATGTAATAAACCTATTTTTTTTTATTAAAAGTATTTGTTATCACACAATTTACAGAGTTTTTGTTATTTATTAACGGTTCATCGATAATATTTATTAGCTGTTGAAATGAACATATATATTTAAGAACAAAAAATTTATTTCAGAGGAAAAATTCATTATGAAAAACCTCTGATTTAGTATAAGACAAACCAACTCTCCATTCAAAAGACCATTAAAAAAAGACATACAGCAGGTCTACAAAACACAGTTTTACGATTCTGCAATATGCCTTCTGGGAGCCTGAAAACACTGAAGTAAGCATACTTATAGGTTTAAAAGTAAACAAAAACATAAATATTATAAGAATTATATTCCAAAAATTATATAGTAAAATGTATTAGAATAATACTGTGGAACAAATTCAGGTTAGCAAAAGTTAGGTCGATTCTGAGAGTGAGGGGTGAAAATAGAGGATAAATAAAAAGACCCGTATCGTGGCGTTTGTATATGTTAGTTCGAATTTTTTTCTTAATCGACCTTCGAACTTTGCAGTCAAATGCCGATTTTCAGCATATTGTTTATATGGTTTTTTGGCCATAACTCGTCAACTAATTGATATTTTTTCTGTAAAAGCCAAATTATTGCTAGAGACCTGTGCAACAATTAAAATTTTGTAAAAAATTGATTTAAAAAATTTTTGTGGTGCTTATGAAGCAAAATGTTAGAAAAATTATTTTTTTTTCATGCTTTTTGAAAATTTTTTCCACAAAACTAAGTCTTTTTTGCTTTCTGTTTGATCTATAATATGCTTCTCAGTTTCTTCAATAAATCTCATTTGAAAAGAAAACAATCATAATACAAAACTTGCGTTTTCCAGCTTAATATTTATTTACTTCTCATTTTTTATGTACCAATTTTGTTCAGTGTTGGTTTTGAAGAAACATTGAAAAAGAAATTATAAAAATATGGAAAAAAATATATTTTTGAAATGTTAGTTTTGAAAAGTTTTAAGTAAAAAAATTAAATAAATTAAATTAATGATTTGGCCAGTTGCCGTTTAGCAGGCGGCTGTGGATCAACACTACTGCGCTCTCTAATATCTTGGTCATCGTCATCATCATCAGAAAGGTCGATAATTTCGTCAAACACAATTTTAATTACTTCTACCTAAATCGCTATTTATTTAATGGTTTTGGTATTTTTAACGCAAATTATCGACTAAAACCATTTTCTTTTCAAATGAAATTTATTGAAGAAACTGAGAAGCATATTATAGATCAAACAGAAAGCAAAAAAGACTTAGTTTTGTGGAAAATATTTTAAAAAAGCATCAAAAAAAATAATTTTTCCAATATTTTGCTTCATAAGCACCACAAAAATTTTCTTCATCAATTTTTAAAGAAAATTTTAATTGTTGCACAGGTCTCTAGCAATAATTTGGCTTTTAGTCGACAAGTTATTGCCAAAAAAAACCATATAAACAATATGCTGAAAATCGGCATTTGACTGCAAAGTTTGAAGGTCGATTAAAAAAAAATTCGAACTAACATAAACAAACGCCGCGATACGTGTCTTCTAATTTAGCCTCTGTTTTCACCCCTCACTCTCAGAATCGACCTAACTTTTGCTAACCTGAATTTGTTCCACAGTGTAATTATTGCTAACAAAAACTTAATTGATTTTAAGGATAATATGATATACAATATCAAGTTACGGCCCAAATACTATAACGTACTTAACGTATCTGAGCCGTACATAGATCTTCAATCGTACAAGCTGGAAATAAGTGGATTATTTGATAATGAGCAGAAAAATGTAAAGCGCTCTGTGGTAGGGTATATTTTATCACGTATTAAACTAATATTGTTATTGTTGTGAAGATCTTTGGTGGAGAAGTGCCATGGCAGATTTAGCGTCACTTTTTTAAGCAGTTTATTTTGACAAATTTGCAATTTCTTGACGTGCAACATAGCGCAAACACCACAGACCTGGCTTGCATGTAGGACAATAGACTAAAATATGAGCTTTGCTTACATGATTTTGTTAGCAATACTTAACAAGGATCCACGTTTTATAAGAGGGTATAACATGTTTCTGGCAATGTTAAATTTTTCTGTTTGTTTCTTTATATGGATATCAAACATTAGTTTTCTATCCAAGTATACCCCCAAATATTTGCGTTTTTGGGTTAAAAAATACAGCCTGAGTCTTATCCTCATTAATTCTTATCTTCCACTTTTGGAAATAAGCTACATGTAATAAACATACACAAAGGCAATTTGACCGAGATCTACATATATGATAATTTTAATATTATAGCAATTCAAGTCGATCTCATGGGGGTCATTTGCATGGGGACTTGCTCTGAACAAGAACCGATTTTCACCAATTTCATCCTAAAGCCGATAGATTCTTATGGACTAAATTTCCTCAAAATAGTTTCATATTTGCAACCTGTAGCTTACAGAAAGTGATTCTGACTTAGAAAGTTATTCTGAGTCTACCGGTATAATAAAAGATAGATCTAGGTCTATGTCAAATATTTTTCGTAGATACAAACATCAGCACAAAGTCATTGTACCCTAACCACATACTGGTATAGGGTATAATGATGAGTAATGCCTCCATTGGAGATAAGCACAAAGATTGAGAAATGACGAACGTTATTTGTGACTGTCTACCAAGCTTCAATTTACACGCCTTTGCGGTCGTCAATCGTGTTGTATAGCTTATTGACAACATGATTCGTGCCATGATTCCCCTGATGATTTCCATGAGATTCTGGTTAGGAGAACCTGCCGGCCAATGCAATTGAGCTAGATTGTATGACTCTAACCACAGTCTGGTTACTAGTGTAAATAGCGGACTTATCTGGCTGGTAAATAATATTTTTATACCCTATACCACTATGTGGTTTGGGTATAATGATAATATTTGACCTAGACCCATCTTTAATTATACCGATCGAATCAGAATCACTTTCTGAGTTGATTTAACAATGTCCGTCCGTCCGTCCGTCTGTGTGTCCATGTAAACCTTGTAATCAAACTGCAGATCGCAAATATGAATATATTTTTATGAAATTTGGTATATAAGCTTTTATCAGCCATGCGATGAACACTATTGAAATTGGTGAGAATCGGTCCATGTTCAGACCTAGCCCCCATACAAATTACTCATATGAAATCGACATAAATTGCCATAAGATCCAAATTGTCATATAGATCTTACTCAAATTGGGTTTGTATGCGTTCATTACATCCATTAATGAGTAGTCCAAAAATGATCCCTTTGACCCCACATAGAGCTGCTTCCCAATCTTCACTTAAATCTATTAAAAAACAAAAATATTGCACGGATTCTTCTCAAATTTTGTTTGTATATATTTTTCCAAAACACAAGAGACTTTACCAAACATGATCAGGATCGGTCCATTTTTGGACCTAGTCCCTATATAGATATAGCATCCGATATTAACTTTTTCATATCTGCAGCCAAAAAATTAATAAAAATCCCTCTCAAATTTGGTTTTTGCTTATTTTCTATGTCCAGTTAGTTGGGCCTAAGAGATGAGGTTTCCAAACGCATGGAAACCGACTATAATTTTCTTACTTGTTTTCAACTATTTTTTTCAGACAAGGGGATTTGTTTTGAGAATAGCTGTGTATTTTGTCAAGTTCATTTTTGTACTCAGAAAAGTTAAATCTAACCATCTTTTGGAAAAATATCTTGGTTCCTTAAGTAAATCTCTCCGATACGAATTGTTACCATCCGAACCGTCTAAGTTAAAATTTTTCTCAGTGGAAAAATATATCTGCGAAACAAATTTTACTGGAATGGCTTTTTTGTTGATTTCAAAAATTTACTTAATTTATTCCATTTTTTTTTGCGAGTCAGTAAGCGTAGCGCATTTTTAATTTTTTGACGGCGCATTACTGAAGACTGCCGTGAGCTATTGCTGGCGCTTGCGACAATCTGGCTTTTACTTCATTACTGAAAGTTTGGAGTTTCTTCCTGATTTTTTGTATTTTGTCGGTAATTAGAAGGGCGCTTTAAATATGTACCGACTACCTTATCAAACCATTTTCAATATCGCACAAGTAACGACGGCATATACTAATTAATCACAAGAAAGAAAAAAAACTAATAAACAACAGCTGACTTAACCATTAGCTGAGTATTATATTTTTTATACTATATACCACTATGTGGTTTGGGTATAATGACTTTGTGCTTCTGTTTGTAACAACCAAAAATATTTGACCTGGACCCATCTTTTATTATACCGATCGAATCAGAATCACTTTTTGAATCGAATTAACTATGACCGTCCGTCCGTCTGTGTGTCCATGTAAACCTTGTAATCAAACTGCAGGTCGCAAATATGAATATATTTTGAAGAAATTTGGTATGTAACCTCTGATCGGATATGGGATGAACGCTGCTGAAATTGGTGGGATTCGGTCCATGTTCAGACCTGGCCCCATACAAATGACCCCTATAAAATCGACATAAATTGCCATAAGATCCAAATTGTCGCATAGATCCTAGTCAAATTGGGTTTGTATATGTTTATTGTATCCGTTAATGAATGGTCCAAAAATGGTCCCTATGGGACAACTCTTGGTCATAGGCCCCATATAGAGGTGCTTCCCGATCTTCACTATATCTATCAAAAAACAAAAATATTGCACTGAATCATCTGAAATTTTGTTTGTATATATTTTCGCAAAATACAAGAGACTTTACCAACCATGGTTAGGATCGGTCCATTTTTGGACCTAGTCCCCATATAGACATAGCATCCGATATGAACTTTTTCATATCTGCAGCCAAAAAAATTAATAAAAATGCCACTCAAATTTGGTTTATGCTTATTTTCTATATCCAATTAGTTGGGCCTAAGAGATAGGGTCTTTTAACGCATGGTATAGGGTATCGTATAATCGGTCTAAACCGACTATAATTTTCTTACTTGTTTAATACTGCGTTTATAATTAAGCACCAACCAAAATAAAACAATTATTTGTTGTAATGGTTTACAAAACCAAAAAAAAATTAATTTTTGTTATTTCTCTTATTATATTTGAATGCTCTCGGATAGCATAAACAGATATTATCCATTTTTATATAAATGTAAGAAATCGCTAAGAAATATCATGAATCTATAATATTGCACCACAGTGTATATGTAAATAAATTATATAACACGTCTCATTGATATAGATTTCGTGTAAAAAAAAATATAATTAAAATATAATAGCGTTTTTAATTAATGCATTACTAATCGGGTTTCCTCTTTTTCTTTTCGTTACAGGTAAATTAAATCGCGCTTATTTCAAACACAAAATTTGTTTTAAAGGTTAAAGTATTAATTTATTTATTTATATCATACATGGTTATTAGCGATTCACATTGTAATTTCATTAGCAGTGGAAGGTTTTAATTATTTTAATTTTGTTTGGCATTATTTAAACAAATTAATATTGAGAAAAAACTTATTTTGTGGTTAATTATTTACATAATGTTAAATATACTCCAAAAGTTTTTTTTATGAGCCAGAAAAAAATTTAGGTTAATTACATTGCTTCAAAAACAATACGATATTTATTCCTATATAAATATATGATTTTATATTTATACTAATCTATACTTATATAATGAAATGTGTATTTGTTTGTAGGAGGTAATCTCCGTAACTACATATCTGATCTTCCTGAAATTTTAACAGACTCTTACTGTGGATATAGGAAGTGCTACAGGCTATACTCTTTTTTTTATTTTTAGTGGGCGTGGCAATCCAATACAGAGTAAATTTTTAATATAATATATATTGAGTACTATGATAGGGAGAGCTTTACTCATTTGTGTGAGGTCACTTATTGTTAATGTTAGTAGCTAAACCTTAAGTGGGCGGGATCGGATAAGTAGGCGTGGTACCTCCCATATAAAGTAATTACTCAATATCATATGTCTCGAGTACTATGACAGTACTATGATATATTATAATGTTATTAATGTGAGAAGTCGAACCAAAAATGGGCGGGATCGGACAAATGGGGCATGGCACCCCCCATACAAGGTAATTAATAAATGTCATATACTGGAGTATTTGAATAGGGAGAGCCTTGGTACTTTGCATGAGCCCTTTCTTTATGATGGGGGGGACGGGGTAGCGAATAACACCGGGTTACATCTAGTATACAAATATAATAAAGAGATAATGTGTGTTTGTGTGCTTGCTTATTTGTAGGAGGTAATCTCCGTAACTACACATCTGATTTTAAAAATGTTGGTTCCAATGTTTAGAATGGTCATGAAGGAAAGACATAGGCTATATTTTTTTGATATTTTTTGTGGGAGTGGCCCCTCCCATATAAAGTGAACTTTGTAATACGGCAGAGAGCTTTGGAAATTTATGTGATATAAGCTATTATTAATGTTAGTAGCTATTCCAAAAATGGGCGGGATCGGATAAGAGGTCGTGGCACCTCCCATTCAATGTAATAATTCAATATTATACATATATCTCGAGTACTATTAGAGACAGATTTGCAAATTTGTCGGAGGTCATATGTTATTAATGTGAGAAGTTGAACAAAAATTGGCAGGATCGGACCAATGGGCGTAGCACCTCCTACACAAACTAAATATAAAATGTCATATCTCGAGTACTGTATTAGTGACAGCGTTGGGACTTTGCTTGAGCCCGTAAGTTTTTCATGTGATAAGTCGAACAAAAAATGGGCGTGATCAGAGAAGTGGGCTTGGCACCGCCCATACAAATTAAATACATATTGTATAACTGGGGTTCTATATAAGGGACAGCCTTGACACTTTGTATGAATGCATAATATGTTAATGTAAGTAGTAGTAAAAAAAAAATTGGGCAGGTGGCTGTTGTACTGTTGTACTGAGAGCCTTGGAATACTGCATGAGCCCATAAGTTATTCACATGATTAGCTAAAAAACAAGTAAGAAAATTATAGTCGGTCTAGACCGACTATACGATACCCTATACCATGCGATTAGAGACCCTATCTCTTAGGCCAAACTAACTGGACATAGAAAATAACATAAACCAAATTTGAGTGGGATTTTTATTAATTTTTTTCGCTGCAGATATGAAATAGTTCATATCGGATGCTATATCTATATGGGCACTAGGTCCAAAAATGGACCGATCCTGATGATGTTTGGTAAAGTCTCTTGTATTTTGGAAAAATATATACAAACAAAATTTGAGAAGAATCAGTGCAATATTTTTATTTTTTAATAGATTTAAGTGAAGATCGGGAAGCAGCTCTATATGGGGTCAAAGGGATCATTTTTGGACTACTCATTAGTGGATGTAATGAACGCATACAAACCCAATTTGAGTAAGATCTATATGACAATTTGGATCTTATGGCGATTTATGTCGATTTCATATGGGTAATTTGTATGGGGGCTAGGTCTGAACATGGACCGATTCTCACCAATTTCAATAGCGTTCATCCCATGGCCGATAAAAGCTTACATACCAAATTTCATCAAAATATATTCATATTTGCGACCTGCAGTTTGATTACAAGCTTTACATGGACACACAGACGGACGGACGGACGGACGGACGGACGGACGGACGGACATTGTTAAATCAACTCAGAAAGTGATTCTGATTCGATCGGTATAATTAAAGATGGGTCTAGGTCAAATATTTTTGGTTGTTACAAACAGCAGCACAAAGTCATTATACCCAAACCACATAGTGGTATAGGGTATAAAAAATGGCACCGTCCATACAAAGTAAATATATATCATATAACTCGTGTACCATAAAAGGGAAAGCCTCGACACTTTGCACGAATCCATTGGGCCGGATGGGATTAGTGGGCGTGGCACCTCCTATACAAAAAATATGAAGTACTACGAAAGCAACAGTTTTAAAACTTTTGAGAAGTACATTAATTGTCAATGTGAATAGTGGCTAAAAAAATAGGAGCGGAATCGCCAAAAAAAAAATCGCCAAAATTAAAAATCGCCGATTTAATAATCGCCAAAATCAAAAATCGCTGAAACTGCAATAGCGAAAAATAAAAATCGCCAGAACAAAAATCTTCAAAATCAAAAACGCACTAAATCAAAAATCGTTAAAATCAAAAATCGCCAATATCAAAAATCGCTAAAATGAAGAAGTACCAGATGATATTATATATTCAAGGCTAATAGTTAAGTGTTGCCAGATTTAATGTGCTCCAGAGTAGGGATGCCTGAAAATTTTATAATTGTTGCAGCGATTGGAAAAACAAAAAATTTTGTTAAATAAAAAATATAAAATAAATTAAATAAAATGTTTCAATTGCACAATACATGCTTTGTAAGATAAATCGAGCAGCAAACAAAAAAAAAAAAACATCTTGTTTGTGTTCCTGATTTTAGGCCTGAATCTCGGTTATTATTCTCAAAACTCTGTGTCGAATTTTCGTGCACAACGTCTCTGGTTGTTGAAAAATTATGTTAAGGTTTTAGTTTAACACGAGTTTATGGATCCTTCACAGCAGCTACGTGCATTAAGTTCAATGATAAAATAGTAACTTCTACAAATTAAATATTCTTTTTTATGCTTCTTTTATTTATTCGCATCTAATCCGTGGTGGGCCTAGCAATAAGTACATAAATCTTTAAAATTAAATGTTAGGAACTTAAAAAAAAAGTTATTTTTTCCACGAAGGTATTTTCAGCAAATAAAATGTGTTAGAGAATGGTATTCGCGATAATCAGCGGGGTTCTTCGGTATTGCTGGCTGGTCATTTTGCCGAAGACGTATTGCGTATAGTGTTTTTCAGATTTCTTGCAAGTGGATTCGGGTGAGTTTCCAATTTCATCTTGTAATTCCTTAGCAGACGGGGGATTTCATCCATCGCTAAAGGAATATTCAAGTCTTTGTGTATATTTTCACTCCTTATGCGCAAAGAGCTCCTGTTATTATTAGCTATATTCTCGATTGAGACCTCTGTATAACCGATATTGGCTTTAGATACATTTCCCCAAATCTGGAAACCATATGTCCAATAGGCTTTGTTATTACATAAAAGAACTTTGTATTCAATGATCAGTTTCGATTGGTGGTTTATTGGCCAATGTAGACTAGAAGCTTTTAATTTTATTTAGGGTTTCTTAACTTCAATGTGTTTGCACCATGTATGATGTCGATCCAAATGAATGCCGAGGTAGACGGCATCGTTGATATGTGGGATTATAATGTTGTTCAGAGAAACTAAGGGACTGATTTTTCGGCCGTAAGCTAAATGTTGCATGTTTGCACACTTTTTAATTAACCCTGATTATCCAGGTAGAGAGCCATATCTCGACAATGTGCAGGTATTCATTTAGGGTTCTTTTGAATGCCAAGATACAGCTAATAGCATCTGCAAAAGTTGACATTATTAACCGTTGGTTTATCAGGTGTAAAAACTATGTACGAAATAGGAACTAGGACACTTCACTGATGAACATCTGCTTGATTTTGAAGTCATCAGTGGTATAAATCTTGTACTTTACTCGAAAACTTCTATTGGTTAGATATGATTCCAGAATCCTGTGACCATTTGATGGATACATATTGAAACCCATGTACCATACTTTATCGACTGCATGGCCAACGTCTAAAAATATGGCCGAACAGTAATTCGTATCTTCAAATGTTCTTCTTACCTGTTCCGTTATGGGATTTACCTGTTAATTTGTGCCATCTTCTTTATGGAACCTAAATTTTTGTGCGGATATGACATCATTTTGGCATAATTTTTGCCAAGAATAATTTTTCAAACAACTTAGATAGACACACAGGAAGACTTATAGGTCTATAGCATGAAGGAAGTGTTTTGTGTTGACTGTTATAATTTAAATAATTACACTTTTTATTATTTGTTTAAAAACAGCCGCTCATGCGACTGTTTACTTTCACGTCCCTTTATTAATTCTTTTTCTATACTAATTTTAACGTATATCTACCTACGTACGCGCGCACATGCATTGTACACGCGTACACATACACTTACATTATGTGTAACTGAGTAGACGAGTGAATTTGCGTATTAAGCAGTTCACACGTAACTATACTACAGTACAATTGTGAGAAATACTTTTCTCACGCTTGAGTTCGGTGCAGGTGGATATATTTAGTTACAATTAGTAATTTAATTTTACTATTTAGTTACCGTACAGAAGGTAGGGTAACTATGACTTATCAAACACACTACACCTCCCTTTTACAGAAAAAGAATGATATATATTCCTGATCATTCTTTCATATACTTATAGTATTTTTAAATTTAGTTTGAAAAAAATATTAGGTCTCAAGATCTATTTTGGGTTCTTCACCTTCCCTTTTTTCCTTAAAATAAAATTAAATTTTAATTAATTCGATTTTGAAATTTATTTTTAATTTTAATTTAAATTTTATAAAGTTATTTAAAATTAATGTTGTAGGTAAAATTATAATTTATATGTAAAATGTTTTCTTCTTTTTTTTTTTTTGAATGTTAGTTTACAATAAATTCTTCTTTTATTTTTAATGTTGGTTTACAATAAATTCTTCTTTTTTTCTTAAATTAATTATAATGTTAATTTTAAAAATTTTAAATTTTATATTTAGAATTGTTGTTAAATTTTAATCTTAAACTTATTTTGACCTGGCCAGGTATTTTTAAAATTAGAATGAAAAATTTTTTTTTTTTTTAGCTACATTGTTTTAGTCTATTTTTATGTACATTGGCTTTTTTACCGTCACTCATTGATAGGGTACAATTACCTAATTCGTCTATTTTCTCTACCGAATAAGGTCCCTTAAACAAGCTTTCCAGTTTATGGCCCGCATTGTTCTCTATCAAAACCAAATCTCCTATTTTTATTTCAATGGGATTAATTCTTCTATCGTACAGAGTCTTACTACTTTGTTTTTGCCTTTCTATCATACTCGCAGCTCGCTGCTGCGCCGTCTGAAGCCTATACTTTACCTCTTTTTCGTATGACTCTATGTTATATATTGGGTCAACGATATTGTTATCAAGAAATGGTATGTTAGGTGATTTCTTACCAAATATCAGTTCATACGGACAGTACCCATGGACAGTAGAAGGTGTTGTATTGAAGCAATACGTGAAGTATGTCAACCATTCGTCCCAATCTGTTCTGTCCGCTGAAAGATATGAACGAACGTATTCGTTAAATGTTCTATGTGATCTTTCTATAGTACCCAACGTTTGATGATGGTATGCTGTCGATGTTGTGTACTCAATATTCAGCAATCCACAAAGCTCTTGTATGGTCTGGTTCTTATACTCCGTTCCCATATCAGTCAGAATTCTATTCATTGGACCGTATATTAAAATGAAATTTTCAAAAATAGCCTTGGCTACGGTTTTAGCCTGTTTGTCAGGAATTGGTATAGTGATCAAATACTTCGTTAGATCACATATTATGGTTATGGCATATTCATTGCCGTTATTAGATTTAATAAAAGGACCAATTGTGTCAATAACGACTATATCGAATGCTTTCACTGGTGTTTCCGTTATCACCATTGGTTCCCTTGTTTTCGGTAGGGATTTATTTGTCTGACACTGCTTACATCCTTTTATATAGTTACGTATGTCTCTTGACATTCCGTTCCAGAAATATTTTTCATTTATTTTTGCTGTCATCCTTGTTATCCCTGGATGACCTCCGTATAAAGGATCATTGTGATATTTTTCTAGGAGTGTGTTTTTCTGCTCGTCAGCAGTAACATTTATTCTCCGTGGCGCTAGAGCTATTATTAATTTTTTTAATTCTTTGTTCCCTATTTCTTTAAACACATTGATTCGAATCTTCTCAAATATTTTGTCATTTAGTGATAGTTGCAACTTTTTGATGCCTTTGTTGTCGGTCATATTTTCCAACCTAGGGAAGAATTGATTTAGATCAACTTTCCCATTAACAATAAGGTCATCTATCCTAAGCTCCTCTAAAGTTATTTTCCCGTGTTTAAGGTAACACCTCGGTGTTTTGCCTTGTAAGTCAAACTTTAGGCGAACATTTTTTCTTACTTCCTTTATACTAAGTGTTTCATAAACCCCTGGGGTTGTCGTTATACTCTTTATTTTCTCATCTATTCCTGGTTGTGTTTTTCTAGATTTTGTTCTAGTGGTTACCATAAAAATGTTTCCGCCAGTTTTTATGTCTGCTATTGTTATTCTGGATAAAGCGTCTGCCGCATGGTTATCCTTTCCCCTCAGGTACTCTATTGTAAAATCATACTCTTCTAAATCCAATCTCATTCGCGTCAATTTTGAGGAAGGGTTTTTCATCGAGAACAAGTACGACAGTGGTCTGTGATCGCTTCTCACTAAAAATCTCGTGCCATATATGTATGGTCTGAAATATGTAATCGCCCAGTGTACAGCTGCTAATTCCTGTTCAATAGTAGATTTGTTCGCTTCACCTTTCGTGAACGATCGTGAGGCATATGCTATTGGAAGTTGTATTCCATCATGCTCTTGGCTTAGCACTGCACCGCATGCATATTTACTTGCATCGGTTGTGATACAGAATTGTTCATCAAAATTGGGATATTGTAATATTCTTGGGTTCAGTAGTGAGTTTTTCAAATATTCGAATGCTTTCTCACACTCTCTACTCCATTCGAATTTTGTATTTTTCCTACATAATCTCGTTAAGAGACGAGCGTGTTCCGCAAAATTAGGAACAAAACGTCTATAGTAATTGCAAAATGCTACAAATCGTTTTGTTTCATCGGCATTTTTAGGTGTGGGATAGTCTTGAATTATTTTGAATTTGCTATCGTCTGGAAGAATGCCTTTATCTGTACATTTGTGTCCCAAATAAGTCACTTCATGACTGAAAAATGAACATTTTCCTGGATGTAGTTTAAGGTTATATTTCCGACAGGTTTCAAAAACATCTACCAGATTCCTAATCATGTGTCGTTCTGAACGACCAATTACAACTAAATCATCCATATATAAGAAAGCTTGAGCTGGTGATAAACCAGCGAATGCAATTGTCATCATTCTCTGAAATGAATTTGGGGCTATTTTAAGCCCGTATGGGAGGCGCTTAAAACGGAATGATCCCTTATCTGTTGAAAATGATGTGATATCCCTGGAGTCCTCATCTAATTCAATTTGATGAAACCCAGACGTTAAGTCTAGACAAGAAAAATATTTCGCTTTGCCAAGTTGATCAAGAATGTCATCTATTCTTGGTAATGGAAATTTATCTGCAATCAATTTTTTATTAACCGCCCTGTAATCTACTACTAATCTCCATCTTTTATTAACGCTTCCAGCTAAAGATTTTTTCGGTACTAATAATATTGGGCTATTGTATTCAGAAGCTGATGGTTCAATTATACCATCTTTTATTAATTTATCCACTTGTCCTGTTATTTCCTCCTTATGCGCATAAGGTATCCTATAGTTTTTAATATATGTTGGTTCTATATCTTTTAAACGCAATTTTTGCCTGTAAAAATTATTCGCAGATATTTTTTCTGTTTCTAGTGCGAAAACATCAATATATTTCATGCATATTTCCTTTAGTTCATTCTCAATGAATTTAGGAAATTTTTCGGACAATATCTTAAATTTATCATCGTTATTCTGACACTCGACCATTGATACTGTTTCATAATTATCCAAGCTTTCAGTCTCTATTTGAGCATCAGATATAACAACTTCTTCGTCTGTTGTATTCATTATACGTACAAAAGTTTGTGAGGCGTTAGAAATTGTATTTGCTATAAATATCCCCTCCTTAGGGGTTTGGTTAGGAATTAATATGTCCCCCTTTGAATCTCCTACATTTATTCTTCTAATTACCTCTGATCTCGCAGGTAATGATATTGTGTTGATGTTTGGGTATTTTCGCATTTTCATCCGTATACTTTGTGGGAAATCATCTGGTCTTAATACTATCCAATCTTGATCCGTTCCATATTCTAGTTTACAATTGTACTTTCTAATGAAGTCAAGTCCCAATATTCCATCAGATGGAACTGGAAAGTCATCATCTACCACATGGAGTTTATGTTTAACTAACAGATTTTCAAATATCAGATCCGTTGTGATCTTTCCCCTAGTATAGGTTATACCCTTTCCTATGCCATGTAGGCTAATTGTGTTGGATGTATCTATTCTTTCAAATTTATTCTGTCCGCTTTTTATTATTGATATGTCCGCACCTGTGTCTACCAAAAATGTCGACACTCCTTCATTGAATTTTGATTTTAGTGAAATATATGATGCTGAATTCAGATTAACGTTTAAGATTCTACTATTTCTAATTATTTCATCTATTGAGTACCCGGGGATTGTACGTTTTCCGTACTCCCATGCAAAGCCCGGACATCACGTCCTCTATTATTATTGCGGTTGTTATAGTTCCCGCTGTAGTTATTATTGTTCCTGTTGTAACTGTCACGGCCATTATATTGCCTATTGACCTCATTGTTACCATTGTGGGACTGGTTACTCCCACTGTTGTATCTCCTGTTATTGTTACTACGACCGCTATTTCCGGTGTAATTTCCACGTCGGCTAAAATTTGCGTAGGATCGCCCACGTCTTTGACCCTGGGTATTGTGCATATCCCTGTTATAGTACATTATTGTACTATTTTTAGGCGCATCGGTTGAACAACTTATAAACTTAGCTACCGCATCATTGAGAGTGTTAAATTGACCTGCTTCTAGTATGAGTCCCACTCTGTCGTTGGTACTGTTTTTTGTCATTGCCTTTACAGCAATGTTTGTTGTGTATTTTTCGGCTAGTGTAGTATTTAAACCGTCCACTATGTAGGCGCTTTGTAATCTTTTCGCCAGTTCTTCTATCTCTTTGGTGTAGTCATTTGGTGTCCTACCACACTGTTTGAGATTCATTATCTTTGCCGAAAGCAACTCAACGGACTCGCCCTTGACTGTTGTTTTTAACCTAGCTATTATGCCGGCTAAATTTACTTCATTACCCTCTATGAGAGTACGTGCCGTTCCCTTCAATTTAGTCTTTACTAAATTGACGGCCACCGCATCCTGGTCTTCCGCAATTGAATCCACCAGTGTTAATGCATCCAGAAAACTGGATGCATCTCTCCGTAAGAGATATCTAAGTAGAGGCGACAACCTTGACAAGGTTTAAAAATGGGCCCATAAGATTTTAAAATTATATACTCCTCGAATAGATTTAAACAAAAAAAAAAAAAGAAAGAGAACAAAGCAGAGACTGCGATAACATCATGTTATATATTATCAAAATTTTTTTATTTTGTCATCATTATTAAAAATACTGACTAAAGAGAATAAAATTTTACATAAAGTGCCGGAGGAGTCCTATTATTGAATTACTTTATTTTGTTGAATATTTGAATTAATTGCTAATATAGCAGGAACTTTGGGGGACAAATCCTAAATGACAAATATTTTGAATATTTTTTTTTGTGCGATTTTCTGGTAAGATTTTCTGTCCTAGCAGACAAAAGTCAATTTTAATCTGCATGTATGGACTGGTCTGCGATACTAGGCCAGTGCAGACTTATCAGAGAGGAATTTGACAAGTCCTATAAATGCCTCAATAGCGATAGGCCTACCAAAGAGGAAACTGTTGAAAAACATCTAAAAAACCTCTACTTACGACTTGAAGAAATAAGAGTCGTATTAAACGTAAATTATCAGCGTTTAACACCCGCACATAAGGTTGCAGCAGAGGGTTTTTTCATTGACCTAAGAAGTAAACTCATCAGTGTAGCAGCTCGTAGGGGTCTTGAAGTAGAATTGCCCAACTCATTACATGAAAGGGTAGAATTTGCGGATGACAAAAATAAATTAGCAATACAGACAGAAATAATAAGCGCAAACATGCCACAAACAGCAACGGAATTTTTAAGGACAGCATCCAGAATCATACCTGATTTTGATGGTAGGGCAGAGAACCTACAAAGTTTTCTGGATGCATTAACACTGGTGGATTCAATTGCGGAAGACCAGGATGCGGTGGCCGTCAATTTAGTAAAGACTAAATTGAAGGGAACGGCACGTACTCTCATAGAGGGTAATGAAGTAAATTTAGCCGGCATAATAGCTAGGTTAAAAACAACAGTCAAGGGCGAGTCCGTTGAGTTGCTTTCGGCAAAGATAATGAATCTCAAACAGTGTGGTAGGACACCAAATGACTACACCAAAGAGATAGAAGAACTGGCGAAAAGATTACAAAGCGCCTACATAGTGGACGGTTTAAATACTACACTAGCCGAAAAATACACAACAAACATTGCTGTAAAGGCAATGACAAAAAACAGTACCAACGACAGAGTGGGACTCATACTAGAAGCAGGTCAATTTAACACTCTCAATGATGCGGTAGCTAAGTTTATAAGTTGTTCAACCGATGCGCCTAAAAATAGTACAATAATGTACTATAACAGGGATATGCACAATACCCAGGGTCAAAGACGTGGGCGATCCTACGCAAATTTTAGCCGACGTGGAAATTACACCGGAAATAGCGGTCGTAGTAACAATAACAGGAGATACAACAGTGGGAGTAACCAGTCCCACAATGGTAACAATGAGGTCAATAGGCAATATAATGGCCGTGACAGTTACAACAGGAACAATAATAACTACAGCGGGAACTATAACAACCGCAATAATAATAGAGGACGTGATGTCCGGGCTTTGCATGGGAGTACGGAAAACGTACAATCCCCGGGTACTCAATAGATGAAATAATTAGAAATAGTAGAATCTTAAACGTTAATCTGAATTCAGCATCATATATTTCACTAAAATCAAAATTCAATGAAGGAGTGTCGACATTTTTGGTAGACACAGGTGCGGACATATCAATAATAAAAAGCGGACAGAATAAATTTGAAAGAATAGATACATCCAACACAATTAGCCTACATGGCATAGGAAAGGGTATAACCTATACTAGGGGAAAGATCACAACGGATCTGATATTTGAAAATCTGTTAGTTAAACATAAACTCCATGTGGTAGATGATGACTTTCCAGTTCCATCTGATGGAATATTGGGACTTGACTTCATTAGAAAGTACAATTGTAAACTAGAATATGGAACGGATCAAGATTGGATAGTATTAAGACCAGATGATTTCCCACAAAGTATACGGATGAAAATGCGAAAATACCCAAACATCAACACAATATCATTACCTGCGAGATCAGAGGTAATTAGAAGAATAAATGTAGGAGATTCAAAGGGGGACATATTAATTCCTAACCAAACCCCTAAGGAGGGGATATTTATAGCAAATACAATTTCTAACGCCTCACAAACTTTTGTACGTATAATGAATACAACAGACGAAGAAGTTGTTATATCTGATGCTCAAATAGAGACTGAAAGCTTGGATAATTATGAAACAGTATCAATGGTCGAGTGTCAGAATAACGATGATAAATTTAAGATATTGTCCGAAAAATTTCCTAAATTCATTGAGAATGAACTAAAGGAAATATGCATGAAATATATTGATGTTTTCGCACTAGAAACAGAAAAAATATCTGCGAATAATTTTTACAGGCAAAAATTGCGTTTAAAAGATATAGAACCAACATATATTAAAAACTATAGGATACCTTATGCGCATAAGGAGGAAATAACAGGACAAGTGGATAAATTAATAAAAGATGGTATAATTGAACCATCAGCTTCTGAATACAATAGCCCAATATTATTAGTACCGAAAAAATCTTTAGCTGGAAGCGTTAATAAAAGATGGAGATTAGTAGTAGATTACAGGGCGGTTAATAAAAAATTGATTGCAGATAAATTTCCATTACCAAGAATAGATGACATTCTTGATCAACTTGGCAAAGCGAAATATTTTTCTTGTCTAGACTTAACGTCTGGGTTTCATCAAATTGAATTAGATGAGGACTCCAGGGATATCACATCATTTTCAACAGATAAGGGATCATTCCGTTTTAAGCGCCTCCCATACGGGCTTAAAATAGCCCCAAATTCATTTCAGAGAATGATGACAATTGCATTCGCTGGTTTATCACCAGCTCAAGCTTTCTTATATATGGATGATTTAGTTGTAATTGGTCGTTCAGAACGACACATGATTAGGAATCTGGTAGATGTTTTTGAAACCTGTCGGAAATATAACCTTAAACTACATCCAGGAAAATGTTCATTTTTCAGTCATGAAGTGACTTATTTGGGACACAAATGTACAGATAAAGGCATTCTTCCAGACGATAGCAAATTCAAAATAATTCAAGACTATCCCACACCTAAAAATGCCGATGAAACAAAACGATTTGTAGCATTTTGCAATTACTATAGACGTTTTGTTCCTAATTTTGCGGAACACGCTCGTCTCTTAACGAGATTATGTAGGAAAAATACAAAATTCGAATGGAGTAGAGAGTGTGGGAAAGCATTCGAATATTTGAAAAACTCACTACTGAACCCAAGAATATTACAATATCCCAATTTTGATGAACAATTCTGTATCACAACCGATGCAAGTAAATATGCATGCGGTGCAGTGCTAAGCCAAGAGCATGATGGAATACAACTTCCAATAGCATATGCCTCACGATCGTTCACGAAAGGTGAAGCGAACAAATCTACTATTGAACAGGAATTAGCAGCTGTACACTGGGCGATTACATATTTCAGACCATACATATATGGCACGAGATTTTTAGTGAGAAGCGATCACAGACCACTGTCGTACTTGTTCTCGATGAAAAACCCTTCCTCAAAATTGACGCGAATGAGATTGGATTTAGAAGAGTATGATTTTACAATAGAGTACCTGAGGGGAAAGGATAACCATGCGGCAGACGCTTTATCCAGAATAACAATAGCAGACATAAAAACTAGCAGAAACATTTTTATGGTAACCACTAGAACAAAATCTAGAAAAACACAACCAGGAATAGATGAGAAAATAAAGAGTATAACGACAACCCCAAGGGTTTATGAAACACTTAGTATAAAGGAAGTAAGAAAAAATGTTCGCCTAAAGTTTGACTTACAAGGCAAAACACCGAGGTGTTACCTTAAACACGGGAAAATAACTTTAGAGGAGCTTAGGATAGATGACCTTATTGTTAATGGGAAAGTTGATCTAAATCAATTCTTCCCTAGGTTGGAGAATATGACCGACAACAAAGGCATCAAAAAGTTGCAACTATCACTAAATGACAAAATATTTGAGAAGATTCGAATCAATGTGTTTAAAGAAATAGGGAACAAAGAATTAAAAAAATTAATAATAGCTCTAGCGCCACGGAGAATAAATGTTACTGCTGACGAGCAGAAAAACACACTCCTAGAAAAATATCACAATGATCCTTTATACGGAGGTCATCCAGGGATAACAAGGATGACAGCAAAAATAAATGAAAAATATTTCTGGAACGGAATGTCAAGAGACATACGTAACTATATAAAAGGATGTGAGCAGTGTCAGACAAATAAATCCCTACCGAAAACAAGGGAACCAATGGTGATAACGGAAACACCAGTGAAAGCATTCGATATAGTCGTTATTGACACAATTGGTCCTTTTATTAAATCTAATAACGGCAATGAATATGCCATAACCATAATATGTGATCTAACGAAGTATTTGATCACTATACCAATTCCTGACAAACAGGCTAAAACCGTAGCCAGGGCTATTTTTGAAAATTTCATTTTAATATACGGTCCAATGAATAGAATTCTGACTGATATGGGAACGGAGTATAAGAACCAGACCATACAAGAGCTTTGTGGATTGCTGGATATTGAGTACACAACATCGACAGCATACCATCATCAAACGTTGGGTACTATAGAAAGATCACATAGAACATTTAACGAATACGTTCGTTCATATCTTTCAGCGGACAGAACAGATTGGGACGAATGGTTGACATACTTCACGTATTGCTTCAATACAACACCTTCTACTGTCCATGGGTACTGTCCGTATGAACTGATATTTGGTAAGAAATCACCTAACATACCATTTCTTGATAACAATATCGTTGACCCAATATATAACATAGAGTCATACGAAAAAGAGGTAAAGTATAGGCTTCAGACGGCGCAGCAGCGAGCTGCGAGTATGATAGAAAGGCAAAAACAAAGTAGTAAGACTCTGTACGATAGAAGAATTAATCCCATTGAAATAAAAATAGGAGATTTGGTTTTGATAGAGAACAATGCGGGCCATAAACTGGAAAGCTTGTTTAAGGGACCTTATTCGGTAGAGAAAATAGACGAATTAGGTAATTGTACCCTATCAATGAGTGACGGTAAAAAAGCCAATGTACATAAAAATAGACTAAAACAATGTAGCTAAAAAAAAAAAAAAAAAAAAAAAAAATTTTTCATTCTAATTTTAAAAATACCTGGCCAGGTCAAAATAAGTTTAAGATTAAAATTTAACAACAATTCTAAATATAAAATTTAAAATTTTTAAAATTAACATTATAATTAATTTAAGAAAAAAAGAAGAATTTATTGTAAACCAACATTAAAAATAAAAGAAGAATTTATTGTAAACTAACATTCAAAAAAAAAGAAGAAAACATTTTACATATAAATTATAATTTTACCTACAACATTAATTTTAAATAACTTTATAAAATTTAAATTAAAATTAAAAATAAATTTCAAAATCGAATTAATTAAAATTTAATTTTATTTTAAGGAAAAAAGGGAAGGTGAAGAACCCAAAATAGATCTTGAGACCTAATATTTTTTTTTCAAACTAAATTTAAAAATACTATAAGTATATGAAAGAATGATCAGGAATATATATCATTCTTTTTCTGTAAAAGGGAGGTGTAGTGTGTTTGATAAGTCATAGTTACCCTACCTTCTGTACGGTAACTAAATAGTAAAATTAAATTACTAATTGTAACTAAATATATCCACCTGCACCGAACTCAAGCGTGAGAAAAGTATTTCTCACAATTGTACTGTAGTATAGTTACGTGTGAACTGCTTAATACGCAAATTCACTCGTCTACTCAGTTACACATAATGTAAGTGTATGTGTACGCGTGTACAATGCATGTGCGCGCGTACGTAGGTAGATATACGTTAAAATTAGTATAGAAAAAGAATTAATAAAGAGACGTGAAAGAAAACAGTCGCATGAGCGGCTGTTTTTAAACAAATAATAAAAAGTGTAATTATTTAAATTGTGGTTGTGGATCATAATAAACTGTGAAGTTTTCCAAGAGTTCTGAAAGTAGCCATTCTGAACAATTTCGGTGAATAAGCAGGTAAGATATACTGTTGGTAGTTAGATAGTTTTTTAATAATTTTTGGTAATTTGGGTCACATTATAATTCATTTGAAATTTCCACATAACTTTAGAAAATCTGTTTTGGGATAAATTATATCAATAGTTACTAAGGGTACTCATGAGAACGCTTAAAATTAACACATGTGCAACTTGGCAAATTTGCGAGACTTAATTCATGAAGCGCCTTTTGAAACTAACGCAATTTTTATTTCAATTTGATAGAAATGTCAAAACAAAAAAAAAATTATATAAAAACAAAGCATAAAAATTTTATCTAACAAAAAAATGCCTAAAGAAAGCGAAAAAATAAATTGCTTAAGGTCTTTAACGACATTGTTCTCTGTGATTTATTAACTTTTTGGACCAAATGACGGTAATCATAATTTATTTATATATATTTTTTTTTATAATTTTAACACTTTGTTAGAACAACGAGATTTTATGCCATAAAGATGCACACCTTCTATTGAAAGATTCTGCACATTTAATTATGCTTTATATATAATTTAGGAGTAGGACCATTTAAAAAAAATACAGAAATATATATTTTCTTATACCATGTATCTTATCTAAAAAACACTTCATCTCAGATCTCAGTTATGATTGGCTAACTAAACAAATTTTGCTAAATTTAATTTTCCATATTAAGTAACCGAAAACGAAGATGACTGATAATGTGCAAAGAAAAAATTTTATTATATTTATACCCTATACCACTATGTGGTTTGGGTATAATGACTTTGAGCTGCTGTTTGTAACAACCAAAAATATTTGACTTAGACCCATCTTTAATTATACCGATCGAATCAGAATCACTTTCTGTGTTGATTTAACAATGTCCGTCCGTCCGTCCGTCCGTCCGTCTGTGTGTCCATGTAAACCTTGTAATCAAATTCCAGGTCGCAAATATGAATATATTTTGATAAAATTTGGTATATAAGCTTTTATCAGCTATGGGATGAAAGCTGTTGAAATTGGTGAGAATCGGTCCATGTTCAGAACTAGCCCCCATACAAATTACCCCTATGAAATCGACATAAATTGCCATAAGATCCAAATTGTCATATAGATCTTACTCAAATTAGGTTTGTATGCGTTCATTGCATCCACTAATGAGTAGTCCAAAAATTATCCCTTTGGCCCCATATAGTGCTGCTTCCCGATCTTCACTTAAATCTATTAAAAAACAAAAATATTGCACTGATTCTTCCCAAATTTTGTTTGAATATATTTTTGCAAAATACAAGAGACTTTACCAAACATGATCAGGATCGGTCTATTTTTGGACCTGTCCCCATATAGGTATTGCATCCGATATGAACTTTTTTATATCTGCAGCCAAAAAATTATTAAAAATCCGACTCAAATTTGGTTTTTGCTTATTTTCTATGTCCAGTTAAATGGGCGTAAGAGATAGGGATTGTAAACGCATGGTATAGGGTATCGTATAGTCGGTCTAGACCGACTATAATTTTCTTACTTGTTTTTTAATACTGTTCCGGTATTGGATGCTCTAATTTGAATGTGAAAATGTTAATGAATAATCACAAATATATTGATAGGAAGTTTTTTCAACTGCTTTATAATCTTAACTTTATAATGTAAAATCAGATTTTTAAAGGTCAATAAAAAATAAACAACTTAATGAAGCATACAATAAATTATTTAGATGAACTAAATAAATTTAAAAATAAATAAATTAGAAACAAATCAGTTTCAAGATCATTTGTTTAAAAAAAATATTATTCAGACAGGTTATACTGCCGAACTGCTAAAATATCATTAAGATTATTAAAGAGAAATATTCAGCAACCTCTTAAAAATTAGTTTAATTTACATTTCCACTATTTCGAGCAATTGTCTTTGCCAAAAATATGAATAAATTCGAACAAATAGCATATCTTATTATAAACGACTTAAAAATAACAGCAAGTGCCGTAGATTATGTTCTGGAACGCTATTTTTAAACAGGGTCGCAGCAAGAAACAAATCGAAAAACAAATGAAGTGCGAAGTTAGAATTTGGAAGAGAAAACTGTTCAAAATATTACCGAAACATAAGTATTCCACCAGAGTGTTGTAAAAAATGCGAAACGAATGTCACAGTGCTTCACAGATGCCAACAGCTTCAGAAAAGCAAAAAAATCATAAAACTACATAAAGAATCTTATACGAACTTTTAGAAGAGAAGATTATTACTGCGTGTTATAAAATGAACAAACTTACGTCGAGACAAAGGTTCCGCAAACCATCTTGTTCCATAATATTATACTGCTTTGAAGCAGGGATATTTCCAGAATCTGAAACATCTATTGGTTTTGCAAATATCTATCTGGTCTGGCAAAAAACCATTTTTATTCAGAACATCGGTAACTAATAATGAGGTTGCTTTAAAGAAATATAACATTCTTTAGTGCAACCCACACTGAATCCTTATTTAGCTTCAGCTCTTTACGCTGCAATAAATTTTAAATTTCTTTAAAAAATACTCAAAAATATTGCATAAACCAAATTTGAGTGTCATTGCTTTTCATATTTTTTTTTGTCTACTATATGAAAAAGCTCATATCGGATGCTATATTCATATTGGGCTAGGTCGAAAAATGGACCGATCCTGACCATATTTTGCAAAAACTTATAAAAACAAAATATGGGGAAGATAGGGTTTATTTTTGGACTACTGATAAATAGATGTAACAAACATACATAAACCCAATTTGACCGAGATCTATGTGATAATTTTGATATTATGGCAATTTAAGTCGAGCTCATAAGGCCCTTTGTACAATAGAGTAATCCTCAAAAATGGAAATGCGATTTTGAGGATAGGCGAGGTCCAGTTTGTTACCTTTCAATATAAGACTAATAACTGTGAAGTTTGGGGACAATCGGATAAAGAAAAGTCGTGCCGGAAATCGATTGAAAATTGCAAGTGTGTTTACATGGGGAAAATATGACTTTTTGAGATTGTACGAGAATTTCGTTCTATAGTTTAATTTTTTCGACAAGTTGTTATAAGAATTGGGATCACTATTAAATTAGCTTTTCAAAAAGCTGTAAAAATTCAAAATCAAACAAAAATTCGCCAAGAAATAGCAAATGCCCCAGACCGCTTTTGTGCCAAAAAAAAACAAGGTCATGAAATTTAATAGCATTATTTTCAACTTTGAGAAATTGATTAAAGCCATAATTTTATCGTCTCTATACTTATATGTAATCAGATATAAAGTATTGTTTTATTACACCGTTGTTAACCTATTGCGCGTTGAGACCGCAAATGGGAAATTTTTTTGATAAAATTTTTAAAACTCCTTTTTCAAGTTTTAAAAATCTTTCTTACACTAAATTTAAGAAAAGGGATCTGCACTTTAAATGTATGCCACAGATTAACTGTGTGAATTTCTAAGTAAATCCCTGGGCCAGAATTTTTTTGACAAGGATTTTTATTTTTGCGGATTTCGAGAAATATGGGATTTTTGTAAAATATTCTGTAAATGTACTCTTTCTAAACACTTTGTATCAAAAATTATTCAGTTCTCTACCTTTAAATACCATATTTTTTCTTAGTAGCATGGGGTTTCCGGAAAAAAATAATAAGACCCCATTCACCCTTTGGAATTGGGGTTACGTACGAGCCCATGCTAATAAAAGACAATTTATTAAAAAATTCAAATATCTTGCAAATACTGTTGAATTTTGAAAAGCGCTACTTAAAATATTATTACCAAATATGTATATCTTCCGTTCCTAAAATTTGGGATAAATTCGAGAGTACCGAAATGAGTTTTCTACTTAACACGATGAAACCACTTTTTAGAATATAAGAAATGTATAAATATATTTTTTGTGGAAAAAACTTAAAAGTGTAGGTAAAATCCCTAATATAAAAAAAGTCATATTTTCCCCATACAAATACACTTGAAATTTTCAATCGATTTCCGGCGCGACTTTTCTTCATCCGATTGTCGCCAAACTTCACATTTATTAGTTTTATATTGAAAAGTAGTAAGCTGGACCCCTCCTATTCCAAAATCGCAATTTGAAAGTTGTCCGTATAACGTAAGACGACTCTATTGTACAGTGTTTAGGTCTGAACATGCACCGATTTTCATCAATTTCAACAGCTTTTATCTAATCCGGTAAAAGCTTACGCACCAACTTTCATCAAATTATGTTCATTATTTGGACTTGTAGTTGATTACAAAGTTTACATGGACACACAAACGGACAGTGGGATGGACATCGCTAAATTGACTCAGAAAGTGATTGTGAGTCAAGCGGTATAATAAAAGATGGGTCTAGGTCAAATAGTTACAAACGTCAGCACAAACTCATTAACGTAGTGACGACATAGTGGTAATAAGGTACAATGACACTGTTAAAAACTTAATGAAGGATATTCAGAAAATGGTGAGCCGCCTTCAGTGAATACAAATATATATTATGACTTCACATACTTGATCATGACATTATACTTGATCGATACTTGATCGAAAGGAAGCAATCCTTATTTCTGAAAATAAAAAAATTTAAAAAATATTTTACAAATATTGGCGTATTTCCTCAATAGAAAACTATGTTATAATTTTAGATAATGAAATGACTAATCGACTTTAAGCCATTCGACCCAAAATATGTATCATTTATAAATTTCCGAATAAATGTTTTCCAAGCACGGAATTCTATATAGATAACATTATCATATTCCAAACATATTATTCCATATTACACTACACTTTAAATATTTAAACAAATGGCCTAATTTAACACTCTTACAACCACTGTTTGATAAAAAATTTTATTCATTTTAACAAATTAATACTTTTTAAGGTATAAAACACTATTTTCTATAAATTTAGTTTTTAGTTTTACAGTAGTAATTGACAATTTAATTTAAGTGTAAACTAATTAAAGTCGCTGAGAAGTGTTGAAAAGAATGTGGGAGAAATGTGGGAGAAAAATATTAAATAAATTTAACTTAAAACACAAAATTTCAGCTGGAGTATAAAATCGTTTTACTCACTAGAATCTAAACGAAAAACAATTTCTTTAATTTTCTGAAATGAGACAATTTTTAGTTTATGTTCAATGGGCTCATCTATTTTTCAATTTAAATCACCAGCAGCATCGTAAACTGATCCATTTTGTGCACTCAGTGAACAAAATTCCTAATTAATAAATTCATAGTTAAAACACAAAAGAAACTAAGAAAATTATAGTTAATCTAGACTATATACCCTGATTTATAAGAAGGAGTCTTATATCCATCTTTGCTGAGGTCATAATTGGATATAGAAAATAAGAATACGCCAAGTTTGTATAGCATTGTCATTAATTTGTGGCACACAGATATGAAAAAGTTCATATCATTTTATATGCTTCTATGGGGACCAGATGAAAAACGGACCGATCATTAACATGTTTGTTAGTCACTGATTTTTCTCAAGACGTATACTTACTAAATTTGAGAAAAAATCTAGCAATATTTTTGTTTTTTGATATATTGAAGTTGTTATAGGAAAGTAGCTTTATATCGGAGCTATGGTTAAAAATAGTCCTATAGGGTTTATTTTTTGGACAACTTATTTATGTGTGTAAGAAACACACACATAAACCTAACTTAACCGATATCTATATGATAATATGGATTTTACGGCAATTTCAGTCAATCTCATAGGGGTTATTTGTCTAGTGGCTAGGATTGATTTTCACCAATTTCAATACCATTCATACACCGGCCGACGAAAGCTTATGAGCAAAATATATACCGACATCAGCACAAACTCGTTATACCCTCACCACACAGTTGTAGAGGGTATAATAATAGTGTTTTTTTTAACATGAGAAAAGTTAAATATGTAAAGGGTCCGCCAAATAACTACTGAATATTATCTCAAATTTTTTTTTTTGTTTGAAAGTACAATCCTTCCGGTTAATAACGGAAAATAATTTCATTCAAATGGCTGCCTCGGATGGCCATGCAGTAGCCTACACGATCGGTCCTTTAAAGCGTCAATTGTCTCTGGCTTGTTGGCGTAACACTTATCTTTGAGGGCACCCCACAAATAATAGTCCAACGGTATCAAATCGCAGCTCCGAGGTGGCCAAACGACATCAGCTCTGCGGCTGATAATGCGATCTTCAAAACCAGAGCGCAAAACATCGAGTGTAGCTTCGGCTGTGTGGCACATAGCGCCGTTCTGTTGAAACCAAATGTTGCCAATATCCTCCTCTTCAATTTTTGTGAACAAAAATTCGTTCAACATGGCCCGATAACGATCGCCATTGACTGTAATGGCCACTTCTTGCTCATTTTCGAAGAAAAATGGCCCAATTATGCCTCTGGACCAAAATCCGCACCAAACAGTGACTCGTTTTGGGTGTATCGGTTTTCTGTGCCCCAAATGCGACAATTTTGCTTGTTTACATACCCGCCAAGATCAAAATGAGCTTCACCTGAAAAGATGATTTTTTTTTTGGCAAAATCGGCATCTTCTGTAAGTCGATCGCAGGCCCACTTAGCGAAGCGAAAACACATTGGATGGTCAGTTGGCTTCTACCCCTGAACCAATTGGACTTTGTATGGTGTCATATCAAGGTCTTTATGCAAAATTCGTCTCAATGATGGCACCGAAACGTTCAATTCTTGAGAACGACGGTGAATTGATGTTGATGGCGCTTCACGCACACTTTCTGCCACAGCAGCAATATTCTCGGGTGTACGCACTGTTTTTGGCTTTTCACGCTTTGGTCTATCGATGAGGATGCCAGTTGCTTTCACTTTTTTCACAAGATAACGAACATACGGAGCTGACGGTGCTTCTCTTCTTCCAAAATCCGTACGCAATTTTCGCACACATTCTGCAACATTACCATGATTTTCAAAGTAATGTCGCAATATTTCCCAGCGTTGTTCAAGCGTATACACAACCATATTCGTTCACCGGAAGGATAAAACTAATTATTTGTCAAATCCGACATGAGCTAAGTGTTACCATTCACGAAATAAGCACTAGTTGAAAAAAAACCTTAGATGGCGGACCCTTTATATAAGCAATTTGATGAAAGTATGCAAAAATAGGCAAATATGAAAACATATGCAATTAAAAATCTATGCCAATTTGCTGTAAGTTTATTGATTCAAATAGATATTTAGTCCATATCTAACATTTACATGGCATTTCTTACCCTAATCATAACATTTCCCTGCTGGCTGTAAATTATGTGAACGACAAGTGTGACAGAGTAAGAAAAATGATTTAACCAATTTATTTTTTTTCGATGTTAAGCTTAATGTTTTTATTTTATTTTTTATTGTAAAACGTTCAAGTTTTCTGGTAGAGTTATTTTTAAATATGATTAATCTAAACTTTGAAATAGAAGCATTAATAATTTTTCTTATAAACCATTTGCTGTATTTGCACAACTAACAGCGGTGGGTCTTTTTATATCAAATAACAAGTGCTTGTCATGTCAAACTAAAAATTAAACTTAAAAAATATATGTTTAATATGCATAAATGTAGATATTTAATATTACAAAATTATGTGAATAAAATATGCCCTTGTTTATGTTTAATGGACGATAGAGTAATCGAAGCGATTATGAAAAAAAAAAAATTTTTTAAGAATATTTTACATAAATATATCAAATATTAATATAAGAGTCATAAACCGGTCTTGTTTAATTTTCAAAAATTAAACACTATTTCGTAGGTGAAATTTTTAACCAAAATGTTAAGCCACTGACCATAAGTTAAGAAGTATAAATTAAGTAATTTCAAACTAACTAATTACTAAATACTCATTCTTGAAATAAAATTTATTTTATATATATTTTTTTTTCATTCAATCATTTAATAATTGTTACAGGTTTTAATAAAAAAAAAATAAAGCAACTTTCAAATACGAAATTTATTTCTATAATAAAACTACACCCACTAATGTAGGCCAGGAAAAAGTACCTTCATTGTTTTTGCATTTTAAAAATTTCAATATTATTTTATGAAGTTGCACGGTAATCAATCAAAATTACCTATATTTCTGTGTAGTTACCATATAAAAAGTGCTGACATTATTTGTTTGCCTCAGCATTGTATAATATATTTTTTTTACTCCACCACTCTGACGATGATTGCCTTTTTAGCATTCTCCTCCATCGCATAAAATATATATGAGTACATAGTCTATAGTTGTGGGAGCTTAAAACTGTAGTTGATTTGTTTTTCTTTTTCTTTTTTGATACAGTTCAATGGATACATTTGTCATTGTTTTTGACAGCCTTTAAATACAGTATTCATTTGTATGAGTAGTTTAGGAAAGAGGGAGGAATACCAATAAATTTATATAAAATGCCTGGGAACTTTCACTTTTTTTCTGGGCTACGCATAAAGATTTATGTTATGAAAACAGTTTTAGACAAATTCAAGAGACATTAAATGAACGTACTGAATCCTCTGGGCTAAACTCTAAAAATTAGACTGTAAAATGAAAATTATTGAATATATACCATTAAATTTGTTTTTGCGCTTCATTTTTGTTTTTATGTTTGTTTTAAATAGTTATTAATATTGCTACGTTAATATGTTGAAATTATCAGATATAAAGTCTGCGAATTTTTCGTTTACGTGAAGCTTCAACAATTTTTTTCGTTGTTTTCCATTGAACTTTGTGTGTGGTTGTTTGTTTTAAAAGTATGTCGCTTGAATTTTAAAGGTTTTTTTGGGGAGCCTTATTCATGTTGTTGTGTTATTGTTGCTGTTGGTTTTCATTTTGGATTTTGTATTATTTTGTTTGTTTGAGTGTTTAAACAACAAATCGATTTAGACATGTCATAATAAAAAGTTTGATTGTGTTTGCGATATGTTGCAATTTGCTAGTTGTGCTAATACGAATGGTTACTGTAAATATGCACTGAGAAAAAATGTCACTACTTAATAAGAGTGCTGGAAAATGTTTTTGTATTTTTCGAAAGAAGACCAAACACCATTACAATCATTCTCTATAACGAATAAGATTCCATTTAGTACAACTAAATATATATAATTAGTAGCGCCAAATACTTTCAACATATCAAATTCACTTAAATTTGCAAATTGGATCTTCATAGTTTTTTTACTAAACTCTGTCTGTCTGTCTGCCTGTCTGCCATGGGGTAACCCCATTCCCCCTCAACTAATTGTTCTGGAACTTGGCCCATAGCCTTGTTGGGACTATAGATTAATTTTGGGGTAGTCACGCACAGTCACGCATAGCCACGCACACTCACGGAGTGATCTAAATGTCATTTCCCCTCATCCGAAAGATCTGAAAATACTTCCATACACTTGCTGTGAAAAAAGATTAACTTTGACTTAGTCACGCACAGTCACGCATGGTCATGCACAGTTACGGAGAGATTTAAAATGGATTTCCCCTCATCCAATCAATCTGAAACTTGATCGGTATACTTGCTGTAAATAAATATTAACTTCGACATGGTCACGCACAGCCACGGAGTGATTGAAAACCCATTTCCCTTTAACCGATCGATCTGAAACTTAGAAGATAGAATTGCTATGAAAAAAGACTAGCTTTGACATAGTCACGCAGAGTCACGCATAGTCATGCATATTCACGGAGTGATCTAAATGTCATTTCCCCTCATCCGATCGATCTGAAACTTTGTTCATAGACTTGTTGTGCCCAAAGATTAATTTTGAGATAGTCAAAAACAGTCACGCATACTCACGCACAGTCACGGAGTGATTTAAACACCATTTCCTCTCATCCAATCAATCTGAACCTTGGTCCACAGATTTGTTGTCACTAAAGATTAATTTTAAAATAGTCACGCAAAGTCATCGAGAGATTCAAAACTCACATGCATGAGGGTATGTTTTTTGAGGGCAATTTAATTTGGCTGCATCTTTTAATTTTAACTTCTGCCGCTTATTTACACAATTTTGTTTTAACTGATTTCTCGTTTGAGCGAAGTTTTGAACTATTTTGAATCAGAGATGTTAATTTTTGTCTTTATAAAGAAAAATCATAACAATAGTTAAGCTTATCATCATTGACTTGCTGACCTGCTGATTCTGTAACGTAGTACCCATACGTATGATTATTCATATGATTAAATACAAGTTATATGTACTAATTTTGACAGGGTACATTAATCAAAATCTAAGCGTCGTAGAGCAAAATCCTTCCAATTTTGAGCACTCCTAAATAATTCTTTTTTAGGTTGTCAGCTTAAAAAATATAAAATTTTAGCGGTAAATATATACTCGCTTATGTTTACCTATGCAACTGAGCGTCGTAGAGCGAAATGGCTGAAATTTTGTCTCACAGCTACTACACACCGAAATTGTCCACTAACAGTTTTCAGAGTTGCCAAATTGGCAAAAGATTTTGTTTCGAAATATCGCCAATATCTCTATAATATCCTATACAAAACTTGGACTAACTGCTATTAAGGTTGCCAGATCCAAAATCGTAAAATTTTCGCAGGTGAGATAAAAATGCTTATATCTCGAAAACAGCACCTTGCCCTGTGGTTGAAAAAAGAGTAGTTTTTTAACAAACTTAATTTTCTGACAAAAGTGTCATATCCTCAAATAGCATTTTCATAATTTTTCAACGGGCGCCTTAGTTCATTTATTAATTCCAAGAAAAATGTGGATATCATTTAAGTAAAAATTTCAGGAAAATCATGGCTTATTTCATGTATAACGAAACGGGAATAATTTGGACCTTTAACTTTTCGAATTTAGTGAAATTTTGGCGCAAATGTTTTTCTGTCCTAACTAGTATTGACGCAAAATACCGCCTTGCAAATTTGAAAAATCCGAAAATATTTATTAAAGTAACTTTACAAAATTACATATATGTATGTAAATCTGGAATTATTTTTGCTACGTACTTCATTGAAGTCTAATTTAAAGTTAAGAAAATTACGTTTAAATCTATTAAAAAAGAAATAGGCAATAACATTGCTTTGCATACTGATGTGTAAAAATCTATACGCACAATTTCTATATCCCAATACAATCACAAAAACAGCGTAGCATGTGAGCGTAAGAAAAAATCAGCGTAACATGTGAGCGTAAGAAAAAATCGGTGTGACTTAAGTTTGTATTGGTGAAAAAATTATGATATGAAATAACCTGTTTGAAAATGCAAAATGGAAAATAAAAAATGAAAAATAAAAAATAAAAAATGAAAAATGAAAAATAAAAAATGAAAAAGGAAAAATATGAATTGAAAAATGAAAAATAAAAATGAAAAATAAAAAATGAAAAACGCAAAATGAAAAATGAAAAATACAAAATAAAAAATGAAAAATAAAAATGAAAAAAAAATATTAAAATAAAAAAGAAAAATAAAAATGAAAAATAAAAAATTTAAAATAAAAAATATAAAATAAAACATGAAAAATTAAAAATAAAAAATTGAAAATGAAAAATAAAAGACGAAAAATTAAAAATGAAAGATATAAAATAAAAAACAAAAAATTAAAAATTCACCTGTTGAAATAATAAATAATAATAATTGTTATTATATTAACGTGCGTTTCCGCATACACCGTAATCAGCGTCGAAAACGAAAACTGAAACTGAAAAACGTTGCTGTTCGTCACCGTCTTGTTGCTGAATAGTTTTCGTTTCAGTTGGGAGCATAAAACAGAAACTGAAACGGAATTATTACATTCTATTTTTCTATTCTGTTGCTCAGTTGTAATTGTGAAGTGGAATTGTACTTTTGGCGGTGGTCGATGCGAACTACAAGTTTACAGCGGTAGACGTTGATTCATATGGCCGAGAAGGCGATTCAGGCATTTATTTCAAAGCGCAATAGGTCAAAACATCAACAGTGAGCAATTTAATATTCCCCCACCGAAAGCTCTACCATGCACTGAAACTGATTTTCCGAATGTAATACTTGGTGACGAAGCATTTGCTTTGCACAAAAACTTAATAGAACCTTATCCAAGGCAACAATCATTACAAGATCGACTTAAAGCTATTTACAATTACCGCCATTCCCGTACTAGAAGAATAACGGAAAATGCGTTTGGAATTATGGCTTCGTATTTCCATGTTTTTCACACACCAATTGTTATTACTACCCCGCCAACTATCGACAATCTTATTTTTGCGCATGTATATTACACAACATAATGCGGTCCGAAAAAATAAATTCACCGGCAGAGCCCACGTTCGGAAATTTCGACAATTTGTTCATACCAGATAATAATATGATTCCAATTGCAAATACATCAGCTGGTGGCCTACCAAACAATGAAGCATCAATAATTCGCGAAAAATTAAAGGTTTTATCAATGGAATTGGAGCGGTTGAATGGCAGGACCGATCAATTTAACAATTTAGTATACTCTTTACAAATGTTTCACCATGCTTTATTTTAAGGAAATAAAATTAAATAAACACACCTTCTGCGTTCCACTCGTCGGCCAATTGTAACCACAATCGATTCTTTCCTTCACTGTTACGGAATTTTGGAGGTCGAACATTGAAAAATTTCATTATTTTTGACAAAATCAATTATTTTTTCCTCGTCACACAAAGAAAATTTATTCTTTGTGTTCATATTAGAGCATTCTGTTATTAAATAATTTTCTTTTAAATTTAGAATAAAAAAACGATTTTCATAAATAATGTACGATGTTTGATTTAATATGTGTTCAAAATTAAAAAAAAAAACATTAAAACAACATGAAAACTATGAAAATACAAAGTGTTATTGAAACTTAACAAACAAAATAACATATCGTTGCTACAGCAACGAAAACAACCTACTCGATGTTATTTCGTTCCGTTGCCAAACAGCTAGTTTTTCGTTGCTGATCGGCGTCGTTACGTTCCTAATTTTCGTCGCCGATTTCTGGATCGAACTTTTTTTCGGCGCAAATGTATGGAATTTCGTTTTCAGCGCCGATTACGGTGTATGCGGAAATGCACCTTTAGCAGAGCTCCTGCACTTGATTGCTATAAGTGATACATATATAACGCTTTCTGTTTAATTTTAAAAAGTGCCATAAAAAAACTTTAATTGCTAGATTTTTACACATCTCCCCTGTGATCGGACTCACATAATTTTATTATTATTTTTTTTTTATTTTAGAATTACAAGAAATTAACATTTCTTTACATTGATAGATCAAATCAGTACAGTAAAATAAAATATTAAACAACATTAGCACACATTTTTGGACCAAATATATAACAGAAATATGGCTACAGATACCATTCATATTTTCGAAAGGCAACGGATTTGATTTCTTTCACTTAAAAATATTTTTTTTAGACCGTTAGACAGGCATGAAGTCATCAATGTCATCCGTATCCATTAGTGATGTGGATATTGAGGAATTAGACGCCCACGGTGTTAAAGGCATGAAAACTCAGAGTGATGTCCGTTGGAATAAACAAATTTTGCAACTGCCGAAAGAAGCTTCCAAGTGCATAGGTTTGCTAAATCCTTATAAGAATTTCTTCTCTCCATATGATCTCCTCACCTTTATCCGACCAAAAATTGAATACAACTCCTACACATGGCAGGGGTTTCACAGTATATTTTTCAGTTTCTGGACCGTATAAATGAGGGCGTTGGTGCTTACCAATGACAGTAGGGTAACATACTCTACTGACACATTGGAGCTTCGTCGAAATGTGCATTGTGTTATATAGTATTATTATGGGAAGTGTTCTGCTGCGATAAATTCCTAGAGCACATGTTTTTCTTCGCACTACTTGTTCATCGAGTAGATCTCATCTATTTGCACGTCGCACAAGTCGTATGAGCAATAAATTGAGATGATTTGTGTCACCTACAATACAGATAAATTTAATCCAAATATCCATAAATATTACTGTCTCGTTCATCCTATCCCGTAATCTATTTTCCTGATATCTGCACAGAGCACTGCATAAATCGGAGATATCCCTGGGTGCTGATGTATGGATATATATAAAATATAATAATTCATTTTTGATCAATACATGCAGGCATAAAACCAGCATGTTCGTTACTTAAAAATTTTCTACCACTATTCACTGCACTGTTAAAGTTGACATCACAGGCAATACCAGACCAGTTATTTCAAAGTGTAAGATCAAAGAATTATGACCCCCACTCATACTAGCCAATCAAAGTTGTTCAAGTTTTTATGCTATAAGCCATAACAGAAAATTGTTATACCTATCCACGGCTTTCAGCTTAACTATTTATAAAGTTTTACTTATTTATATTGTACAAGCAGATTCCAGAGCTCGAAATTCGAGCGCAAATTCCAGGAAATTTTATTTTTTCATTCACAAATCAACATCAAATCATTTTTATTACAAACACATTTAGAAATTTAATAAACACACACATAGCATTGTATAATTTTATGTATGTGTTAGTAGCAACCTTAAATACAATTTACTCAAAATAAAGAACAAAATTTAAAATCTGTAAATCTGCAAAACAGCTTAAGAGAAATACCTTTCAAATAATACATGTTTGGTCAAAATCGGGATAAAACGGTAGAACAAAACATCAGTCACAAAAAATCGCCGAGCCTTTTAATATTATAGATATGGACGTCACAGTTCCCTCGCTTGGCAATAAATAATAATGCAAAATTTACTTTTTACAATTTTAAGTGTTTTAGCTATTTATTTTCATCTCGGTTCTTCCTACAAATCTAATCCGAATTACTTGAAATTGCAACTGGGCAACGATACATCTGGCGCTGTATTGGTAGCCAGATTAATATGTAACTTGAACGGAACCATTCTTTTGTTCAGCGACTAGTTTTCAATTAAAAAATTCACTGCATCTGCTAATAAATTCTAATTTAATAATCGCTATAAACTCTATATAAACCCTGCAGAGAAAAGTTAAGTATATTAGCATTTTAAGCCAAAATTATACTTTTTCCGTTAAAACTTGGATTTTTTAACCATAGCCCGAAAAGCCAAATTTTTTTAGGTATCAAATTCTAAATAAATTTAATAAAACTTTAATTTTTTTACATAAATCTCTCAGAGGTAACGTTAGGTATTTTAGGAGTTTATGCCAAAGAAATATCTTGACAGAACTATGAACTCAATTAACTAACTTAAAATAAATGTAAACAAGTAAGAGAATTAGAGTCAGTATAGTCCGACTGCACGCTGCCCTTACTACAAGTTTATAGAAAGGCTCCTAGGTCCAACTAATTTGATATAGAAAAGAAGCATAAACCAAATATAAGTGGCATTGTTATAATATTTTCTTTTTTGCCTGCAGATATGAAGAAGTTCATATAGGATGATATAGTTATATGGAGACTAGGTCGAAAAATTTGCATATCCTGTGCACATTTGAAAAAAATATGTGCAATATTTTTATGAAAACCACCTAGTGTGTCAAAACAAGTTTTTGCGTAAAACGCAATTAAAGTTTCCCCCTCTGTGTTGCATACTGTGTGCATTATCATTTCATTTTTGAATGTTTTTTTTTATTTGTCTGTTTTGATTGATTTCAATGTTTCCTTTAACATTTAGTGCTAGAACTCCGAGTTTAAATTATTGCGAAAATGTCCCGCTTGTGTGATGAATTTAATTAACTGTGCAATGTATTTGATATTGAATGTTATGACTTATCGCCATCGAATTCATTTTTACATTACTTTCTGATGTTTTTAAGACTTGTGAGTGGTTTCATATGAAAATTGTAGGTTTTTTACCTACAAATCCAAATAAAAGTGAATTCAATAAATTTGACAACTGGGTTTGTTTTCTTAAGCAGAGTCACACCAGCACCGAAGTAGAGTGCAGAGTAGAGTCCCAAGGCATTGCCTTATTTTGATTAATTGTCCCACACTGTACGACGTAAGTCGAAAAAAGCAGTATAAAAGTATTATTGCTGTATTTTGACCCCAATAAAATTTCATAAATAATTTTTATTTAGCTCTTTCAATATTAATAACTTTACATTTTTGATGTGTAAAAATCTATACGCTCAGGGGGCAAAAATCTATATCACAATACAATCACAAAAACAGAATAAAATAAAAAAAATGTGAGGTACGATTGTATTGCTAAAAAGACTAGGAAGTGTTTGGAGATAAAATGAAGGCACGATTTCATTAGGAAGTGTTTGGAGATAAAATGAGGGAGCGAATAGCGTTATAAAAACGTTTTGAAAAATTAAAAATTAAATATTAAAAAATAAAAAATGATAAATGAAAAATTAAAAATTAACTAGTTAAAATGATAAATATTAATAAATATTTTTATATTAGCAGAGCCCCTGCAGTTGTTTGCTATAAGTGATACATAGATGAGGCTTTCTGTTTGACAGGAAAAAATTGTCATAAAAAAATCTTTAATTACTAGATGTTTACACATCTTCCCTGTGATAGGTGCGCTAACGCTGCTGAAAACTTTTCGCGATTACAAATATTTTATTGTTTTCTTTAATGATTGCCGAGTTTAGAAAAGTCTGGTCCAAATCAATTTGTATATACATCTTTATCACGATATTTACACAGATTAACTTTATAGCTTTTAAATCTATGATCTTAGTCTGAAAATGGTATTACATCTGCTAGGATACATTAAGCTCAGTTGAAAACTTGTATAAAATACCTTTATTTTTCAGTGTGTAGATTTTTATTTCTTTTTTCATTAACCACAATTATTTGCAAGAAAAAATTAAAAAAAAAAAAATGTGCAAATGCCATAGTGTTGCACACGTTTATCTAAATTGAAATTCAATTGCGCAAAATTTTTCGTTTTCTACAACAAGCTCAATACCGCAAAACAACGAAAATTTAATTAACTTGATGGTTGTTTTTTCAATACTTTTATTTCTCAAGCGTAAACTTTGAAATTGGCATCTTAATCATATGAGATTTGAAAAAACATAAATCAATTTTAAAACATGACAGACAGACAGACAGACAGACATACAAATAATAAACGACAATTTGATAAAGATCTATTTATATTGCGTTAATTACAAAGCGGTAGATAATTTACAAAAGGAGAAAACATGAACTGAATTGATTTGAAAAAAAAAAAATAAATAAATTGAATAAATTAATAATGATTAATATAAATGAGGTTAGAAAAAAACTAGCTTTTAACAAGTATTTACAAAAATAAAGGATTTAGTAACAATACGGAACAGTTTTTGTTTTAGTCCTCAAAAATAACATTAAAATATCTCGGTAAAACTAATTGATCTTGAGCCACAATATTTTCCCACTGTAACATATCTGCTTAGCAATTGTGGGCGCATTGGGCTATCCACTAAATGCAATAAACAAATTTAACAAAACTTATTGTAATGTTTTGAATTTCCTACATTAATCTCAAAATACCACCCTGGGCGTATAAACAACATTGCAACGACGGTAGATTTTCGATTAAAATGTAAATCAAATACAACAAATTAAATGAAATAAATTATTTTATACAATGTATAATTAAGCTCATTAGAAAAAATCTTAACTAAGAAATTCCTGGCTTAAATACCCTACACGACTTATACAATAGATTTGTGTATAAACGTGCACTGACGCATTGTGAGTGTTGAGGGCACACAACCAACACACATAAAACTGTAGCAAATACTTTAAAAGAAACTTGCAGCTAAACGAAGAATAACATACATACGTACATACATATATAGACAAAACTATGCATGTCAACATCTTTTGGAAGACATTGTTACTTTTTGTTTTGTTCATTTCATTCCAGCAGTTAAGCAGCCAGTCACCGCTTATACTCAGCTAGTCAGTCGGCTTGCTTGCAGGCAGGCTGGCAGGCAGGCAGTTAGACATAAGCAGCAATTGTAATTACGTGCGACAAAGTTGTCACTTGCAATTAGCCATTTTGTGTTTTATTTGTTAACAAAAAAAAAAAAAAAAGTAAAATAAAAGAAATACAATGAAATGAAGACAAAAATGAATCAAATAAACACTTTTGAAAAACCAACTCATATGCTTTAGAGACCTGAATATAGATTTACTTAAAGTTAAACAAAGTAAAAGTATTCAGAGTTAATTGTATTTGTTTTAATAGGAACGACGTTTAAGATAAACGCAACAGATCTGCAAAGTACTTGTACTAGTGCTGCTGTTAGTTTTTCGAGCTAAATATACAGCAAACATATGAGCGCGCAAACAATTTTGCACAAAATTCCAAACTAAAAGCGATTTCTAACATAATTTGTATTTTCGATATTATCCGACTTAAAAGAACTGAATAATCATAAGAGAGTTATCCAAAAATGACAGTTTAAATAGCTAGGTTGAAACCTGATTCGGTAATTAAAACTTTTATTAATTTTGCTAGAACTCGATCCAAAAAGCACAGCGAGTGATTCACAAAAATACTCAGTTTTTCAATTTTATTTTCACATTTTTATACCCTATACCACTATGTGGTTTGGGTATAATGACTTTGTGCTGCTGTTTGTAACTACCAAACATATTTGACCTAGAGCCATCTTTTATTATACCGATCGAATCAGAATCACTTTCTGAGTCGATTTAGCGATATCCGTCCGTCCGTCCGTCCGTCTGTGTGTCTATGTAAACTTTGTAATCAAATATGAAAATATTCTGATGAAATTTGGTACATAAGCTTTTATCGGCAACAGGATGAATGCTATTGAAATTGGTGAAATTCAGTCCATGTTCAGACCTAGTCTCCATACAAATGACCCCTATGAAATCAACATAATTCGCCATAAGATCCAAATGATCATAAAGATCTCAGTCAAATTAGGTTTGTATGTGTTTATTATATCCATTAATCAATAGTCCAAAAACTATTCCCATAGTACAATTCTTAGTCATAGGCCCCATATAGAGCTGCTTCCCGATCTTCACTTAAATCTATTAAAAAAACAAAAAATATTGCACAGATTTTCCCAAATTTGGTTTGTATATATTTTTTCAAAATTTAAGTGATTTTATATGGTCAGGATCGGGTTTTTTCGACCTAGTCCACATATATGTAAATATAGCACCCGATATGAACTTTTTCTTATCTGCAGCCAAAAAAAAATTAAAAACAATTCCCCTCAAATTTGGTTTATGCTTCTTTTCTATATCCAATTAGTTGGAATGAAGCGATAGAGTCTGTAAACCATGGTATGGGTATCGTATAGTCGGACTAGACCGACTATAATTTTCAATTCTTGGTAAGAATTTTTCAAACAATATTTTTGTGTACAATTTCGAGATGAAAATGATGGTAATAGATATTAAATTAATTTTAATTCACTTAAAAGTCATAATCAGTTACGCAGGCTAAGTAATGATAATTAATATTTAAAATAATAATAATAAATAACAACACAACAAATATTCCCTCACACTTTTAATTCATGTAAACACGATCCGTACTTTTAATAAGCCTACTAAGCATCGTTTACTTGTCGGTCAAATCATTTTGAACAAAAATAAAATTCCCATATTTCTTCAGAAAATACAAATTGTAACAATATTAACTATAAAAAATCCACTCCAGTAAAAATTTTGGTTCAAATTTTCAATCACCTCGGTTTACAGTCCTACCAAGCACAAAATTATATAAACATAAATTCATAATGGGAGGTGCTTTTAAGGCCGTGCATCTATTTTGGGGATCATGATTATATACAACAAAAGGTAGACGACTGTATGAAGCCATACAAAATATAGGCACTGAATGCCTCCTACTTATTGGCCGACGTCCAGATTTGATTGATTTCTTTATAACAAGAAAAATAGCAGCTATAAAACAGAGCTATTTTACAAGTATATTCAAGGGGACTGAAATAATTAAGACTAGCAGATTCCAGCGCTCAGAATTCGAGTGCAATTTCTAGGCAGCTTTATTTTTCAACTTAGCCAATTCACAAACCAACTTTTTTATAGTTTATTATTATTGTGAATGAAGATAATAAACTCATTAACAAACACACTAACAAATTTAATAAAACACAGATAGCATACATATGTATAATTTTATGTATGTGTTAGTAGCAACTTTAAATGCAATTTACTCAAAATAAGGGAGAAAAATAAAAAACTCTGTAAATCTGCAAAACGGCTAAAAAGAAATACATTTCAAATATTATATGTTTGGTCAAAATCGGGATAAAACGGTAGAAAAAAAAATTGGTCACAAGAAATCGCCAAGCCTATTAATATTATAGATATTGAAAAACAATGAAAAACCAGTTTTTTGGATTTGAAATCAATTATATTCTTTAACGTTATCTCCGTTAAGTGAAACGCATTTCTTCCAATGATCCTATAACATCTTGATATCCTTAAAAAAATACGATTTGGCAAACTCTTCAAAATAGTCTCTGATATTACTTCCTCATTTGTGCAAAATCTCTTTCTCTGGAGCCATCTTTTCAAGTTTGTGAACAAATAATAATCACTGGGGGCCAGATCTGCATGATGCGGGGGTGCGGAAGCAATTCGGTATGTAAAGTCTTCAATTTTTCTGAAGCCAAAGGAGATGAATGCGCCGGTGCATTGTCATGATGGTACAATATTTTTTTTTCCTTATTTAAATGGGGTCGTTTCTTCCTAATTTCTTCATCCAATCTGCCCAATAACTCAACATAGTACTTGACAGTTATTTTTTTCCATTGTCCAAGCGATCAGATTATACAATGTGCATCCCAAAAAATACTTTCGAGCTGATTTTTGATTCTTTGGTTGCTTTGGCCGGCTTCGCATGCTTGTAACCACTGCTATTGGAGTCCGGTGTATAATAATGAATCCACTTCTCATCCATTGTTAGAAATCGACGTAAAAATTCATTTCAATTTACCTCAAATATCTCCAGAGCATAGTTTGAATCATGGATACGTTTCAGTTTTTGTTCAGCTGTTAAAAATCACGGCACCCACCGTGCAGAAAGCTTTTTATACCCTATACCACGATGTGGTTTGGGTATAATGACTTTGTGCTGCTGTTTATAACTACCAAAAATATTTGACCTAGACCCATCTTTTATTATACCGATCGTCTCAGAATCACTTTCTCAGAATCACTTTCTGTCGATTTAGCGATGTCCGTCTGTCCGTCTGTCCATCCGTCCGTCTGTGTGTCCATGTAAACCTTGCAATCAAACTACAGGTCGCAAATGTGAACATATTTTGATGAAATTTGGTATTCTACCGGCCATAGGATGAACGCTGTTGAAATTGGAGAAATTCGGTCCATGTTCAGACCTAGTCCACATACAAATGACCCCTATGAAATCGCTATGAATTGCCATAAGATCCAAATTATCATATAGATCTCACTCAAATTTTGTTTATATGTGTTTATTTTATCCATTAATCAGTTCAAAAATAATCCATATAGAGTCATAGGCTCCATATAGAGCTGCATCCCGATCTTCACTTAAATCTATCAAAAAATAAAAATATTTCACAGCTTTTTCTCAAATTTGGTTTGTATATATTTTTTCAGAATGTAAGTGACTTTACCAAATATGGTCAGGATCGGTCCATATTACGACCTAGTCCCCATATAAATAAAGAAGCCGTTAAGAAGTTTTTCATATCTGCAGACAAAAAAATTAAGAATAATGCCACTCAAATTTGTTTATTCTTATTTTCTATTAGCCTATCATGGTATAGGCTATCGTACAGTTGGTCTAGAGTATACTATTCTTATTTAAATGTAATATATGCCAAACATGCTCTATATGATGTTAACAATCTCACTCACTTTAATCTTTTTTCGGTAACTGCCTCATTTTGAAGACCAGGACGATCTGCATTTACTAATACGACCATGTTTAAGTTCGGAATACCACCAAACATTTCACCGTAATGTTTACCAAACCTCTTTGCAATCCATTTTTTTCGAACTGTAAAAGCAGCATATTTTTTATAACGGTAACTTTTTTCTAATTAGTGAATAATCATGAAATTTGGATACAATTTTTCTAACCGTTGGCCTTACTGAATAAACAAAACACATTTGGGACTTGTCACGCCATCTTTATGTAAGGCAGTGTATTTTTCACTCCATTTAGTAGAATAACGCCATCGAAAGAAAAGATAGAGGTATGCTTAGCCATACTCTTAGATATTGCAAAAACATTCGATGGTGTATGACATGATGGACTAATTTACAAGCTAGATATGTTATTGCCTAAACATTGCAGTAAACTTCTGGAATCATATTTGTGAGCTAGATTCTTTTGAGTGAATCATGAAGATGGCGTTTCCGAGCTTCACCCTATGAAATCAGGTGTACCACAGGGAAGTATACTAGGACCTATTTTTTACCTTTTATGTACCTACGATACGCCATAATATACAAAAACTTAAGATTTATTTCATTAAATTAAATACTAATGAAGAGTAAAGGAAGTGAATAAACGTTGAGGCAATACCAGAAGAAGACAAGACAAAAATAATTTGCTTCAGATTTAATAAAATATGTACAGCAAAAATTTAAATAGTTTTACTTGTGGTTAAAGTTTATTCTAAAATCACATTTTCAACTTGTTTTTTTGTCGTGAGCTGACTCTTCCTAACTCAAATTGTATCTTTTTTATATAACTACTAAGCTCTCAGACTATTTAACAACCTACCACATAAACACGTTTATTTAAGAAATATCAACATAAAAAAAAACATGATTGTTTTCAATTTTATATTATTCAAAAAATAAGTGGCAAAATAAATATGCACATACAGTATGAGTATTAGTATTAGAAACTACACAACAATAGCAGAAAATGTGGGTTTCGTACAATAATATTTCCTTCATAATATTAAATTCATTTCTTTTGCGCAATTTTTATGATTATTAATATTTTTATTAACATTATGCACAAAACTATATATGAGTATGTATATACAAACATTTTCTTAGCCACTTGTATATATACAAGCTAAAGGCGTGCTTTTTTTTTTTTGATTTGGAATAATGTCAAAATTTTCCAAGCATTTAAACATTTTTTCCAATCAAGTTTCTGTCCTAAGTCAGTTGTTTTTATAATTTAGCAAAAAAAAAAATTAAATTATTTTTTGCATCCTCCAGGCTAACAAAGACATTTTCCATTTTATTCACCTATCCAGAAAAAAAGGTCAATTAAATGACAAATGTTTGTTAGTTAACTATAACTGTTGATCATTATAAAACTTCACGATTGTTGTTAAAAGGAACAACAAACAACCACAACAGCAACATCCAAATAGCATTTTTAGTTTGCAAACAAAAAAAAAATTGAAGCAATCAAAAGAAAAATTAGCTTTTCATTTCAATTTGAAAATTTCGCTTTCATTCCGCTAAAACTTTGTGACTATGATGAACTACATTTGATGATGTTAACGACAATGTCGTTGTGGTTGCTTTTGATGATGTTAAATTTTAAACAAAAATGTTGTTTGGCACAAAAACATTATAAAAACATTACAAAAACCCCTGCTGCTTTTTATAGAAAAGTTTCAATTTTTCTGTTTTATGCAAATTTTTGCAAAGTTTTTTTTTCCCCGACAGTTTTTTTCAAGTAGTTTAACAATTTGAATGCAGATGTCTGTTGTTAGGATTTTAAGGTAATTGTTAAATTTATAAAATCAGTATTTTATGCAACAACAACAAGTAAAAAAAAAACTGTCTAATTTGTAGCTTTTTAATGTTATGCAAAGGAAGTAGTTGTTTAATAGCTTCGAATTATAGACATTTGTTTGTTTAATATCCTAGGACTAGACGAGTAGCAAAACGGAATAACTTCGAGGATAATTCATTCGAAGGTTCATACCATTGTAAGTTCATATTCAGCTTTTCAAACGTAAACATAAACTCGATATATAATAATTTTGTAGTAAATTTTTACATTTAAAAATGTATTCTATCTGACTGAATTCGATGTAGTTTCTGAGAATTTTTGCCCCAATATTTATTATTATTATTATTTTTTTTTAAACCTAGGACTTATATCAGCAAAAGATGTATCTATTACTTGAACTATATTGATTGTAATTTGATATTTTGGGAACAATGATTATTCTGAATACTAACTTACATCTTCGAATTTAAATTCATATATTTCGAGTTTCAACTGATATAGTTTATTAACTATTTTGATACCCTATGTGATCTATTTCTCTGTCTGTGGTCTGTCCGTTTGTGTGCCATGTTAACCTTGTAATGAAACTATAGGTCGCATATTTAAATAAATTTTTATGAAATATTTCTCTTATATCGACCATAGCTATTGAAATTGCTGAGAATCGGAGCACGGACCTAGCCGCTAAATAAATATTCTCTATCAGACCGACTATAATGGTCATAAGAACTAGATTTCTATATACATATGAAGCGTCATCAGTTTAGAAGCAACTAAATGAGCTGAAATTTTTAGTTATTGTTGACTATAGCCGATTTGGTTTTCAGTTAAATAAAAAAAAGTATTGTTTCTCCAAAAAAAAAAAAAAATATCAACTAGACTTTGGTCATCAGGTTAACACATACCACATCTTCCATTTTTGTGAAGCCTTTAAGCCATAAACTTTACTCTTAACCTCAATTTAGTATTTTATACATTTCTAAATAAATTTAATAATGTGTCGATCATCCCTTGTTGAGCATAACTCCACAAATTACATCAGAAAGTAATTGGTACAATTTTCTAATATAATTTAGAAAAATAACTGTCCATGCGCCCTTGCTGCCCTTAATTAGTTCCTCCTTGGTAGAATAACGTTCTCCAAACTCATAAACTTTATGAGCCAGCCGTTACCATACCTTTTCTCTTATATTGATGTCGGGTGAATAACGTGGCAAGAAAAAAATATTTTGGTCTTCGATCCATAAATTGACCACCCTACCAGTGTGGATCGGATCATTTTACTGTTAAATGCCATGGCAAATTATAAAACAATCAGTTTCAAGTATATTTTACTGTTTGAATTCATATACTTTGTCAAAAATTGTAGGTTTCAAGTATCATAGCATGAGATGTTTCTCCAAAATAAATTTATTTGTTTCAAAAAAACATCGTAGCGCCAATTAGAGATCCATGTTTTGTGCGTTCGTTCAAAATTCAAGCGCATTACCTTTCGGGACACAATAAGTGAGATTCACTCTTCAATTTTGGTTTCTTTAAATTTGGAACATTCCTTATCACTCTTTGAGTAATAGATAAATTTTAACATTAAAATTTGCCATGATATTTGGGACCGATTCATGAGGGTTCAATGCTTATCCCAAAATAACTCACTAATCAGCATTAGAAAGCATTCTGTTATTATGATTTATTGGACAGAAATGCGCGAAATACCTTTACGACCTCTACCGATTTTTTTCCAGCCTTGAATCTTTGTAAAATTAAATTTATGATTTTTCATCCACAGATAGCGATTGTCAGATTTTACGAAAATTTCGTTCTATAGTTTAATTTTTCCGACAAGTTGTTATATAATTACTATTAAATTATCCTTTTAGAAAGCTATAAAACTTCGAAATCGAATAAATCCTCGCCAAGAAATAGCAAATGCCCCAGACCACTTTTGTGCCAAAAAAAACTAAGTCATGAAATTTGATTGCATTTTTTTCAACTTTGAGAAATTGATTAAAGTCACAACTTTTTTTGGTCTCCATACTCATAAGGACTCACATATGAAGTATTGAGACCGAAAATGGTAAATTTTTTTGATAAAAACTATCTATATTTGTCTAAAGCGGAAGTAAAATTGTTGCAGAAATAAAAGTGGTAAATAATACAGCAGAACGCGGTGTTAAATTGGTTGAAGAGTACAACAACATATTAACAAAGAACGGACAAGAAAAGCAATACTTATTGCAAGTCGTAAGTGATTACAGAAAACAATGGATAAAGTGAATAAAAATTAACCGAATTATTTTTCTTAAATTCTAAATAGTGGTTTCATCGAGTTCAATAGAAAAAATCGGTTTCGGTAATTTTTATTTAAAAATATCTTAAAATCCAAAGCTGGCCTTCACAAATTATGGGTTAACGTTCTCGGATGTATCCCAAATTTTAGAAACTGAAGTTCTTCACATTTCGTTATTATCTTTTAAGCGTCGCATCTATAAATTCAACAGCACTTACAAAATATTTGAATTTTTTTAATAAATTATCTTTTATTGGCTTGGGGTCATATGTGACCCCAACAAAAGGGTTAATGGGGTGATATTATTTTTTTCCCACACCCTAGGCTATTAAGATAAAATATAACATTTAAAAGTAGAAAAGTGATGAAATTCTGATACAAAGTATTTAGAAATAGTACATTTACAGAATATTTTACAAAAATCCCATTTTTCCCGAAATCCGCAAAAATAAACTTGTCAAAAAAATTTTGGGACAGGGATATACTTAAAAACTCACAAAGTTAATCTGTAGCAAGTACTTAACATAACCCTAAGGTGCCAGATCCGTTTTTATAAATTTTGTTTAAGAAAATTTTTCAAAATTTGAAAAAGGGGTTTTCAAAATTTTATCAAAAAGATTTCCCATCTTCGTTCTCAATGGGCAATAGGTTAGCAACGTGGTAATAAAACAATACTTGATATCTGGGTCCTCATAAGTATAGAGACCAAAAAAAAAATATGGCATTAATCAATTTCTCAAAGTTGAAGAAATGCCATCAAATTTCATGACCTATTTTTTTTATGTAAAAAAGTGGTCTGGGGCATTTGCTATTTCTTGGCGAGGATTTATTCGATTCTGAAGTTTTATAGCTTTTTCAAAGGATAATTTAATGTTGATTCCGAATAATGTAACAACTTGTCGGAAAAATTAAACTATAGAACGAAATTTTTGTAAAATCTGAAAAAAAGTCATATTTTCCCCATATAAAAACACTCTTCAATTTTTTATTTCTCAGTTTTTTTGCTATTCGCATATTTCTAGGGGGTGAGACCGAGAATTTGAACACTTTTTTATTAATGGCCTCGATGGATCAGATGTGGATATAGTGTACATCTCAGAATCATGGTTTAATCATGATGTTCACAATAGTATATACTGTGTGAGTGGCTATCGTTTTTTCGCTCAGATAGAGCATCGAAAGCTGGCGGTGTTGCAATTTATGTAAAACTTTCAATTTCTTGTAAATTTAAGTGCAAAAACCTTAAAGACACTTATTTCTGGAAATTTTTAATAATAACGAAAAGCTCTTAATGGGTACTATATACAAACCAAATAAACGAACTGAAATAGATCCAATGCTAGACAAGCTGAGTACCCTTACTTTGGGCTACACTGATGTTGTTATAACTGGAGACTTCAACGCGAATATATTGGAAGACAATAGTTTGATGGAAAGTATGAGCGCTATAGGGTTAAGTCTAGTAAATTACTCAATGCCAACCCATTTTACGAAAACATCAAGCACTCTACTTGATCTTTGCTTTACCAGTTATGATTCTCGACTACTGTTATTTGAACAGCTTTCTGCGTCAATGTTCTCAATACATGATTTACTCTTTCTGTCTTATGATTTCAACCCCATATTTAAAAAACAATCACAAATCTTAACATTCAGAGATTTTAAGAATATAGATTATCAGCACCTGGAAACTGAATTATCATCAATACCATGGGCCGATGTCTTCTATATGCTTACTGTGGATGAACAGCTTAGGTTTATACATTGTAATACAAATTGTCTATACGAAAAATATATTTCAGTTAAATCTACGAAAATTCGAAACGATAAACCATGGTTTACAAATGACATTAGAGCACTATTCGAAGAGAGAAATTATGCATATGAAAGATGGAAACGATTTAGAACAACTGTGCTCCATAACACCTTCAAACTTTCTCGAAGAACAGTAAATTCAAAAATTAGAACTGCTAAGTGAATATTTTATGAGGAAAAATTTAAATCTGCTGTCTGTTCGAAAAAGAAATGGAGGGAAATTCGCAAAATGGGCATTGTTAATGATGACATGAAAGCTGAGAACACAATAGATGTCAATCAGTTAAATCTCGATTTTGCCAATATTTTAATGCCTGCAGCTGATATAAACTTTTACAATAATATTTCCACCAATAATTTATCAAACCAACAACATTCGCTTTGCTTTAATTTTATACATTTCACTCAGGAAGATGTTTTGAAATCATTTCTCAGCATTAAATCGGATTCTATAGGACACGATAGGGTTCATCCTAAATTTATAAAACTGATTTTGACTTATATCTTACTGCATATAACACAAATGTTTAATACTATAATCACAACATCTACTTTTCCATCTATGTGAAAACACGCAAAGGTTATACCCATACCAAAAGCTAATAAGACATATAGACCAATTGCAATATTACCTTATATATCCAAAGTTTTTGAGTGTTTAATTCATACTCAAATGAGTCATTATTTATATACAAGTAGTTTGTTTACTGATAGACAATCGGGTTTTAGACCAAAACACAGCTGTATATCTGCTCTAATTGATGTTTCGGAGAAGCTATGGACCCAGATAGATGATAATATGGTATCATTTCTAATATTACTCGATCACTCAAAAGCGTTTGACACTGTAGATCATTCTATTCTCTGCTTGAAACTGAGAGGCTTATTTCATTTTTCAACTACAGCTGTAAAGTTAATTTACTCTTATCTTTGCGATAAAAGTCAGTCTATATATAATGGATCGAATAACTCTAACAGCTGTTTAATGCCTAGAAGAGTGCCACAAGGATCGATACCTGGTCCACTTTTGTATGCTATATATGCAAATGACCTGCCTTCACAAATTCATTTCTGTGGAATAAAAATGTACGCGGACGATGTCCAGCTCTACATTAGTTGTAAAACATAGAGTGTTACAGAATGCATTGGGAAGATAAACGATGATCTCAACTATATTTATGAATGGGCATCAGTAAATGGTCTTTGCTTAAATGCTAAAAAATCTATTGGTATGATCATTGGCAAAGCAGAGACCTTACCAACAAATCTACCACCTATACTAATTAACAACACAAAATTTGATCTAGCTGAAAATTCGAAAAACCTTGGCGTTATATTCAACTAAAAACTTGATTGGTCGGATCACATTAAATTTGTCTACGGTAAAACTTTTGCTATGCTGAGGAATCTATGGATGTCATAGTATTATACGCCCTTGCATATTCGGATGTTACTTGCCAAGACCTACTTATTACCAACACTAATGTATGGATGTGAGCTTTTCTCCAATTGCGATTCATTAAGCAAACAAGCTAAAACTACCCCCAACATTCAAATTATTAGCAATGCAAGGCACTTCAAAGCAGCTATATTTAGCAACTTAGCGTAATTAAAATATTTTATAATAACTATTATACTTGTCTTACTTATAATTAAATAATTGTCAAGTTAAAATTACTTATTGTTTTCAATATTTAAAATTGTATAGGTATTAATTTTATTTTATTTTGTTTAACAATATTCTATGTTTGCCTTAATCTACCCAATACTGTAATATAAGACATGCTCTTGTTGTATTGTATTTATCCTCAACAAATAAATAAAATAAAATAAAATAAAAATATAAAGCTGCTACCTGATATTCACTTAAATCTTCAAAAAACAAAAAATATTGCACAGATTTGTTTCAGATTTGCCTTAGATAGGTTTTTGAGAAAAATAAGTTACTTTACTCATCATTTTATACCTAGTTCCTATATAAAAATAACAACAGATCGTCGTTCGTAAGTTATTGTGTTCTATATGATTTTTTTTGATTAATTCATGTTTAAGTTCTAATAGTTCTTACGCTTAAAGGCGTTTTCAAAGAGGAATTTTTTTTAAACAGAAAAAACCACAAACTATAGTACTTTCCTTGGTAGGAAGGTCGCAATAATTTTATCGGTTCAGTTTTTTTTAATTAGCAACTAAACTTTAGCAACTAAAGTTTAACAAAAAGCATATAGAACACAATAATTTACGAACGACGAGATATTAACTTTTTCAAATCCAAAAGATTTGATCTATGCTTACTTTCTATATCCAGATATTGTCTCAGCAAATTTGGATGCAAGAACCTCTTATCCAAGGCATTTCAATGGTTTTCTCAGAAAATTTATCTGAAGTATTTAGTTTGCAACTCCAGAATGAAATCATATCTTTTTCTAATCAATTAATATTCAAAAAGTTAAATAACTTTAAAATTTTGTGAAGAAAAACCGTCTAAAATAACGAAAGCAACTATTTAAATATTAAATTTTACCATGAGTTCAGAATAAGATTCAGATACAATTTAGAAACTTATACATTACTCTTGAATTAAAAAAAATGAAAAAAAAAACTACTTGGCCAACCACTGTTAGACAGAAAAAGCTGAAAGTAGATTGCATCAACTCACCCAAAATAACTTAATGGTCCACGAGTCGTACTTTACAGTTCAAGATAACGAATGTCAAACAAAAGATTAGTTCAAATTGTCAGCACCCGAAAAATTGAAATTGATTCATAAGAATATATTGTAGTTGCCCATAAAGGAACGTGGCATAAAGGCACCATTATTTGCCAAAGGAGGATTAGCTGTTGTTCAGCATAATTAAATTTAAAAAAATACCATCTACCAAATAAGAGGACAAAAGACAACTGCTTTTTCTCAATCAAGTTTTTTGTTTTCTAGATTTTAAAATTTATTTATAAATTAAAAAAGTTATAATTTATCAACATACATGTTCACAAACAAATTTACCATAATAAAAATATAGTGCCATTATGTAAGTTCGTTCTACAGTCGACAATTTTACAGCTGCATTTCTTACTGTTTTCCTTTATCTTTCTTAGGCATTAAATAACCAAAACCCTATTTATACATATAATTTTACAAGAAACTGTCAGAAGATATTTAAAAAAAATATTTGATTTACTAAGCCAAGTTACAACTTTTAAATAGCCATAACATTAGCATGCATATACGCGTATCTATGTACACAGCTGTCATATTGAAATTTAAAGCGAAACTTTAAAAATTGTAAATTAAAATTCTCGTAATAACTTGACAATAAAAACAATATGCCTTGTGGGTGTCATTTTTTTGTTTAAATAATTTATAATTTTAATTGGATTAAACCAACAAAAATAGCTTTTTTCAGTTGTTGAGTTTGGCTAAAGAAATATAAACTTATTTGTACAGTAACCCAGCAAAAAAGTTTACATACAAGTTATTGTTTTTTATAACGAACAAACCCAAATAAGCAGCGATGTCAACTTGGCATTTGTAGCGTTAGATTTAGGGCCTTTTATCTATCCAAACACTTTTCGAAAAAAGCGCTATATTGGTACTTCTTGCTTTTCTTTTTTAGTATTTTTAGCGCCTTTTACATACGACAGTTAATTTGAAGCAATTTTGGATATAAAGGGTCCGCCAAATAACTTTTTTTTTTAAATGCTATAAAAAAAAAACTACTGAATATTATCTCAAATTTCTTTTTTTATTTGAAAGTACAATCCTTCCGGTTAATAATGGAAAATAATTTTATTCAAATGGCTACCTCGGCTGGCCATGCAGTAGCCTACACGATCGGCCCAATTTTTAAGCACATTATCGATTGTGTGCAGCTGTATTTCACCAATGGCTTAACGAATATTGTCCTTTAAAGCGTCAATTGTCTCTGGATTGTTGGCGTAACACTTATCATTGAGGGCACCCCACAAATAATTGTCCAACGGTGGCAAATCGCAGCTGCGAGGTGGTCAAACGACATCAGGTCTGCGGCTGATAATGCGATCTTCAAAAGCAGGGCGCAAAACATCGAATGTAGCTGCGGCTGTGTGGCACGTAGCGCCATCCTGTTCAAACCAAATGTTGCCAGTTCGTTGAACATGGCCCGATAATGATCGCCATTGACTGTAACGGCCACTCCTTGCACATTTTCGAAGAAAAATGGCCCAATTATGCCTCTGGGCCAAAATCCGCACCAAGCAGTGACTCTTTTTGGGTGTATCGGCTTTTCAATGTATGCGTGCGGGTTTTCTGTGCCCCAAATACGACAATTTTGACAAAATGAGCTTCATCTGAAAAGAAGATTTTTTTTGGCAAAACCGGCATCTTCTGTAAGTCCTGCGATCGACTTACAGAAGATGCCCACTTAGCGAAGCGAAAACGCATTGGATGGTCAGTTGGCTTCAACTCCTTAACCAATTGGACTTTGTATGGCGTCATACCAAGGTCTTTATCCAAAATTCGTCTCAATGATGCCTCCGAAATGTTCAATTCTTGAGAACGACGGTGAATTGATGTTGATGGCGCTTCACGCACACTTTCTGCCACAGCAGCAATATTCTCGGGTGTACGCACTGTTTTTGGCTTTTCACGCTTTGGTTTATCGATGAGGATGCCAGTTTCTTTCACTTTTTTCACAAGATAACGAACATACGGAGCTGACAGTGCTTCTCTTCTTCCAAAATCCGTACGCAATTTTCGCACACATTCTGCAACTTTACCATGATTTTCAAAGTAATGTCGCAATATTTCCCAGCATTGTTCAAGCGTATACACAACCATATTCGTTCAGCGGAAGGATAAAACTAATTATCTGTCAAATCAGACATGAGCTAAGTGTTACCATTCACGAAGTAAGCACTAGTTGAAAAAAAAAATCGTTAGATGGCGGACCCTTTATTTAAACAATCTCACTCCAAATTTTGTTATACAAAAATTATATAACAAGATTCTAACGGATTTGTATAGAAAGATCCATTGCAGTAATTCTAAATATATGGCTTTAATTGCAAACTCATGTTAACGTAGTAACTGAAAAAACGTTAGTAGAGAACTTTTTAAAATATATTTACTACGATTCCAAAAGCGATATTTATATAACATACTACACTCAATGTTATCAGGTGTATAAAAAGTGAATCTGGTATTCGAAGCCAAAAATGTGGATCACACAAATCTTTTGATGACTTCTAACGGTTTTTAAAAAGTTTAACAAAATTCCGCCTTCGCGTAAATTTGATTATTTGCTGGCTGAGATCGATCCTGTATTGAGTGAAATTTTCTATTTAGGTTAAAGTTTTGAAAAGACGTTGGGTTTAATCACCGCATTTGATATAGAGTAATATCAATCGAAATTCCATATTTTGGTTTATTATTTTAAAGAAGAGGGTCAAAAGTTTGACTTTGTTTCACTTTTGCTCTTAAGCGGGGACCACAATTCGTTAACTGTGATAAAGTAAAATTTCTCTTAGTTTTTTATTATGGAAAATAAGAAAAAAAAAATCCCTATCTTGATAATAACATTGAAGAGTCGGACTAACAATTAATCAAACATAACCTAATTGAATTCGCAAAATTTATATTTTAATTTTACAACATTAAAAAAATTTCGTAACTCAGACAGCGTGAAAATTTTTTTCAAAAAAAATGGACATGTTAGAAAATTTATATAAGAATTTGGAAAACATACAAAATAAATCGAATAAGTACTTAACTTCAAAAGACTCAGTTAATGAATTCCCGTTTTTAAAATTGTCAAGCTTCTTTGTCGATATACTGAATTTTCCGAACTTAAACGCTCAAGTCGAAAAAGTGTTCAGTGCAATGACTTTCTTAGAACTAAAAGAGGAATAGGCTATCATCTTTGATTTATATTAAATATGGACTAAAGATTAAATATGTCCGTTGTATTAATTATAAAATCCCATCAACTCTTTCTATTGAAATTAATTCTCTTCAAACATATTAATAATAAAAATTATATATTAAGCAGAGTTCAGAAAAAAACACACACTGAATAAAAAACTTGTACATATATGTAAACGAACATAGCCCAGACCAACAAACACATAGTTTTATTTTCATATCAATTATGTGTATTTCTAAATTTTGTATGTTGCCGAACACATCATGATTGTGTTTCGTTTTAATATTATCAACACGAACATTTTTCTATCACGTATTTTTTTTTTCGAACACAAATAAACCACACAGGTTCGAGTGTAGCTTTATTTTAAGTTCGTTTTCTTGCACGTGTACTGCTAGAAAAACAGAACATGTTCTTCAACGCGTACATCTAAAAATTTAAACATTATCCACTCGCGACCGGAAAGATCTGAAACAGCACTATAATAACAACAACAATTGTTTCAATCAAATTTATTGAAAAAAATCTAAAATAATTCATTAGCGGTTATAAAAAAATAAAAATAAAAATATAATAATTCAAATAAAAAGAAAAATAAAATGATAGTAATAAAATAGAAAACAGAGAAATTTTATATGTTGCTTATGATTTAGTTTCGTTTTTTTCCGATCGCGAGTGGATAATATTTTAATTTTTAGATATACGCGTTGAAGAATTTGTTCTGTTTTTTAGTAGTATACGTGAAAGAAAACGAACTTAAAATAAAGCCACACTCGAACCTCTGTGATTTATGTGTGTTCGAAACGAAAAATACGTGATAAAAAAATGTTCGTGTAGATAACGAAATATTATAACAAAACACAATCATGATGTGTTCGGCACCTTAGAAAACTTAGAAACACACATAATTGATATGAAAATAAAAATATGCGTTGGCTGCTTTAGAACAGAACATTGTGTGTTTGATGTGTGCATTTTCTGGACCTTATATTAAGACAATACTATGATCTGAAAATGAGGACAAAAGTGACATAATTTGATTTGAACATGAAGACGTATAAGAAAAGTCCTTAACATATTTAATTTTTTATTATTGGTATATACTTTAAAAGATTAACTAAAAACTAAATGATCTCAAGTGCACAAATAATACATAGTTTCTTTGAATGTAAATAAAAACAATTTTAATTTTTTACAAACATCAGTTTCATATTAATGTAACGCCTTTAGTTTTTTTTTTTGGGGGGGGGGGATATAACTTTGCGCCATTTCCTAGGAAAAAGTTGGCATCGCTGATGCACCGATTTTTAGGAATTTCAATAGCGTTCATCATATCTTATAAAAATATATAAATATTTGTCACATAAAGTTTGATCACAAGGTTAAAATGGACACATCGCCTTATATTACCCTAAGATCAAAATTATCACATATATTTCGGTCCATTTGCATGTTGTGTTTATTGCTCCTATCGCTTAATACCAAACATAATCCCTACAGCACCATTTTTATTCATAGTCCCCATAAAAAGCTGCTTTCTGATCTTCACTTAAATTTATCAAAAACCAAAAATATTTGATATATTTTTCACAACTTTGATTTGTTTAACTTTTGCAAAAAATAAGTGAATTTATGGTGACGATCGATCCATTTTTCAACCTCGTTCCCATACAAATATAGCGTCCGGTATGAACTCTTTCATATCCGAAAGCAAAAATGATAATATGCGTCTCTGATAATTTATACGTATTTTCTATATCCAATTTGTTGGACCTAAGTGAAAGGGTCTCCAAAAGCTTGGTACAGGCTATCGTCGGTCTAGGCCGACTATTATTATCTTAGTTGTTTTTTTAATTTGGCGATTAATCATATGGAATCAAGGACTTAACATTATTTTAAATAACAAAGACTTCCAAATACTTAGTTTCAAATGGAATTATATAACATTTTAGTCTCTATTAATAATGCCTGGAGCCACTTTTATTGGAAATCACTTCATAAATGCCGTCAGACATTTATCCAATGGTATTTCGGCTTCTTAAGAACATATCATGAGCGCTTTTTTGCGCTTTTAGTTTCATTTGAATTCAGCGCTTTTTGGGATACTGTTTTACTCTTTTTCCTTGGAAAAAGTTGGCATCTCTGCATGTAACTATTTACTTATACAATAAAGTAAAATATACTCCTAGTTACAAGATTTTTTTAATATTATATTAAAATTATTTCATTTCCAACCAGACAGACAAAATCTACTGAATTCTTAATTACTAAACTGTTCAACTCATTTAATATTTGCAACAAATAACACAGCTTATGGAAAACAATGCTGGAAAATAATAATAGAAATAACTGGTAACACTATTAAAATATTTTGCTGGGATTTGTTGAGCCTTACTCCAATAATTATTTTTTTCTTAACTAAAATCACATTGACCAATATTTCAGTTAAAAAAAAAATAAATAAAAAAAGAATATCATTGTTAAACACAAATTGTTAAATAAGTAAAGTTGATCAACTTTTGAACTTTTAATGTTAACTTAATTTAAAAGCCTATGCCTTTATACTTGAATGCTTATAAAAATGCGTTTTTTGAGTTTCTGTTGTATTTTTTTACACAATACACCAGGGCTTGGCTTTAACACCATTGACTTCTTAATGAAAAAAAAAATAGCTTAAGAAAAAATTTAAACCGCAAAAAATTAGCAATTACTTAACATTAATTTCGCGCCTTATTTTTGTGGACAAAAAACAAAAACAAAAATATTTCAACTTTTAACCTTTCACTTTCATTGCACAAACTTCCTTATTATCAGACTCTTGATTAACACTTTGTCTTTAGTTTTAAATAACTAAACGCATTAAACTACCAAATAGTAGCAATAAACGCAATTTACAACATAATACAGCTTAAACTTATCGTTGATCTGTTGTTGTGTCAGATATAAAGCTACACTATAGCTATGACTGGCATTCCTGTCTAGTTAAAAGTGTTAAACATCTATTTTTATAAAAAAATAACAATAAAAAATTACCACACCAGACTCGTAGTGAATCATGAAAATGGTCATAACTTTAGCGTTTGTTTTCACAGGATGAAATTTGATTGAGATATGATTAAATTTATTAAATGAATCTTAAGAGAAATTTACAAACGTTTTTGGGTCAGTTATTTGGCAGTTAAGATTTGGGTTTTGTTGATTACACGAAAGTCATTGGATGAAGGAGGCTGTATAGTCTTTTTTTATTTTTTTTTTTATTTGATGTTTCAAACACAAGACTAATGCCTCATATTACAGTATGAAACTGATAAGACGCTCATACAATATTACTTAAAATACATAATTTTCATTACATACATTTAACAATTTATTTTAAAAAAAGCAAACAAAAACAACAATATTCCAGTTATTTAGTTGATCATAAAAAATTCATTTGAAAAAAATTCATAGCAAATTTAAGTTGTGTCAGCAATTAATCCTTATTTGGTAAATTTATCTACTTTTTGGCATTTGGCATAAAAATCCAAAAATCTTGTTAGCCATATTATTGATCGACCATTACGAAACTCCTTCTAAAATTGTTCAGCGCGGTCTTAAGGAATTTTCTCACTCTTCTGTTTGCTCAAATATCCCGTTTATCATTACTTTTTGTAACTTTTATAACGGCACATGGTCTCAGCTTATATTTTTTTATTTTTTCTTTTTTATTTTATCTCTCACGGGAAGGTTAAGTTTTCGTGTCAAATCTGTCTTTATAATTTTTTCTAATTCAGTATCAATAAATCCAAAAAGGTCGCCCAGATCCTGTTCTTTCATTTTTGGTATTCCGATATCTCTGTAATAGTTAGCTTAAAAAATGTCAACAATTTTTTTCCCCAATTTTACGTTGTCTTCTTAACTGAACACTTTGAACTTTTATTCTGCATATTCTCATATTCTTGAGAGATTATAGAATTTCAAAAGTAAACGGGTTATTTACTTTTAAATATGTATGCTTTACTTTCAATTATGGACTACTAATAAATAGAATAAGGAATTTTAAAAAAAAATTAAGAAGACAGATTTCGTATAAGTTTATAAATTGAAATTATTTTTTGTTTAAACTGTTTAGCTCTGAAAAGTCTTTCTAACGAATGTTTCGTTTCAAATTCGTATAATACAATTTTTTAAGTTTTTCATTCCGTTTATAGTAATTAGAAAAAGAAATTCTGAACCCCATAAAATATCATTATAAAAATCAGAGTTGATATAGTGATGTCCATCTGTCCGTATGTGGAAACTACTATCACGCCCTTTAGAGAAAATCATTCACTGACGTCCTGAGCAAGTAGTTGCTTAAAATCATTAAAATCGGTTCAACAGGTCCTGAGATTTCAATGGAAATGTAAAAAGCATATTGAAATATATGATTTTTTTTTTTATTTTGTTCTTGTTATTGTAGTTATTTTAAATTTAATTTATTGTGTGTGATAGCTGTAATTATTGTTGCTGTTGCGGCCCTTTTGTTTGTAGTATTTATACCCTATACCACTATGTGGTTTGGGTATAATGACTTTGTGCTGCTGTTTGTAACAACCAAAAATATTTGACCTAGACCCATCTTTAATTATACCGATCGAATCAGAATCACTCTCTGAGTTGATTTAACAATGTCCGTCCGTCCGTCCGTCCGTCCGTCCGTCCGTCCGTCCGTCCGTCCGTCCGTCCGTCTGTGTGTCCATGTAAAACTTGTAATCAAACTGCAGGTCGCAAATATGAATATATTTTGACGAAATTTGGCATATAAGCTTTTATCGGCCATGGGATGAACGCTATTGAAATTGGTGAGAATCGGTCCATGTTCAGACCTAGCCCCCATACAAATTACCCATATGAAATCGACATAAATTGCCATAAGATCCAAATTGTCATATAGATCTTACTCAAATTGGGTTTGTATGCGTTCATTACATCCACTAATGAGTAGTCCAAAAATGATCCCTTTGACCCCATATAGAGCTGCTTCCCGATCTTCACTTAAATCTATTAAAAAACAAAAATATTGCACTGATTCTTCTCAAATTTTGTTTGTACATATTTTTGCAAAATACAAGAGACTTTACCAAACATGATCAGGATCGGTCCATTTTTGGACCTAGTCCCTTTATAGATATAGCATCCGATATGAACTTTTTCATATCTGCAGCCAAAAAAATTAATAAAAATCCCACTCAAATTTGGTTTTTGCTTATTTTCAATGTCCAGTTAGTTGGGCCTAAGAGATAGGGTTTCTAAACGCATGGTATAGGGTATCGTATAGTCGGTCTAGACCGACTATAATTTTCTTACTTGTTTTTAATGAGTGTGTAAGTATCGTTATACTCCAAGTATTATATTAGTTTAGGCTGGTATTGCCACAATTTTTTTAACGTTATTTCGACACAAATACATTAATCTACCAATATGAAAGGAAAATAATAAAAAGAAAGGTAAATTTTCTTAAAAGTGCACCTAGTTATTTATAACAAACTGAAAATAACAATTAATCAGACTTTAATATTTTTTAGATCTAAGCAGTTTTTCTGTTAAGAACTCTAAATTTGCGCTTAAAGAAAAGTATTCAAATTACAAGTTTTTCATTACAAAACATTTCCAATTTTCCAAATTTAAAAATTTGTATACAATTAATTCATCATGTATTGATGAATTCAAGATATTGGTTTAGTACAAAAAATTATTTCCCATTGATTTGAGAAAAAAAAAATTATTTGGTCCGGCAACCCTTGCTTTAAAACGAAACACACATATCGCACCTGTACCTCTAAAGTGAGTCAACTCAAAATTTTCAAATTTTTAGTAGAGACAAAAACGGGGTTTTTTAATATTTACTATAAAATTTAAAAACAGTTGTTTCATTGTAAAGAATTGCGAATAATAAGTGTACAACAGTAGTTGTTTTTGCGATTTTTTCAGTGATCATTAAAAATAACAAGTTTTTTGGGTGGAACTCAAAATATGTCTTTTTAGTGGATTCTAAAGAAGCTAATCTTATAACACAAAGACGGTTACAACCGTATTTTTTGTTTTTGTGAAAGACTAGAAAAATCGATGTAAGATTTTTACAGTGGATAGATATGACCACGGTGTATCGCTCTCTTGCAAAAAGTGAAAATTGAAAACTTTTGAATTGACTCATTTTAGAGGTGCAGGTGCGACATATTCGCTAACTTTTATGTTGCTGCAGTAACACATTCAATAATTTCACGGATAATTTGTAAATCGGAATTTATCAATGTTGCTATACATACATATATGTATAACATCTTAGATGTTTTTATTGTATTCAATCAATCTTTTAATCTTTAAGTTAATATATAACAAGCTAATACAGATAGAAATAGTAAATATTTTACTGATGTAAAAATTTTGTGATGAAGCGGGGGTTGCATCCAAGAATTGTGAAAACAAATTTAAGCTATAGCCAAAATGAAACGTGGAATTTTAAGGATTTTTATATAAAAAAAATCAAAAGTTGCTTTCCTCTATTTTCTCTCCCAAGATGACTGTCATGTCAAATTATGAAATTTTTATCTGAGTCAAAGACAAATGAACATTCCTTATGTTCGAGGAGTCAAACAACGATTAGAAAACCGAGTACAATCTCGTGGTTAAAAATTCAGATTTCACAAAAAATTTAATGGTAAGTGTCATTGAAAAAGAAAGACTTAGTTAACTACAGCGCACACTGTATCAAAACATCCATTCTAGTTCGACGTCAGTTAAATATAGTGGGCTGCTTTTTAACTCTCACGTAAACAGGCAAAACTAAAAGTGCAAAGATTTTTAGTCACGACTAATTTGAGACCTTTTTGAAATATCGCAAAACATTGTAAAGTATTTCTCTTTGGTCTCAGCCTTTCTACTCAGAATACAGAATACTAACAGAATACTTATGCTTTTTATCAGATAGAAGTAAATTCTTTCAACAAAAGAATAATTACTGAGAAATTATAATAAATACTGGTTAAAAAACAATTAACTTTAAATTTAATCGCATTAGAATTTAAAATATAAGAATCGGCAGCTGCATTGAAATTGTAACCGTACCAATCGTTGTTTATAATATTGAGCTTAAGACAAATGTGTATCAAAGATTCGGTACAGCCCAATTAACCGTTTTTAGTTGTTTAAATTTAACTTTATAAAATGAAGTCATAAAATAACATAATATAGAATTGAATCAATTATATCTACGTGTTTACTTCGTTCTCAGTTTTTTTCTACGTGTCTACTCCGTTCCCAGTTTTTTTTTAACTTTTTATAAAGAAAAATATTTGTTGAATCAGTAAATTTGTCAAAATAAATTTTATTTTTTTTAACAGATAAATTTCTTATATTCCTAAACCAATAGCTGTGTACCCAGTTTTTCCGCCTGTCTGTATGTCCGCCTGTGCGTCCATTTAAATCTTATAATAATTCTACAGGCCGAAAATATGAATATATTTTTATAAAAATTTTGTATATAGACTTCTATGGGCCATAGGACGAACGCTATTGAAAATAGGTATATGCTCGGACCTAGTCCTCATACTAATGACCACTATGGGACCGGTTTAAATACAAATTACGATACAAATTATCATATAGATCTCGGTCAAATTGGGCCCAGTCATAGCCCCCATACAAAGCTGTTTCCCGATCATTACTTAAACTTATCAAAAACAAAAATAGTGCACAGATTTTCCTCAAATTTGTTTTGAATATGTTTTGTGCAAAAAAAAATGACTTTACCAAATATGGTCAGGATCGATCGATTTTTCGACCTGGTCCCCATATAAATATAGCACCCGATATGAACTTTTTCAGATTTGCAGGCAAAAAATTAAAAAGAAATCTACTCAGATTTGGTTTACGTTTATTTTATATACCCTATTGTTGTGATCTAAGATCAATACTCTAAACATATGGTATCGGCAGACCCACAATAATTTTCTTAGCCTTTGTTAATCATCTCTTCAAAATTTTTCAATTTTTCGATTCAATTCATAATCTAAAGTAATTATTGTCATTTTCAAGTAATTTTCAATAAGATTTTCTAGTCGATTTGGATTTGCCATCAATAAATTTTCGAACCCATTAATCTCTTATCAATCAGAATCACTCAAAAGAATTGAAATTATAATATACAAATTTAAGATGTTCCTCTTCATTTCTAGAAATCTGACATAGGTATCGCAACTACTTTGAATTTTACGAATTAAACACGAAACACTCCGGAAACACAAGATCCGTATTTATTTTTGATATATAACAGGATCTAAAGGCAGTAGAACGAGCACTTTTAAAGGAGTTATGTCTGAACGTGCACTGATACTTAAGAGGTATAATAGTGATTATTCTAAGGCCAACAATCATCAAAATATACGTTGATTTGTGACCTATAGTTTGCGCATAAAGTTTACGTAGAAATACACACGGAGTCACGCATATTACTTAATTCACTCAGAAAGAGATTCTACCTCGATGTGTATAATAAAAAGTCGAGGTTCTAGGTCAGAGACATCAGCACAAAACTTATCGTACACTGTATATAAAGTGGTGCAGGGTATAAAACAGATGCCTGTAGCGCATCTGACAGTTAACCACACAGCATAGCATTTAAAAACATCGATAATGTCTATCTGCTTAATAAATAGTTTCCATTATTTCTTAGCACATGATCAAAAACCATGTGATAGCCTTTGAACACCTTATTATGTCTAAGTCTTATCTTACATACGCTAAATATAAAAAATTGAATATTTCAATATTTTTTTGTTAACAGCATTTTTTAACTAAGCAAAATTTAATGTGAACATGTTCATTTATTATAGTTACCCAAAAAAATTTAAAAATATTGTGTATATAACAAAAAACAAAAATTGCATGTTTTAAGCTATAAGTGGATCTAATTAGTTACATGTTGCACCAGCGTAGATGTTTTTTAAATTAAAAAATTATAGTAGTGAATATTTCCCTGCACACACACACACACACATACTACAAACATATTTCTTCTTTATTTTTCCCTCGTTAATAATCAATAAGATACGGTAATGTTGTTAGCTTTAGTCCCAGAGATGTTGTTAGATTGAAGATTATAACAATAGAGAAATATTTGTTATGAGGAAACTTTCAATTTCGTTGGTGTTTATGAACAATAACCAAGAAACTTTTGATTTCGTTTCATTTTAAATGCACGAAAGTAATAAATTAAAAATAAAGATACTCTACAAATGTAACAATGGCGAAGGAAAAAAATAAAAATAAATGGAAAATCGGATACATTGAAATAACTCCGTTATTGTTATTCAATAAAAAAATAGTAGAAAAATTGTAATGCATTAAAAAATAAATAAACAGTAATTTAGAGAAAAAAGTAAATGAGAAGTTTTAGAAACTAAAATGAGGCCAACCCGCATGGAAACGTAGAAAATAATTTTTTATCAGCTCCAAAATCTAGTCAACCAGATTTTTGATTTAGAGAAATTTCTTGAATACTCATCTGCATGTTAATCCATATTTCTTCAGAGACTGATAACAAATAAAATCAGTATTTACCTCCGTAACTGGACTTTAAGTGTGGCAAAAAAAAATTATTTTCTACTTTTCATACGTGGTGGCCTCGAGTTTGTATTTCGGCTCACCGTCTCTCTCTCGTCTCTAATTTTCATACGTGGTGGCCTCGATTTTGTATTTCTTCTCACCGTCTCTCTCTCGATCTTTTTACTCCATATTTAACGACACTCTATATGAGAAACTCAAAAATGCCTTAACCGACTTACCATTAATCACATCATTAAAAAATGTCGATGATTTTTTCCGTCTTTCACTCAATTTGTAACGCAGGATAAACTCGCGTGTCAAATGTAAGTTCTGGGCGAAGTCTTAAAAGTTAGTCATCGATCGAGTGAGATCGTAAAAAATCTTAAAATACGTCAAATGTAGTAATATGGGAACCATTGAATCTAGATTTGTAATTTTAAGCTTACAAAAAAATAGATAACTTTTACAGGAACTTATGGACCTTTTCCGGAAACCCTTCCATTATATATTTTATTGAGGTTTCTGTCAATTTATTGGAGTAAGTGCTCCATCTCCGTTTAAAATCTTCTACATTTTAGGACACCCTTCAACTCCCTTTTCACAAGAGCCAAATATCTCTCCATTGCCTTAAGCTACGGACTGTTTATAGGATTTGCTTCCTTGGTAAGAAATGCGTTATTATTCTTGTACCACTCAAGAGCTTTTTTGGCGGTAGCGGTATCCCCCAAATCACATTTTGTCCGCTTAAGAAAGGAAGGAGTCGTCTTTGCAAGCACTCATAATATAAAATTCTGTAACAAGAGACTTGCTTGCTTTGCTGCAACTGCATATGGCTTGTAACAGGAACAGTTTTCACCAGGAACAGTTTTCACCTATTTCAAGGTCCTAAACTTATCTTCAACATTTCTTCGAGCATTGCCAGCTAACAATTTTAAACTTGAAGCTGCCAAAAACTGCCAGTTCATAAGTTTTGTCGTCTATTATGCAGCATCATTATTTTTTTATAAAACATGATTTCAATTTCTGTCTTCTTTTCGGCCTCTAAATTTTTTACTGAGATCCCGTCTGGAACTTTTTGAACTTTGCGTGTTTCCAAACCTGCATTGGCTTTAACTTTTCGCACCAAATAATCCGAGCACTGAACTAACCAGGCTGCTTTTCTAACATATATATTGGGAGCTCTTTTAAATATGGTTTCTATTTTCTTGCACTTACAAACATCATGTTGACCTTTTTTTCTTCCCAATCTAAGTTTCCCAACAAAGGTGAAATTGTCCTGATACCTCTAATAACATTGGAAATAGTTTAACGGCAGATCTTTGGTTCTTTGGCCAACTTTTTATAGGGTCAAGTTGGATTTTAATAAAAATATTAAATAATATTGGCACTTACTTCTATTGCTTCACTTATTTTAATCAAAGTAATGAACAGAGTTGTCACTAAATATAATAACTGACATATTTTTCAAACTTAATCAAATAAAATTAAGAGGGAAACTTATTTTTTCGATCTCACTCCTTACTAGTGGAATCTTTTTAATGATTTCAATATGGCTTCTTTAATTGCTTATCCGACGTTAACTGACATTTTTTTATATATTTTTAAACAATTCCGCACCACAGATATATGCTTGTGAGTAGTAATGAACTCAAAAATACATTTGGATAAGATTTATATCTTATACTTAAATATTGCCAGTATAATATGATCAACGACACAACAGCTGTTACGTTGTTAAAATGTATTATAGTCTTTACTTAAAGAATAACTATATTTTATGTAAGATAATATATTCAGCAGAGTATTTTATACGCCAGAGTCACAGTGACCTTATTGCTATGCTGTCATATTTGAAATACATTTGAATCCAAAAAATAACCTTTGATAACTTTTGATCTCCATTGTTGCATCCATGTTTTCTCACTTTGACTCACAGCAACTCATTGTTATAAATTTAAACTTTATTGATTCTTTTTCCAACTGACTGTTACAATTCTTAAAATGGGTATTCTCCACAAAGCCACCGATGGCAATTTAGAAAAAAAAATGTTTAAATTTTTTCTTTAATACCGGGAGTTCAACATATTTTTTATAAACTGAAATTAGTAATGATAAAAAATGAACCTTTGTGACAACCAATACGCTATTGCCGGATCTACCTAAAATTTCTTCTAGTCAATATTCTCCAAAACATGTGCCATCGAACCGATCTTCATTTAAATTAAAATGATTTAAAGCCTCATCAAAATACAAATAATGTGGATACTAAGGGGTAGACCAACGTAGAGACGAAAATCTCTATATTATTTTAAAAAAAATTTATTTTTAATATCTTAAAGAACACATTATGACATTTTTCACTGGGAAATTTGGAAGCTGTTTTTGGCCCTATTTCTCCAACAAAGAAAAGTGTTTATTTTTTTCATCAAGAGCTGTTAAATTAATTTCTTCTTCAATTATTTTCCCTTGTAAAATAAAAACTTTAACACGTTTGGCCTAATTTTCTTTTGATTTTTTTTTTTGCTCGCAAGCAACATTTAGTTTAAAGTTTAATATGAAGCTGTTAAAAGAAAAAACTTTTAATATTAAATTCCTGTTTAAAATGTTCAACTGTTTTTTATATTCCAATCGTCGAACTAAATGTTAATTCATCAATTGTTATTTCGGTAGCAATTTACAATGAGCAATCAATTGATTTGTCTTCCGCGAGCAGCTGAAAAAAACGAAACTCTTTTCCATCTGTTGCAATTTTTTTTTCTTCTTGTTGATGAGTTTATATAGTTAGCTTAAATTTTTCTTTAGCTTGCATCACATACAGAGGTTATGTCGAAAGGAAAACAAAAGACTTAAGACACAAACTTTATTTTTTGGGGTGCTACTAAAAACTAAAATAATTTGTTCAAGTCAGCTTTTAACTAAGGCAGCCAGTATTCAGCCAAACAATTTCACTAAAATTTTCTTTTCAATTTGTTCCCAAAAAACAACATTATACTTTAGCAACAACAAAAGAAAACACTAACAATAACACAAAAAGTGCATAATGAAAATTCACGGCATCAGGAAATCATGAAAAATAAAAGTATCATTTATTTAAAAAAAAAAATTATATGAAAATGATACACAAAAATCAAGAAATTGAAAAAAAACATGTTTTAATTAAATTAACAAGATAATGGAGTGATGTAAAAAAACTGTTGCTATTTTAGTAATATGTAAGTATGTGTTAGTTATGTTTGTATTTTTATGAAATAAAAATTGTTTATATAAAGTTTTTTCTTTAAAACTTACAATTAAGTTCGAGCTTTAAGTTTAGTGACTACCACATTTAACAAAAACAATCATTACCATAAGAAGTTTCGATCAATATATTTATTTCCATGACTTCGAGTAAATTTAGTTTTTTTTTTTTTTTTAGCTATTTATGTATATACATATTTTATATAAAAAGTTTTAAAAGTTGCTTAATGTAAATTATGTTAAAAATCAATCCTGCTTTTGGTACATTAATCACATTATTAATTAAATAAATCTAAATTTGTTTTAAGAAAAAGTATTTTTTTAACAAAAAGTAATTTCTTTAAGAAAACGTATTATTCTAAAAGACGCCATTTAAGAAATTTTAGTTTTTAGACAATTTAGATTTTTAGGAAAAACTACTTTTTAGGCAAATGTACTTTTTTGAGGAAAAGCTACTTTTTTAAGAAAAGGTACTTTTAAGGAAAAGGTAATTTTTTTAAAAAGGTATTTTTTAAAGAAAACATACTTTTGAAGAAATGTACTTTTTTAATAAAATGTACTTTTTAAATTTAAAGATTATAATATTTAAAAAAAGAAAGTTTTTTTTAGAAATAACTGCGTTTTAAGAAAATATACTTTTTACGAGTAATAAAAGTTACTTTTTTAATAAAATCTACATTTTAAAGAAAATTCACTTTTTTAAAAAAACATAATTTTTTATGAAAATTTACTTTTTAAAGAAAAGGTGCATGTTAAGAAAGGGTATTTTTTTTAGAAAATGTGCATTTTTAAGAAAACCTACTTTTTTAAGAATATGTACTTTTTTAAGAGAGGTTCTTTTTCAGGAAAATGTAGTTTTTAAGAAAAGGTACTTTTTAAGAAAAGGCAGTTTTTTAAGAAAATTTATTTTTCTAATAAAAGTTACTTTTTTAAGAACATGTACTTAAAAATGTGCAATTTTTTAAGAAAAAGTTCTTGTTTTATAAAAGTTACTTTTTAAAAAAAGATACTTTTTAAAAAAGGGTACTTTTTAAGAGAAATTACTTTTTAAGAAAAGGTAGTTTTTTAAGAAAAGGTACTTCTTTAAGAAACATTACTTTTTAAGAAAAGCTAATTTTTTACGAAAATGTACTTTTTCAGAAAAGTTACTTTTTATGAAAGTTTACTTTTTTATGAAAATATACTTGTTTAAAAAAAGGAATTTTTTTACAGTAGATATTTTCTTACATAATATCTACTTTTTTTTAAGAAAAATGTGCTTTTTAAGAAAAGGTTCTTTTTAAGAAAAGATACTTTTTTAAGAAAAGTTACCTTTTAAAGGTACTTTTAAGAAAAGGTACTTTTTTGAGAAAGTTAATTTTTTAAGGTATTTTTTTTTAGAAAATCTACTTTTTTCGGAATAGATACTTTTTCTCAAGGAAAATGTACTTTTTCTGAAAAATTAATTTTTAAGAAAAGGTAGTTTTTAAGAGAAATTACTCTTTAAGAAAATTTAGTTTTTAAGAAAACAATTTTTTTAAGAAAAGCTACTTTTTTAAAAAAAAAAAGTACTTTTTTAAGAAAAGGTGCTTTTTTACGAGAAGGTACTTTTATCAGAATTCGTATTTTTTGAGAAAATTTACTTTCTAAAGAAAAGAAACTTTTTAAAGTAAATGTTATTTTAGAAGGAAAATTACGTTTTAAGAAAACTAAACTGGGCTCTTATAGACCAATGTTATAATGTCATTATTGCAATTAACAGGTAAATTGAACAAACTTTTAAGGAACATTTTTAATGCCACATGGTACGTTAGAAATTCCGACATTCATCGTGACTAAAAATTAGCACATAAATGAAGAAATAAGGCGAAATGCTGAGGATCAAAGACTAAAGCTTCTGAGTCATCCCAATTATGAAATTCGCGAGTTACTTAATACTGCGGTTCTAGCAAGAAAGATTAATCGCTACAAACACCATGACCTAATAGGTCGATTCAACCCGGATGGAGTATAAAAAAAAAGAATTAAACTTCCATATCTGTAATCCATATTAAATATTGTAATTAGAACTATACTTTTAGTTAGTATATATATACTAGTCATAGTTTTAATTAGATTAAGCTGAAAAAAAAAGAAAACTGTAAAAGACTTTAAGGCCCTAAACAGAGTACACAAATTTAAATTATATTTCATAAAAAATACTTTTGCTGCATAATGGATGACGCACAGTGGCTGAAAATTATTTTTCATTGACCAAAATTCTGTAACTTTTGAACCGATCAAAACATTTTAGTAGTTCTTCTCCTAGTGGGTAGATATTTAGTTAAACTTTCATTTCATTAAAATTGATTGATTACTTTTTAAGAAATTCTAGGTCAAAATTTAACTTTTAATTTTTTTTAACTTTTAGCGTGAAATATGGGGTTTTTGTTTATTAAAAAATGTCATATTTGGATTTTGATAATAATTACAAGCATTTTAAATATTTCGTGTTGAAATAGGGGTTGGTTTTCCAAAAAAAAAATGTGTGGAATCGAGGACTTACGCTGCCAAAATAAATCGCAAAAATAAACAAGAAAAATTAATTTTTTTTTCATAACTATATTAAGTTGCTTAGTAATACCGGAATTACTATCCCTTATTTTTTTTCTCTGCGAAAATGGCGGTTTTACAAATTAAATTTTCACTAAATTTAGTATCTGCTTCGCAAGCGATCTTCAGTCGTTGACGATAATTTAACGAGTGACAAATTCGCTGTTTAAAAGATATTACATTTCACAAAAATTCAAATAAGTGTCAATCAAAAGAAAGGCTTAAAAACTAAAGCGCCCTCTGGATTTCAAATTCCATACCAATTCGACAAGTCGCCTCTAACAGTCGGACCTCTCTAGTGCTCACGCAAACAAGCATTTTTTGTAATAATGGCATTTTTTTTTTAATGCTTACACTCCAAAAAATTTGTACACTCAAAAAAAAAAAGTAAAATCAACTGGAAATTTTGCTATTACTACTGAAAGATTAAAAATTGTTTGCTATCAAATTTGCAAATTTGTTTACACCAAAGACTATTTCCACTTAAAAAACATTAGTAATATTACCTAATAGTGTTGCTATTACTACAGAAAAATTTATCATTTTTCGCTGTCAAATTTGTTGATTTATGCAAAATAAATCTGCTGAAATTTAGCGCAATGATTCTGATTTTGATATGAATATAAGGGTTTTTATTTTTTAAATCTTTCTTATTTATTAAAACATTTCATACATATGTGGGTAAAAAAGACGTTTAAAAAAACTGCCATAGATTTTAATAGCATTTGTAACAATGGGAGGTTCCGCTTATTATTGTTTTTTACTAATACTATGTTTTTCTCAATTATAATTATTATTCATGCAGTTATAATTACTATTCATTTGACTCAAATATTGGTTGCAAATATTCCATATTTTGTTCTGCGTTATTTCTGTTCTTTAGTAGTTTTTTGACTTCTTCATATAAATCCCGATGTTCCACTTTCAATTGATTTCGACCACTGGAGATGAATGGATCTGACGTTGGTAATAATATGTTAAATAGGTCTTCATTTGTGGAATTTCGTGATATTTTTCTATTATTGTGCTCTCTATAAAACCTGTAATCCTTATTCCTTTTTTGCTGAGCCTCCTCTGATAGATCTCCAAGTGGCACCACATGATACTTAATGACATCTTATGCATGATAAAGAATTTTGTGAACTGCTGCAAACTTATTTCTCCATGGTTGTATATATTTTTGTAGTTTCTCCAAATTTTTTTCAGTCAATTTCTTCATTACACGCAAGTATTTTTAGGACTATTTTAAATCTGAAAATAAAGTTTAAGTCCACTACTGTTATTTCAGATGGTGTTTCTGTATTTGAAAAGAATCTTCTTGCGATATTGCCACCAATTTATTGACTGACCCTTGTTTTGGCTATAATCAATCCAACTTTGCGATATTTTTTTTACTACTTGTATTAGTGCAACGTTAGGTAAAATAAAAAGGTATAAAAAGGTATGATAATAAAAAACCCAGGTTAGAAATAAATTACATCCTCTATGTATTGGCATTCTTAATTAAAAATATATCAAAAGGGCGCTGTATTTTGTATATCGTTACTGGTAATAAAGGGTCCGCCATCTAACGTTTTTTTTTTCAAATAGTGCTTATTTCGTGAATGGTAGCACATAGCTCATTTCTGATTTGACAGATAATTAGTTTTATACTTCCGCTGAACGAATATGGTTGTGTATACGCTTGAACAACGCTGGGAAATATTGCGACATTACTTTGAAAATCATGGTAAAGTTGCAGAATGTGTGCGAAAATTGCGTACGGATTTTGGAAGAAGAGAAGCACCGTATGTTCGTTATCTTGTGAAAAAAGTGAGTGAAACTGGCATCCTCATCGATAAACCAAAGCGTGAAAAGCCAAAAATAGTGCGTACACCCGAGAATGTTGCTGCTGTGGCAGAAAGTGTGCGTGAAGCGCCATCAACATCAATTCACCGTCGTTCTCAAGAATTGAGCATTTCGGAGGCATCATTGAGACGAATTTTGCATGAAGACCTTGGTATGACGCAATACAAAGTCCAATTGGTTCAGGAGTTGAAGCCAACTGACCATCCAATGCATTTTCGCTTCGCTAAGTTGGCCTGAGATCGACTTACAGAAGATGTCGATTTTGCCAATAAAAAATCATCTTTTCCGATGAAGCTCATTTTGATCTTGGCGGGTATGTAAACAAGCAAAATTGTCGCATTTGGGGCACAGAAAACCCGCACGCATACATTGAAAAGCCGATACACCCAAAACGAGTCACTGTTTGGTGCGGATTTTGGTCCAGAGACATAATTGGACCATTTTTCTTCGAAAATGAGCAAGGAGTGGCCGTTACAGTCAATGGCGATCGTTATCGGGCCATGTTGAATGAATTTTTGTTCACAAAAATGGAAGAGGAGCATATTGGCAACATTTGGTTTCAACAGGACGGCGCTACGTGCCACACAGCCGAAGCTACACTCGATGTTGTGCACCCTGTTTTTGAAGATCGCATTATCAGCCGCAGAGCTGTTGTCGTTTGGCCAACCCGGAGCTGCGATTTGACACGGTTGGACTATTATTTGTGGGGTGCCCTCAAAGATAAGTGTTACGCCAACAAGCCAGAGACAATTGGCGCTTTAAAGGACAATATTCGTGAAGCCATTGGTGAAATACAGCTGCACACAATCGATAATGTGCTTAAAAATTGGACCGATCGTGAAGGCTACTGCATGGCCAGCCGAAGCAGCCATTTGAATGAAATTATTTTCCTTTATTAACCGGAAGGATTGTACTTTCAAATAAAAAAAGAAGTTTGAGATAATATTCAGTAGTTTTTTTTATAGCATTTTCAAAAAAAAAAAAGTTATTTGGCGGACCCTTTAGAACAAAAAAGACTATTATAAACTATTATATACTTATAGGGCTTATAAATTACCGTAATTTGAAATTTTATAGAATAATTTCATAAAATGAAAAAAGTGTTCTACCCGCGCATCGTCATGGGTGCAAAAGTATACACCTTTCTCCGGGTGGTATACGTTTCTTGTTCCCTTTTGTTCCCTTGAAGTTCTTTTCCACTAAAGATGAAATTTGACACAAATAGAGTAGTTTTGTAAATATTTCTGAACACCCCTTATAACCACTAAAGTTTGAAATCCTATCCTAACCATTTATTTTTTATAAAAAAACAAAAAAAAAATCACCTTTTTCTGAAATTAAAAAAATAGTTGAGTTTGATAGCATGCCACGCCCACAATTAGCAATGGTTCAATCTATTTTTTTGGCTACATTAATTTGGATATATTAGCTACAAAATGGCGTTAAAACTTTAAAATCGATGACAAAAAAAATAGACTTTTGGCCAATGACATCAGAGTTTCAGCCACAGTGTGACGGTTCAAAATCTATAATGCTCGAAGAAAGGTTGAAGATAAGTTAGGGACCCAAAAGCAGAGAAAATTTCAAAAAAAAATTCCTGATATGGCAAGCAATATGCAGTGGTAGCACATGAGGAAAATCATATATTTGTTATATAAACTAAAATTTATATTAACGCGTGCTTGCCAAACAGACTCCTTCCTTTTATAAGCCAGCACAACGCGACCACTTACTTTTGGCTCGATTTGGCATCCCAAGGTTCAATGATTTCCTCATTATTACATTTTTTTTTTTTTTTTTTGTATCTTAAGAGTTTTTCGATCTCACTGCTTAGATCAAATATCAGTTTTAAAATCAACTACCTGCTGCTGTAGGACTATAAAATAATATACTTTTATATGTTTTTAGTCAATTCAGTAAACTCACTCGTTATGAATATGACTGGACCATTATACACCCAAGTCTCCACATTATATTCACATCCGATATATGATTAAATTAAATTTTGCAATGATCTAACTTGCGTACGAGTATAATTTTAAATAGATTTAAAAATAAATAATTTCGACAAAGTCTACACATACACCTAGTCAAGATTCTGTTCTAAGTGACGTCTTAATAAGTACTAGAACACGCTCAATTGAATTAAATTATGCCTTTAAAAAACTTTACTTTACATTGCCGCTTCACATTTAGATTCAATGATGCTGATTGCTACGTAACTTTTTAAAACATTTTTAAAATATACAAAAATCTTTGATCGATTAACTGTTTCTACTAGTGGTACATAGAAAAGAACTTTTGAATGGAACTAGTTCATAAAATGTGAACCAGCTGTAAAAAGTATTCTACTTATGTTAGTTAAAACTATTAAAGTAAATACTCTAATAAAACTATAGCCTTACTTTAATCTTATTGTGCCAACTAACAAGTGCAACAATAATCTTTGTTATGTTGCCATTATATTAGCATTTGATGACATTAGGCCACTAAAGCTAATTAAGCTAAAACTAAAAATATTTTGTTGAACACGTTTGTTCAACAAAATGACACAACATGTAAAAAATTAAAAAAAAAAACATACAGATCGAAACGGAGAGATAAAAAATAATTAATAAATTTTAAGCATGAGAAATATGTGTTACATATTTTTTAACCAGAAAAAACTCAACAATAAAACTGTTAGATTTCACAACTAAAAACAAGTAAGAAAATTATTGTCGGTCTAGGCCGACTATACGATACCCTATACCATGGTTTAGAGACCCTATCTCTTCGGTCCAACTTATTGGATATAGCAAATAAGCATAAACCAAATTTGAGTGGCATTTTTATTAATTTTTTGGCTGCAGATATGAAAAAGTTCATATCGGATGATATGTCTATATGGGTCAGTTGCACTTTGAAAAAATATATACAAACCAAATTTGAGAAAAATCTGTGCAATATTTTGCTTTTTGATATATTTAAGTGAAGATCGGGAAGCAGCTCTATATGGGGCCTATGACTAAGAATTTCCTATAGGCATAATTTTTGGACTACACATTAATGGATGTAATAAACACATACAAACCCAATTTGAATGAGATCTATATGATAATTTGGAACTTAAGGCAATTTATGTCGATTTCATAAGGGTCATTTGTATGGGGGCTAGGTCTGAACATGGACCGCTTCTCACCAATTTCAATAGCATTCATCCCATGGCCGATAAAAGATCAAATATCAAATTTCATCAAAACATATTCATATTTGCGACCTGCAGTTTGATTACAAGCTTTACATGGACACACAGACGGACGGACGGACGGACGGACGGACATCGTTAAATCGAATCAGATAGTGATTCTGATTTGATCGGTATAATTAAAGATGGGTGTAGGTCAAATATTTTTGGTTGTTACAAACAGCAGCACAAAGTCATTATACCCAAACCACATAGTGGTATAGGGTATAATTACACGAATAACTAAAATGTGTTTTATACCCTATACCACTATGTGGTTTGGGTATAATGACTTTGTGCTGCTGTTTGAAACTACCAAAAATTTTTGATTATATTTTATTATACCGATCGGCTCAGAATCACTTTCTGAGTCAATTTCACGATGTCCGTCCGTATGTCCGTCCGTCTGTGTGTCCATGTAAACTTTGTAATCAAACTACAGGTCGCAAATATGAATGTATTTTGATGAAACTTGGTGTATAAGCTTTTATAGGCCACGGAATGAAAGCTGTTGAAACTGGTGAAATTCGGTCCATGTTCAGACGTAGTCCCCTTACAAATGACGCCTACGAAATCGACAAAAATTGCCATAAGATACAAATTATCATAGAGACCTCAGTCAAATTGAGTTTTTATGTGTTTATTATATCCATTAATCAGTAGTCCAAAAATAATCCCTATAGGACAATTCTTATTCATAGGCCCCATATAGAGCTGCTTCCAGATCTGCACTAACATCTATGAAAAACAAAAATATTGCACAGATTTCTCTCAAATTTGGTTTATATATATTTTTTCAAAATATAAGTGATTTTACCAAATATGGTCAAGATAGGTCCATTTTTCGACCTAGTCCCCATATAAATACAACATCCAATATGAACTTTTTCATATCTGCAGCCAAAAAAATTAATAAAAATGCCACTCAAATTTGGTTAATGCTTATTTTCTATAACGAAATAGTTGGACTGAAGAGATTGGGCCTCTAAACCTTGATATAGGGTTTCATATAGTCGTTCTAGACTGACTATAATTTATCTTACTTGCCTTTATTATGGTGGCATTAATTATGATAGAAATCACAAATTTGCTACCAACCATGAGAATTTGGTTTTGAGTTAATATTTGCTTGTAACAATAATTCCTTAATTTTATCGAAAGCAAATGTGAATTGTAGGATTCCCAGACATTACGGCTTTATTGTAGTTAGGAGATAAGTGCCACTCTGATATTCATAAACAGATTGACTTTTTACATAAAAAGAACTACTAAAAAACAGGTTCGTAGCTTAAGACTTTTGCTCTTTTTTTTTGGAACTCTTTTGCATTTAACAAATTTAATTAATTTTATTGCATTCTTTTTCTTCATCATACTTTTTTCCTTTTTTGTTCTTTGTGAGAATTTTTATTATACACATCTGCTGCCTGATGAGGCCACTTGATGCCTTATTATAAAACACACAAAAAAAAAACAAATTTTATAATAAATATTTATATTTTTTCTGCAGTTCTTAAGAAAACTAACAAATATATTCTGTGAACGAGGGCGGCTCAATAATTCTGAAAATGTCACAAAAAAATCACCATATGGTGTTGGTCGATCGGAAAGCGAAAGTGAAAGTGAGAGTGAGAGATAGCCATATTATTTATATGGTTTTGTGACTTCGACTTTAAGTGACTAGTTGATTTTTAGTTGGTTTTCCGCAGCCATTGCTAACCATCGACCAAAAATATAATAATTTCAAAGGAGTGTTTAGAGCTACACTGTGGAACAAATTCAGGTTAGCAAAAGTTAGGTCGATTCTGAGAGTGAGGGGTGAAAATAGAGGCTAAATTAGAAGACCGGTATCGTGTCGTTTGTATATGTTGGTTCGATTTTTTTTTTAATCGACCTTCGAACTTTGCAGTCAAATGCCGATTTTCAGCATATTGTTTATATGGTTTTTTGGCTATAACTCGTCGACTAATTGATATTTTTTCAATCTGTAAAAGCCAAATTATTCTTAGAGATCTGTGAAACAACTAAAATTTAAAAAAAAAATTAATTTAGAAAATTTTTGTGGTGCTTATGAAGCAAAATGTTGGAAAAATTGTTTTTTTCATGCTTTTTGAAAATATTTTCCACAAAAGTGAGTCTTTTTTGCTTTCTGTTTGATCTGTAATATGCTTCTCAGTTTCGTCAATAAATTTCATTTGAAAAGAAAACAATCGTAATACAAAACTTGCGTTTTCCAGCTTAATATTAATTTACTTCTCATTTTTTATGTATCAATTTTGTTCAGTGTTGGTTTTGAATAAACATTGAAAAAGAAATTATAAAAATATGGAAAAAAATATATTTTTGAAATGTTAGTTATGAAAAGTTTTAGTTAAAAAAATTAAATAAATTAAATTAATGATTTGGCCAGTTGCCGTTTAGCAGGCGGCTGTCGATCAACATCTCTACTCTCTCTAATATCTTGGTCATCATCAACTTTTAAGCTGATTAGTGAACTATCGTTGCAATAAGCGAAATTTTTTGCATCATTCACATTGAAGAATTTTTCTAACTCTTTTTGGCGTTTTCGATATGCTGTTACTTGGGTACATTTCGCCAGCAAATTATTTCTTTTCAAAAATGAAGCCAGTAGTTCTGATTTTTTCTGATTCAAACACAAATTTACAACAATTCCATCCAATTGGTTTTGTGTGACTAGGATTGGGTCCTTTGATGTTTCATAGGATGTACCTTCACCAGAGTCGTATTCTGAGAAGGAATCCATGGATGTAGCTGCGGCGGTTGTAGTACTGATATCTGTTTGAAGATCAATACTTCGGTATGTTGGTACTGGAATGAATTCTGAGTGCGGTAATGGTAATTGGACACTTGGTACTGCTAAATAAGTTTTATTCTTTGCTTTCCTTCTATTCAAAGTTCTATGGTAGTTGATACATCCATAGCAATTTTCTTCTTGATGCGGGCTGTTGTCTAACCACATCATTGGTATACAAAAAGGTATAGATTTCTTCTTTTCACTTTTCCATTTCATAAGAGTTGAATAGCAATTAAAGCATAGTTTACGTCAGTGATAAACTCTTGCGAGAAATATTGTTTATAGGCTTCCAAAAAAAAATTACTCGCATTGCCACATTTTTCATCGCTTGCTATGAAACATCCACAAACGTTACAAAAATGGTCCATTTTACATTTTGGTTCCGACATTTTTAATACAATATGAAACCGATGCACTTAACTTAAATCACTCACAAAAGGAAATAAGTTCCAAAAAAATTAATAGCGAATTTTATCACGACCGAGCGAATATTAGAAGACATCAGCTTCAACTGAGTTTCGAGTCTTAACTGAATCTCCATTTTCGAAATTAGTTCGCTTGTATGAAATAAAAAAAAATCGCTACCTGTGCGGTGGTTGAAAACAAAAAAGTTGTTTTACTAATTCCTAATTCTTGGAACTTCCCTTTTTAATTACTTCTACCTAAATCATTATTTATTTAATGGTTTTGGGATTTTTAACGCAAATTATCGACTTTGAAATGAAATTTATTGAAGAAACTGAGGAGCATATTATATATCAAACCGAAAGCAAAAAAGGCTTAGTTTTGTGGAAAATATTTTGCAAAAAAATAATTTTTCCAACATTTTGCTTCATAAGCACCACAAAAATTTTCTAAATCAATTTTTTTAAAAATTTTAATTGTTGCACAGGTCTCTAGCAATAATTTGGCTTTTACAGATTAAAAAAATATCATTAGTCGACGAGTTATAGCCAAAAACCATATAAACAATATGCTGAAAATCGGCATTTGACTGCAAAGTTCGAAGGTCGATTAAAAAAAAAAAATCGAACTAACATAAACAAACGCCGCGATACGGGTCTTTTAATTTAGCCTCATTTTCACCCCTCACTCTCAGAATCGACCTAACGTTTGCTAACCTGAATTTGTTCCACAGTGTTATTCAGTCAGAATTCGTATGCGTTTTTGAGCCGTTTTAAAAAGATGGATAAAACTTGAATTCATTTTAACATGCTGAAGACCAAATAGCATTCAAACCAATGAGTTATTCCGAGCGAACCGGCGCCGAAGAAGGTCCGCTTATAGGCAAACAACAACCTGGCGAAAGTTTTGTTTATATTTATATCACTTCCGTCCATCCGTCTGTCCGTCCGTCTCTGTGTACATATAAACCTTGCACTCAAACTACAGGTCAGAAGTATAACTATATGTTAATGAAATGTATGGACGCTATTATCGGCCATAGGTCTAAAGCTTTTGGACTTAGTTCCTTACAAATGAATACTATGAGATCGAATTAAATTGCTTAAATATTATAATTTTCGATAGATCTCGGTAAAATTTTGTTTGTTTTTTTTTTTATTATACTTATTAATAAGTAGACCAAAAATCCTGTATATAAATGCTTAGTCATAGCCCGATATGATATTCTTCCCGATCTTCACTTATATCTATATAAAAACAATATTCTATAGTATTAACAGGCTAGGCGATTTCTTGTGACTGATGTTTTGTTCTACCGTTTTATCCCGATTTTTACCAATCGTATATTATTTGAAAGGTATTTCCATTTAGACGATTTGCAGATTTAGAGATTTTTAAATTTTTTCCTTTATTTTGACTAAATTGCTTTTAAGGTTGCTATTAATGCATTCATAAAATTATACAATGCTATGTGTGTGTTTAATAAATTTGTTAATGTGTTTGTAATAAAAATGAGTTTGCTTTGTGTATTGATTTGTGAATTGGGCCTTTATTTAATGAAAAAAAATAATTTCCTAAAAATTTGCGCTCGAATTTCGAGGGCCGGCATCAGCTAGTAATAATGAATAAGTAAAAAAAATAATAATATTAATTTGCAACCCATAAATATGGTCAGGATCGATCCATTTTTGGACCTAGTCTCCATATAAATATAGTATCCGATAACAATTTTCAATCTGTAGGCAAATAAATTAATATCAATGCCACTCAATTTTGGTTTATGCCAATTTTCTGTATCCAATTAGTTGGACCTAAGACCCTTTCCCTAAGAGTAGAGAAAATTTTCTAATCTTTTTTTTTAAAAAAATCAAGAATGATGAATATTATGCCAAAAGATTGGTTCCACCCATTGCTTGGCGGAAAGAGATTAATTAAACAATTGCCAACTGTGAGGTCCTTGAAAAATTTTCTTTCTTTGAAAGGAAATGAAAGTTAGAGAAACAATTTATTGTTTTTCATTCAATAACGCTCGGACTTATTGAACCGCCCTCGTATCTACAGCAAGTATTAGCTTTTGTTTCTATATATTTGAGAATTTAGGCATAGTTTTATAATATGATGTAGCAGAAATATTGTGGTTAAATAAAGTCTTTACGTTCTTATGTTATTGACTGTAACAGAAGTAGTTTGAAAGTTCTTATGTAGGTTTGCTTACAGAATTAGAAAATAGTGATGAGTATTTTTTTCTTTTCCTTTTTTTGTAAAGCCGGACATAGTGAGATTTAAAATTTTTTGTTTCTATTCAACACATGGCCAGTTTACAGCTCACTTATAAACACAACAGACTTATATATTGATATATATATATATATATATATATATTTATATGTGTGTTTAATCTTATTAAAGTTAACCCAACATAAGATGATCTCGACCATCATCATGTTCATCATTATTATACTTATCGTTGATAATTATATTTTCTTTAAAAAGAAATAACTACAACACCAGTAAACAAAAATATTTTTTTTTTATAATTTATTTATAAAGACGACATCAAGATCGTCAACACAACATTGGTTTTTATGTTTTGTGTGTGTAAGACCAGTAGTTCGTTTGGTAGAAATTATTTCTTTTTGTTGTATGTTATCCAAGTTAAAGAGAAACGTCTATAAAAAAATATATATAGCTACAGCCAACATAAGTCATAATCTTTAAGACCAATGAAATAATGTGAAACGACAGCAAATTCATGGAAATTCATAAGAATATAAATGGTAAGCAACGACTTTGTAGGACTGTACATACTTAGATTAAATCAAGGAGTTTAATAAAATTAAACCATAATTATAACATATCTATGGTAGTTTAAATGTTAATAGAGAATTATGGTTTACTAAATTAATGTGTAATGTAATGACTAGAACCAAGTCTGTCCACTCCATAGCGACAACAGGTGTACAGCCATTAAGTTCAAGTTTTATGTGGTTCGGATTAAATTTACAACAAATAGAAAATATTCCTGAAAAAAATGTGCATAATTACATTAAAAGGCCGATCTAGCCACGTGTTAACATAACTAAATTATGGTAATTTCTACAATTTACACAGGACAGAAAGAGCATCCAGAGGAGTGATTTAGATGCTACTCTTGCGTAGGATTTAAAATATTAACGGACCAATTTCAAACTTAACGAATGAAGACAGTAGGCTTTGACAGACAATATCAACAAACAGATTTTAAGTTAACTGACGATGTTGTAGATGACCGAAGAGAGATTAAAAAGTTTTAAAACACAAACAGATAAGGAAAGTCTCACTATAAATTTCAAAGTGTAAACACATATCACGGACGGTGAACAATTTATGCAGTTATGTATAAATATAGTTAAAGTTGAATTGCTTTTGTTTTTATCAATAAATAAAACTAGCAGATTCTAGCCTCGAAATTCGGGCACAAATTCTAGGAAATTTTATTTTTTCATTAAATAAAGGCCCTTAAATTCTGCTAATCAATTTTAGCCAATTCATAACTCAACACAAAAAACAAACTCATTTTTATTACAAACACATTAACAAATCTTATGAACACACACATAGCATTGTATAATTTTATGTATGTGTTAAATGCAATTTACTCAAAATAAAGGAAAAAATTTAAAAATCTGTAAATCTACAAATCAGCTAAAAAGAAATAATAATAATATAATATAAAATTTCATATAATATAAAATTGGGATAAAACGGTAGAACAAAACATCAGTCACAAGAAATCGCCTAGCCTATTAATATTATAGATTAACATTAAATTTGATTGTAAGAAAATACCAACATATTTCACTCATCAAAATCACATTGTAGCAAATTTGGGCTCATCATAGGGTGGAAATTATCTTTTATGGATGCTGTAAAGTACATTCTAACTACAACTTTTTCAATGGTATTTTAGGAAATATCAATTCATTTTCAGAAAGTATCTATTCTATTTCAGAAAGCATCAATTGATTTCCAGAAATAGTCAAATGTGGTTCAGAAAAAATCAGTTGATTCTCGCAAATATTCGAATTTATTACAGAAATCATCAATTGATTTTCAGAAGGTACCAGAAAATATCAAATGCATTTCAGAAGCCATCAAATCCATTTTAGAAAACATCAGTTCAATTTCAGAATATATTAATTTCAAAAAAATAGTCTAAACATATTTTTTAAGTATTACATTTCTCTTGCCACATTCCTCGTAAAGTACAGATGTGTTTTTTCGAAATTATGTCATCTAAATCGGGTGTCACAATGCAGCCAAAATTTCACTCCGGATTCCTATATATTGTAGGAGTATAAAAATTAAGCCGTCTTTTTCTTCCCATGAGTCCGCCCTTGTGAGTTTACTTTCCAGTGCATAAAAAGTAAGTCCAAATATTGGCAAAAATTTTCCGTTACTGCAAATTACTAACAGAAATAAATAAAACCTTCCTATATTGTATGGTGAACTGCTTCTTGATTGTGAAATTTAATTGAAATTTACTGAAATTTCATTTTGATATTTTTGAAATACATTTGTTAATTTCTGAAATACATTTGATAATTTCTGAAAATCAGTTAATGTTTCCTGAAATACAATTGAATATTTCGGAAAATAAATTGTTGTTTTTGACAACAATTAATGTTTTCTGAAAAAGAATTGACCACTTCTTAAAATCAATTGATTTACTTAGAAAAATAATTGATCCTTTCCGATAATCAGTTAAATTTTTCTGAAATATAAATGGAAAAAATATAGTGATAAATCACTTCGCGATAAATTACTGCTTGTGAATAAGTATTTTTTAGAACGATTCATACTTCGTGATACTTTTGTCAATCAAAACTTTAATTTTTACTCCCTACGTGTCTGCTGTCTGCGATTTTTAACCCTTTTCAAGTGATCTAACCGAGCTGAAACTTTGTAGGCAGGCAGACTCGTGGTGACGATGAAAAAAAATATTGCAAACAAATTTTTTTAATGTAGAATTTACAATCGTTTAGTAAGACTGAAACGATACATTAAACTTAATTTACGTAGACAGGGAGCATAATAAAAACTGGGTTTTTATGGGTTAGTATTTTTATTATAAACGTTTCTTTTCCTACTATAAATTTCTGTAAACGTAATTACAATTCCCCCTAATATTTTTATATAATTTTTGTTTTTTTTTTTATTCTCGATAAAAAGTTGTAAGTAGTAATATATTTGTTAACCTCCATTTTTATTCTTTTGATTTTATGAATATTTGAAATTTTATAATAACAAAAAATAGCTTTAGGCAATGGCTTCACGTTTTTGCTAATCTGTAAAAATGGATAAATTTAAAAGACATTATACAAATACTAGTTATATTATTGTTCCTGATGACTACATAAATTTCGCCATTATGGGGCATAATGACATCAACATTGATTTTATACAGGAACGATTGAAACAACCAAACTTTAGAACTATACCTGCCACACAATGTGAGGAAAAGAGTTGCTTTGGCTATGTGCCTGCTTTATTTTTGTATGGATTAGAAATTTATTCCGGTATGTCGCAACACAATTTTTTTAAGCTTAGGCAATGAATATCCTTGGATGAGATTTTAAAAGTTTTATTGATCAATTTTATTCAATTTTATAAAATTTTTAAATATGGAAATTCTCCGTACCTTCTAAAAAGATTTAGTTTCTGTCATTCGGCAAGAGCAAATTCTCTTCTTGTTCCAAGATATTCATCACTCATTATGAGTCGTTCATTTGCTGTAAGAGTGATAAGGCTTTGGAATACTTTATTGCCGTACGAGGAACATAAGTTCTCTAGGTCAATTTCTGGATTTAAAAAGGTTTTTTTTTTGAATATTTAGAAAAATAACTAATTAATAAAATAAAAAACTAAACAGTAAAATATTAAAAAAAGTAGAAGTTCTGTTACCACGGTTTCTAATTAGACTTGTTCTCAGTGGTTGTGGAAAATAGGGTTTTTTTTTATATATTTTTTTTGTGTGTTTATTTTATTCAGAAGGCTTTATTTTGAAGCTATGGAAATTATAATAATTTTAAATTGAATTGTTATAGTAATAATTTTTTTCTGTTTATTTTACTGCCATATGTATTTTCTGGATTAATTAGGCCCAAAGGGCTTGTAGTCTATTATGAACAAATAAAAAAATAAATTCAGTTTAAATATAATAGGAATAGAGCCAAATGGAAATTAAAAAAAAAAATTACAATGACAATAATTTATAAAATAAATCTGTGGTTATCTGGAATAACCGCGTATGTCCATTTTTGTCAGTTTTGAGTTAACGATGCCAAATATATTAATTTTTAACGCTCTTTACATGTGTTAAATTTTTTTTTTTTTTTTAATATTGACCATTTCTGAGTTTTTTCTTTAAATAATGACGTAACTTATATGTTTATTAAATTAATTTGCAGCACTATCGACGTATGTCAACCTACGTTTGATCGCTGACATATTGTTTTCTCAGAAAACGACACATAGTGACATACGTTGTTATTAATGAAAAAAGAAATGCAAAATTATTTTCGATTATTTTTCAGTTAATAACCACTTATAAAAACTTGTGTGTTTATTTCCGTTATTTTTTGTCACTATTATTTGTGATACGTTGTTATATTCTCATTCTAAGTCCCGTTAACTTTTTGTTAACGAACAAAAAAAAATCCATTTTTCAAGCAACAACAACTAATGTCTACATGGGTGGCTGCATTGGTAGTTTTCTTTTTCAAAGAAAACGACGTTTGTCGACATAAGTTTTTTTTTATCTGCACACAGTGTTATTTACATATTGTTTTTTCGTCCTTTTCTAGGATCAATTCCTCTGAAGATTTTTGACTCAAAACTTTATATAAAGTATTTATTGCCCATATCTACAGGACTGTTAAATAAAAATCTCTAAAAATTTTATATCGAGCCCGTAATTTCAAATATAGCGTTTTTTTGGCTCCTCTGAACATTTTCATTTTATGACATAAGCGGTTATTCTAGAAAACCATAGAAATATTGTGCATAAGTCAAATTAAGACTTTTGCAGCATTTGATGGGGTGCATAATGAAAATTTAAATTGTTCTATAGCTGCTTCTGAATACAATACCCTGTTATTGTATCCAAAAGTTGTGGGAATCAATCTAAATTAGTATATTATTCAATCCGTGTGTAAAGGTTACTATCATCTTACGAGATAAGGCTTATATACTAATAATCGTCCCACCATAAAAACTTTAAGTCGTAACCAATAAATATGATGCGAGAGTAAATATATTAATGAAAAACTCAGAGGCCTTAAAACATTTTGATCAGAATGCACACATTATACTTTTTAATTTTGAATTCAATATCTGATCTCCTCTGTCCGTGTTCTTGAATTGTCAGGAAAATGACAACTGCTTATATACTCTCACTCCGGAATTTCTTCTACTATTCCTACTCGCAATATGTGCTTTTTATACCCTATACCACTATGTGGTTTGGGTATAATGACTTTGTGCTGCTGTTTGTAACAACCAAAAATATTTTACCTACACCCATCTTAAATTATACCGATCGAAGCAGAATCACTATCTGATTCGATTTAACGATATCCGTCCGTCCGTCCGTCCGTCCGTCCGTCTGTGTGTCCATGTAAAGCTGCAGGTCGCAAATATAAATATATTTTGATGAAACTTGGTATTTAATCTTTTATCGGCCATGGGATGAACGCTATTGAAATTGGTGAGAATCGTTCTATGTTCAGACCTAGCCCCCATACAAATGGCCCCTATGAAATCAACATATATTGCCATAAGATCCAAATTATCATACAAATCTTAGTCAAATTGGGTTTGTATGTATATATTACATCCATTAATCAGTAGTCCAAAAATGATCCCTATTGGACAATTCTTAGTCATAGGCCCCATATAGAGCTGCTTTCCGATTTTCACTTAAATCTACAAAAAAAAAAAACAAAAATATTGCACTGATTCTTCTCAAATTTTGTTTGTATATATTTTTGCAAAATACAAGAGACTTTACCAAACATGGTCAGGATCGGTCCATTTTTGGACCGAGTCCCCATATGGAGATAATATCCGATTAAACTTTTTAATATCTGCAGCCAAAAAATTAATAAATATGCCACTCAAATTTGGTTTATGCTTATTATCTATGTCCAGTTAATTTGGCCTATTAGATGCGTATAGGGTATCATATAATCGGTCTAAACCGACTATAATTTTCTTACTGGTTTTCTTCCTAATTTTGTTCATTGGCTACCCCGTCAATTTTATGTGTAACGATATATTAAAAGATATGCTTTGTATATTAATCTGTTTCAATGCTGTAAATTGAGAAAATAATCCAATCATTTCAACACTATACAGGATTCTCAAATGAATTATTGGGTATAACAGCCAGACTTCTCATATCTAAATTTCTGCTTAGCAATTGACTTTCTGATTCCGTTAGCATGAGTGAAGCATTTTTTTAATACTCGAAACATGTACTCTTAGGCGAAAAATTTGAAACACCAATGAAAAAAAGGGCGAATGCTTTAAGTAACCTAAGCGAAAATATTTTTTTACAGAAAATATCCCATGATTTTCTTATAATTAGACTTTCAACTTTGTTGTAGATGAAACTGCTAACATCTTGATATGAAACATAATAATTTAGCTTTGTAAATAAAATTTAAAAATATATTAATTTTCTTTTCATTTCTCTCTTTTCAGGTAATAATCTTATAAACAGTAACTAAGGATTTATGTATGTATAAAAATAGTATAATTATAATATTATTGCTCAATAACATGGCATCTTTAATGAAAGTAAAACTGAATTTGATAAACACCTTAATGTTGTTCAATAAAATTTTTAGCAGTAGCTCTCTTTTGAAATAATCTTTATGAAGTTGTTAAGAGAAATTCGCTCTAAGGGAAGCGATAAAAGACTAACTAACTAAATTTCAGAAATAAATTTCGAAATATACTAAGGGTACATTTCATCTTACTCAGGCCCAATGACAACACTGTTAAGCAAAATTGTATTTTCTTTTCGGCATAACTCTTGATCCCATTCGATCACACTCTTAAAATTTATAACAAAAAACATTCACCATTTTTCAAAAAATTTTAAAAATTTTTATCACAAAAAGATTCGTACAGTAAAATTTAAAAATTTAAGCCCCTCAAGCGAGTTCCACCATATGTAGAACTTAAGCAATGTAGGACTAAAATGTTTTTACATAATAAAAAATGATTTTACCAAATTTTAAAAATTAATGAAGTGAAAATCCAATGGGATAAAAAATTACAAAATTACAAAAATATATTCTTGTTTTTTATTTTTTTTTTGTAATTATATTCTTTATTTATTTTTTTTTTCATTTTAAATTTAAAAATACTAGCAGATTCTTGCCCTCGAAATTCGAGCGCAAATTCTAGGAGCTTTTATTTTTTAATTAAATAATGACGCTAAAGGTATGCTAATCAATTACAGCCAATTCACAAATCAACACAAAAACAAACTCATTTTTATTACAAACACATTAACAATTTAATAAAACACACATAGCATTGTATAATTTTATGTATGTGTTAGTAGCAACTTTAAATGCAATTTGCTCAAAATAAAGGAAAAAATTAAAAAATTTGTAAATCTGCAAATCGGCTAAAAATAAATAACTTTCAAATAATATACGTTTGGTCAAAATCGGAATAAAATGGTAGAACAAATCATCAGTCACAAGAAATCGCCTAGCCTATTAATATTATAGATATGTACATAATTATAAAAAGGATTAAATTAAGAATATATCTATATTCGACTTTGACAATATTACAATTTAAATATTCTTAAGGACTAAACTCCACTATTAAAATGTTTATATAATTTACTCATATTTTCATATTGTTTCAATTTCACTAAGTAAAGATTTTCCAAAATTCTAAACTCTTTCAGAGTACTGCAACGGTCAGTAGAATGTTTTGTGTCTTTTTTCCTTCCAATTACAAAGTGAGCATAAGTCTGAAACAATTAACTGATAACACAAGGGCACAAAGTTTTTATTAAGTAAGAACTGAATGTTTCTTTTTAATGTCATTTGGGACGCTGAATTCAAATCTGCACTTGTTTTTGTTTTCTATGAGCTTGACTTTTCGCGATATACCGTTATGTCCAAAGTTAAGCTACTTTCCCTACATATAATGGAGTAACTTCAAAACGGTTTACCTTCTTCAGTTAAAAAAATCCAAAACTCGTAACAATATTATCTTTAAATCGTGCTTACATTGATTTTGAATTTTCCTAGTAATTTCAGAAATATCGCTGAAGTTTTGACAAAAGGAAACTTTTTTAAAAAGTCATAAATACGATTAGTACCTATAACTTAAAATGCAAGTTGGTGGACAAAAACGGAGATTAGATTTGAAATCAGCGACCTCAAATTAGTAAAAATTGCAATAAAGTTCCAGGAAGCACCAAAAAAGTTTAATTTTGTTCCCTTGTGTAATTACTACCATTAAGTTTAATAAGACCACTTTTTGCTTTGAAGATTCAAGTTATGTCTTCTAACCGTAACTCGTCTATCATTTACCTGATTTCTGACATTGGGTCATGTTTTCTATATATTCCGCTTGCTACAGCTGCTTTCATTAGACGGGCTTGGTTTTGCCGTCTAATAAGGATTTTTGATTTTCTATTCCCATTTCAAGTCTTAGCGTGTATGTTGGTGTGAAATTAGGAAGCCTCAATATTTTCTTTAAAAAGTATAATTGTAGTTTGTCCACTTCATCGAACAGAGGGAATCCCCAGACTTCTGCGCTATAACTTTGCATTGCTCTACAAACTGCCACAAATAGTTTTCACTTAGATCTAAGAGATATCGAGCGTTTGTTCCAAAAGTTCTTTATGCTGCTTTTTTACAGAAGCGGTTCTTATTTCAATATGTTTTTTGTAAATCATTTTTGGGGTCAACGTAACGCCTTTAAAATAGCATTTTTCATTTCATGACATTCTTCTTATTTATATCACCAGCAATAACGATTATAGAAAGATTCATTGAAATCTGAAGTGATGGGGTGAGTGATTGGTTGATCTAACCTGAAATGACCCTTAACTATTCAACATGAAAAAAATTATGAAAATCTTATAAAAGGCATACTTTACACATAAATTCTATCAGTTTATACTTAAAAGATAATTTCGTATTGGCGTCGAGAAAAAATTTTTTTTTATTAAAAACAAAATTGTTTTTTTAATTAAAATAAAAAATAAAATATTTAAAACAAAAAAAAAAAACATTAAAAAAATAGTTTTTATATAAAAAAATATTTTCTCGATACCAATATGAAATTATTTGAAAATTAAAAAAAAAATATTTTTTTTAAACTTTTTTTTTTATTAAAAATAAGAGAATATTTTCTTAAATGTCACATATCAGTTAAAAGAAATTCTATTATAAAAATATATAGGGTATACCCACCAAGTCATATACTACTTAGTCCTTCTTGTGCGTCTTATGCCGTGCAAACCTTTGTGTTTTATTGCTGTTTGTAGCCATTGTGCCATCCTTATCAACATCTTTGTTTTTTCCGCCCATATCCATCATATGTTATTAGCTTTTAATATTATTATGAGCATGATTATGTTTTTACAAGTGAACACGTACTGCACGTACTTTTGTTTTCGTTCGTTCACAAACGCTTTTTTTTTTTTTTTTTTGAAGAAAATTCTCTTTGACCATAAGTTTTTGCCAGTTTATGTAATATTCTCATCATGTATAATGTTGCAGTTTGTTTAAGTTGTTACTTTAGAATGAACCATGATTTTCTTACCATGTCTTATGAGACTCTTTCTCGCTATACATTCTTTGTAAATACTATATGGAAAACCATATGTGAACTTTTTCATAATGCTATTAAAATAAACTGAAATAAATATTAAAATACTTCAGTGTTTTCTATGCTATTCCTGGTAGTGAAATGTATTTGCTTTAGGTTAATGGTTCATTTCGATTTATGTTTATTTATATATTAGAAAATAATAATTTACTTAATATTTTTATGAAAGGTCTTTACGATTAGCTATTAAATCATTAGAATTATATCAGAATCTGACAAGAAAGAAATAATTAAATTACACACTAGCCAAATAATACATGGCTGAAACTAAAGATCAAATGAGTTAAACTTCGCTTACAATTATTCTTTTTGTAATCTTTTTTCCTTTTTAAAGAACTTAAAATTTAAAAAAAATACATTTTAATACTTATCCTTCTGTCGGTATCAATTTAATAAAGCTGTAGCTAATCTAGTTGCCTGTTGAAAGGTGTTAAAAATTTTAAAGGCTTTAAATGAAGTAGGAGAATCTGCAGAATTTTATACATTTTTTTATTTCATCATGACACCATAATGTTAATAAGGTCCTCTAAAGAACTATCTCTAGATCAATGATATATCTGCATTTTGTTAATCAAATTTTTACTACCCTACTAATTATAAGGTGTGATTGAGTTTATTGCCTGAGTGTATTTTGCATTTAAATTTTACTTTTATGCCGTTTTTTCTGCTAATTTTCGATTAACAATATAATTAATATGAAACTGTTTTTCTGTAAATTTTTTTAAAATTTTAAATGCAAATTTTTTCCTTTTTCAAATTGTAAGTACAAATACCGAAACATTTTTAAAAAACATATCTTTGTTACGTTTTGTAATTTGTAAGTCTTATTGTTTCAATACACTTCCACTCCTTACAAAATTCTTGAACAACATCTCATTTTTCATAGAAAACGAATTACAGACGAACAGCTTTACATATGTATGGCATAGTTTTCAAATATATCATAGATATTATTTTGGCCCAAAGGCATTTCAATAATGAAAATGAACCAGGTAAGCGGCTAAAAAACAGAGACTAATTCATTATGAGGCTTAACAGCAAATCAACAACATGTTAAATATTTTTTTTCATTATTTTTTTTAATTTTTTATCATTTATTTACATGTTCGAATACATATTTTCATAAATGTAAACACTTTGTCACAATTTTTCAATGTACTACTTTTCTTTCATACACTCAAAAATTTCAACAGAAACTGCCTATATGGCTTGTAGCTAAAATACAACTGCAACAGATATACAAATGTAATAAAAAAAAAACAAAAACACAACAGGAATGGCCAAACCAGCAACTTAGCATTTTTTTATCAGTAATTTTTTTTAGAAATATATTTGTAACTAAGATTTATTTACTACTGTGGATTGGCATACCAAGAGAGGTCTTATAATAGAATTTCAATTAAAAATCTTGGAAATTTAAAAAGTTGTACAGCTTTTTTGTAATTTTTGAGAATTTATGGAATATTTAATATTTTGCTTAACAAATCAAAAGACACGAAACGAACGCACATTTATTCTAGTTTAGAGTCCGAATTTTAATTGTTTCCTTGAAAAATCATGGAAAAAAAGCGCGTAATGGTTTTTTAATTCCGTTTTTTATATTTGGTAGGGCAATTTATTGAGAAAAATACAAAATTTTAAAAAAGTGAATTTGTAATGCGTTTAAGAAGTTCTCGGCTCCAAAAAAAAGTAAAAAATAGTTACAATGTGTACCCTTATCATGTGATCCTCCAGAAAAAAATTAATAAAATTGTTTTGTAGAAATGGCAGCCATTTGGAAATAAGAAATCAATTTTTCACTTTTTTTATAGCCCAGTGTACAAAAAATAATAAAAATTTTTTCGACGATCGAGTTTCATACGAAAGCGCCGTTAATTCTCTTTTCATTAAAATCGTTTCAAAAGAACTTGAGTTATCGTGCGAACATATTTGTTAAACATGGTTTCCAGAAAAACGAATTTAAACCTTTGACTTCAATTTTTAGCTAACAATAAAAAGTAAGCTTACATATGCTAATCAGCCCAATGGCTTTTTGGGCTCTGCGGGCAGTGCGCCCCAGGGGGCATTAATCGTTCTTCATCGCTTTCTGCAGCATACTGATGTTAATATGGTCTGTATCTCCCAAGCTAATTCGAATTTTGAAAAACCCTTTTGGGAAAATAGTTTTGACTATCTGCCAAAAAATCGAAAAAAAAAATTTTAAAATTTTTTAACAAGAGATTTTAACAAAAAAAAATGTTACCAGGTAACGCCACAATTTTTCTTCTAAAAAATCAAAGCTTATTATCACATGATCAAAACGTTCCCTCGGAGTATGTTAGAAAGTTATATTTTTCAATTTTTTGAAAAAAAAAATACATATCGCACCTGTACCTCTAAAGTGACTCAACTCAAAATTTACAAAATTTCCGTAGAGGCAAAAAACGTTTTTTTTTTTTATATTTACCATAAAACTTAAAAACAGTTGTTTCATGCTAAAGCATTGCGAATAATAAGAATACAACAGTAGTTGTTTTTGCGATTTTTTCAGTGATCATCAAAAAGTTTTTTGGGTGCTACTCAAAATATGTCTTTTTATTGGATTCTAAAGAAGCAATTCTTACAACACAAAGGGTTACAACTGTATTTTTTTATTTTGCGATAGACTAGAAACCCCGATGTTAGATTTTTACAGTGGATAGATATGACTATTATGTATCGTTTCCTTGCAAAAAGTGAAAATTGAAAAATTTGGAGTTGACTCACTTTAGAGGTACAGGTGCGATATATTATTTGGATATTTTGTTTAAAAAAAAGGGGGACAATTTAAAGTGTTTCAATTTAACCTTAGTTTACAAGATTGAGATCTTACATCAAGTTGTATAATACTCGACAAAAGATATTTGAAATATGAAAACACCAAAAAGATGTAGCCTAAAAGTTGAAAAAGTATGAATTATCAAATTTTTCTTCAAATCCGCTGAAATAAAAATGCTGCCCTCGCCAAATTAAGGACAGGATACCTACAATATTTGGCATTTTTAATCGGATATATTTTGTTAATAAGATCTTGTAGTCCAATTGTTGATTTCAAAAAATTTCTTGAAAAAACTTTTTTAAAAAGTAAAATTGGAAATTTTGAAATTGTGCTAAAAAATACGTACAATAGCAATAGACGAGATGCAAAATACTTTACATAAAATCATGTTGGTATCAGTAGAATACAAAAATATTGTTGTTGTGAACTATTTCAATGTCCTTCAAATGTGAGCTCGATTTTCTTAATCAAGTGGTCTGCGGCGCATTTATTGCCTGGGGAACTTGATATAACTTGGCTGCTCTTTAACTGATAATAGATTTTGTTATTTTATTAGAAAGATAATTTACTCTAGATTATAGTTTATTAATTAATTTAACTGAAGCGCAATTATTAATATAAAAATTTTTGTGAAAAACGATGTTTTTTTGATAATTTTAACAAATAAATTCATATTTGAAGTTTCAACTCAATGCGCATTCAGAAAGCATTGTCTGATTTGGCTTAAATTTTGCGCACTAAAGTTTTAGATCCAATGTCACCATAATCCGGTCCGCACGTCTTGAAATTCAAAAAAAAAGTGGCTTTCACCCTAATATACACATATATGAGTGGGTCAAATTGTAAGGGGCCGATGGGCTCATCGCAATTCTAGTTCGAAATGATTTTACGTATAGTTCCTGGAGCAAATTTACTTGTTATTTCCCATACTACCAGAATCGCGATGAGTCCATGGAGTAAAAATAATTGACCCACCCTAATATATATAATATACGAGTATTTCCACATAGCGTTCCGAAAATTGTCTGAAGTACTTCCTGCCATTTTTAGGTGGTCTTATGCATAAAATTTCACTTGTCGGTTTCGATTTGGTTTTAATTTGTTATTATTCAACCAGGCTTCAAAATAGTCATTTGAAACTAAAAACATTTTTAATTAGCAATATCAAAAATATTGCCAATTTGTCAAAACCGGGCTCTAATAAGGAATTAGCATAGCAAGTTTCAAAAATTACGGATTAACACATATTTCTTTAGCTAACTAGGTCTACCAATATTTATTTTTATTTTCTAGATCAACAAACGACCCCAAAGGTATTGAGATCTGCACATATGCGGATATGGATCTTTAAAAGAGCTCATAATGTAGGCCACCATATAGTCCTCCTAGAGAACTTGCACATGCCCGATAATAATTTTGATCTTTGTCCTAAAGGTTTCACCGATCTGTTCGAAAACAAGTGATAGTCTTCACCATATGTGTTTGTAGGTAAATCTCAATATGAATTCATATTCATATATAAAATTTATACAGAAAAGTAGTTTATTTAACAAGTAACTCAATTTGTTTGCTGTACATTGACTAAAGGCACATATTTGATTAATTTGCAATAATTTGTTTGAAATTGAATTGGTAAAGATGAGAATCGATTTAATTTTACTCTTATTTTTATTTCTTGTTCTTTCTTTCAACAATATTTCATATTTATTTTTAACACTGTAGTGAATTGGTATAAAAAAAGTTTGTTATCTACATAATGAATATTTAAATTAATGAAAATATTATTTACACAAAAAAAACCAGACATGTTTTTTTCTGGCTTTGCCATGAAGTAAATATGTAGATAATAGAACATAGGTATTCTTTTATTTTAATATAAACAAATTTTCTTTTGCATCCCATGCATAGTTTTTGCTAGTTGGTTGTCCTTGTTTTCGGAGTTTAAAGAATACATAAAAAGATCATTGGCTTTGTTTTAAGGAAAAGAAGACATGAATCTTTTGAAGTTTAGTAATACTTTTATAAAAACGACTTACAAACCATAAAAAAAAATGCACGCCATGCAATGTCACGACAAAATTATGTTTAAATGTTGACAACATTTAAATAATGTTTATAACGAAAAAATTAAAACATAAAACATAATTTTTTCCATACAAAGCCATTAAAATTCTTCTCACAAAATTTGTTTATTATCACAAGGAACCAAAATTAAGACTTTTAGAAAAAATTCAAAAGTTTTCAACCAATCAAAAACTTACTTATGAATATGTTGTTTATATAAAAATGTACAAAAACTGTTGTATCTGTATATGTTTATATTAACTTTAACTTTTCAACCCCATGCTGGTGTAAACAACATGCACCTTACACTAATGACCAAATGACACGATATGTTTTACACTTGTATAATATAAAAGTATGCAAAATGTATACAAGTTCTTTTAAGCACAGTTTTCACAAGGGTTGTTCTAGGAATGTTGAGCTAAATTACACTATCATGTGGTATTTAAATTCACTGGACTTTTTGAATGAAGACTTGTTTTAAAACTTGTTTTAATATTCTTTTTATTCAAATTTTTTAAAGAAATCACAGAACTAAAAATCGCTATCACAAACCAAAAAGCATTTATTGGGCTATAGAATAATGTTAAAACAAAAAAAAAAAAACAAAAATGTATAAATTTCGAATGAATTCGTGGCCATCTTTCTTGATGCTCTTCATCGAATTCTGCATATCTTTAATTTAAATCTCTGTTGATTCGATTTTATACCGATTGATTTCTTATTGTTGACGACTCCTCATAAATTGGTAGCCTACTATAAACCTAGAATGCTTGGAGTTCATGTGCCCCATAGCGATAGTTTTGAGTTTGGAAAGGGTAGAAAACATATATGGATTTAAAATGGTGCTCAAACTCAACCAGATTCCCTAATAAAGTTCGCAAGATTTCCTAGTGAAACATTTACTAATTAGCATGAAGAATCTTTTTCCTACACAGAGAAAAATATCTCGCCAACCCAATTGTTCCAAGGTTTAAAACGGAATTTTCTATTGTATTGACAGAAATTTAATAGCAGCTAACCATTTTTTTATTATATAATATTTACGGTAATTAATTTTCTTGCAATTCGGTTGGCAATAAAATCGGGCCTTTACACAGTACTAGAATAGCCCAGCACTCGAAATTCGAGTGCAAATTCTAGGAAATATTATTCATTAATTTTTGTCTTCCAATGCTTTTTTAATCTATATATATATAAAAATTTATGAATATTTAAAAAAAATTTAGCAATTCACAATTCAAGACAGAGCGTCTGACATATAATTTAAATCATTCGCATTAACAGGGCGTAACGAATTATTATAAATATTTTATTTTATTTAATATATTTTTAAGACAGATTAAACACAAATTTTATCATGTTCAGCTTCTCCTCCATATGAACTATAACTAAGCCAATTTTCACACTCCTCCGCGCCTGCATATTGCGTGAGCATATTGCTCATAAAATCCCCTGCCTTCACATTGGCATGGCTGCTATAGAAATAATCTCATGACACACCCATTTATTCAGTGATAGTCCTTCGAAATACTTTTAATTTGAAACCACTGTGTCTCCTGTCACTTTAGGAAAAAGATCTAACAAAACAAAAATAAAACAGAATATTTTTTTATTATATTACATTCACCCTAAACATGAAATGTGTACCAAGAAATTTCATGAAGGGGCTTATAAGAAAGGTATTTAGAATAATTCTTACTGTGGATAATTTTATGTAGTAGGCTGGTTGGAAGGTTGGTTCGAGTGCCAATACACCGTGTGTGAAATCAATCAGCAGAGTTTTGTGAAACAATTGCGAATAAAAACACCGTTCGAAAGGAATATTTCAAAAGTTGAGGATCCACCCTGTGACATTAAGATAGTGGATACCTTCAGTCAGCTCTAAGTCTGATATCCCAGATAAATCGCACAGCATGTATCTGACTACTATTTTGAACTTAATACTACTCAAAGCTTCATATTAAAATAAAAGCTGATATTCTGTGCTGAAGGTCGAGTTTTCTTCGAGTATCTCTTCTACTCCTACGTAGGAGAGATTTTGTCTGTCTTAAGTTTTAGTCAAGCTACGTATGCCCTGCAGTCCTACATGTATCAATGTTCCTTCTTTTTCGCTGATCTTAAAAAATACTCTACGATTTCTCCTTTAATGAAATATAGTGAAGTTACGACTGTTGCCGCAGAAGAAGATTCAAGAGAAGTACTGGTACCTTTGGCAATGGACTCATACAAGAGTAATCACGGAAATATGGCTTAGCTTAGACCGTTTCTCCTTGTACTGTCCTACCAGAAAGGAAGATGTAATATGAGAGTTAAGAGAATGAAGTGCCAAATAACTATCGACTAAGATGCCTACAATTCTCTCGACCTTATGTGAGTATAAAATTCTAAAAATTTTCCTGATAGCCAGAATCTTGTTTTGAAAGACACCAGTAGCATACAAGAAAGATGGAGATTGGTAACGCAGGAGAAGACACACGCACCTACACCACAATTTATCTTTGAGCCATCAGTTAAGAAGCGTATGTGGAACCCTACCGTAGTCTTTTCTATAAGGCAACTTGACTTGAACTTGCCATTAAATAAAATTCAAAAATATAATATGAAGTAAGGCAGCGAGACATTCCGAGGGACAGGTCAGAATTGCATCAGTTACTCTAATGCATGCAGACCATTGCGTAGCGTATACTAGGGAGCTATAGGTGATAGTGGGGCATACGATCGACGTATGTATCCATTAACCAATTTTTGAGTTCAAACCTGACTTCAAACCGAACATCTTTCTACAGGTATAGAGAGGTACCATTGCCTTTTAAACTCTGTGTTCAATTTAAATTTTTTATGAGAACGTCCAAGATGGTTTCCAGTTATTTAGCATTGACAGATAGGGTAAGCTCGCAGCCATTCAGCCGAAGAAGTCTGAAGCTTGGCTTGGCTTTCGCAGTAATATTCTAGCTTGCTTGAATTCTGGTGGTTCAGTTGCTGAGAGAGTACAGTATCCACTGATCATGTTATCGCTTGGCACATTTCACAACATACCTAATAGCGTAAATGACAACTTTAACCCCTTGATTGTCGAGTCTTACAAGAACTGAATTAATAACGGCTAGATTACAGCATCTTGGGGTGCTATACTAACTTGTTTTGACCTCACACTAATACCCAGAGAAACAGTTACAATTCAAGTGTTTATGATGATATTTATCCAATCGGTGATCCACGAAAACACGATTAACATTATTGAACGCCCATTCTATGTCTAGGAAAGCTATAATATTGTATCGTCTGAGCTCAAAACATTTCCCTAGTACCCTCTCTAATTCGTGACATAGAGACATAGAGAGATATGATGATCCCTCCTACTTTAGTCTTATGTTAGCGTCCCTAAGTCCTTACATCTTTTTTGGAAGAAATGATGAAATACTGATTCGCTTAAACTCTCTGCCATTTTCGTGGCCTCTCTTACTTTCCTTTCTCCAGTTCGACGAACATGAAGGCATAGTCTGTAGTAGGCTGTTACTCTTCGGAAAAATTATCATAACCTGAGTTTTTGGGTCAGATCGATTTCAAAAAATCTGAAAAAATTCTGAAGGTACTTTTGGGTCATAAGAATTGATATGCTGCTTTAAAAGTTGCAAAAATATAAAAATCGTCTTATATTAGATTGCCCTAAATTTTCCTAGGATCCGTTTTATAATACATACCGAAATCAAATATAGATTTTTAGTATTTGTTATATCCATAAATCATCACTTTAAAATAAAGATTTCAGAATCAATTTTAATTATAGTCCCCATAAGACTCACTCTGAATCTCACTCTGAACCTGGAATCTAACACAGTAAGTACACCGGCCATAAAGTTTACACAATCCGAAAATATGACTTAAATTTGATGAACGCTTATTTTTTTATAGCGACTAATGATCGTACCCAGTATCATACACCCAAGACCCTATTGCGTAGTTCATAGTATAGAGTCGACCTGGCACCTATAACTTTTTTACCTATTTTTAGTACTTGATGGTATGTTTTAAGCCTTTGTATTCAATACAAACTTTTCTTCTCTTTCCCCAAAATCAGCTTTTTCTATTGGTGTCTCAATTAATATTTTACAAATATGATCCTTTTTATTTTGTTTTATAAAAATTTGTAATTAAAATTTTTTAAACTCTTTCTTTTAACTGATACTCTCTATCTGTCTGTCTGTCGTAGGGCAACCCCACTTCCCTTATCCAATTGATCTGATACTTGGCCCATAGAGTTGTTGTGATTACAGATTAGTTTTGCGGTAGTCACGCACAGTCACGTAGAGATTCAAAACTCATATGCATAAGGAAAGAAAGAGTTTTAATAAAAACTTTGTTTTTTATGGGTTAGATTACTATTATTTTTTTCCATTATTTTGATTCCTCGATAAAAAGTCTTAACTTCCTATATGTTACGCAATTATTATATAGATTTGAAACTGTAGTTTTGGTATACTTAGTTTTTCATTGGATGTTGTTTAAAACTACATCAAAAGAAGTCTTTCCTTCCAAGTCAATGTAATTTGGATAAATTACTAATTACTAACCGCATTAAGGTAACTTTTGGTCCATTAAATAGTCCTATTTTAGCTAACTGGGACTTAAAAATTATTTTCTATAATTAAAAAAATTTGTTAGAAAGTTTCTCTGGCAAGATAATGAATTGCCTTAATAGAGTGTCCAATTACAAATATGTTAGTTTATGATGATATTTTAACTGTATCATGACAGTTCCACTCTATACTTTTCACACGTCTTACGTTTGCTGACCAACATGAACCAACCAGATATTCGGTATGGTTGTCATTTTTGTTTGCTGTTAAAGTTATTGCAGAGGAAGAGGAAATTTATTCTTTAAGCAGCCATCTTTTATTGTACATTTTTATTGCCGGTAAATTTATTTTTTTTTTTTTTTTTTTTGATGCAGTAATTACTCAACACTTGACTAAACTTAAATATAAAAATTACTACATACGAAGGATTTGTTCACAAAATAAATAAAAAAAATAAAGAAAGAAGCTACATAAAAAAAACTGTAAACAACATGGCTTCTTTTCATTATTATAGTTTTTTTTCTTTCATACTTATGAATTGGTAGCCAAGCATAATTAATTGTTGTTGTTTTTATAATAAAAAATATATCAAAGAAAAGAAATATAATTTTATTTTCATAACAAAATAAAAGGTGTGAAAAACATACTTTTTTTAATAGTGATACAGGGACTTCTTCTACTCAAAAAAAGGATCAAGTTTCCTCTTTCTTATAATAAAAAAAGTTTTAAAGTAAAAGTGATTAACATGTTAGGGGTCAGTTTGCTTTTAATTTTATCATACTATAACGAACAATACAATGTATGACAAGCGATTTTGTGAACATTTTTACTTTATAGAAGAAAAAGACAAAAGACTTAAGACACGAACTTTAAGATGATGTACTTGTGTTTTAATACAAATCAAGTCAAATGAAAATAGTTTATAAAAAAGCCTTCAAAAAATAGTTGTTCGAAGTGGTACAAGAACTATTTGAAATTCGTATATTTTGGTTTAGTTTAGGTTTACGATGATGGCCCATTATTATAATTATAAAAATATTAAAACAAATTTAAATTTTACACAATATATTTTATATATTTCAAACATTCTCTTAAAGAATAATAAAAAATTTCAACAAAATTAAATTTTACAAAACATAACTGCACAAAAGATTTTTTTCTCAAATGTTCTTTTAAAGAGTAATAAAAAAATCACAAAATCTTTCAAATGCTTTCCGGCATTTTTCATCAATAAAAATTTATATAAAAAAAAAAATACTACACCTATTTATCAAAAAATATAGGTTTTTGATGAGCAGCAAAAATAAATATTAATCAAAATGCATATTAATATTCTAAGTTGTCATAAAATTTAAACGTACAGTTTAAAAAACATTAACAACAATAACTTTCAAACGCCTCAGACAGCTTTTGTACTTTGCCGCAATATTGCACGTAAAAGGTGTTAATTTATGTTGTCATTTGTAAAAAACTGTGCGTGTTCAAAATAAAAAAAAAATGTTTTTTAACCAAGCAAAACATGTTTACAAAGATGTACGAAATTATTATATTAATAAGATAAATAGCTTGCTTGAAAATAATATATATAAGAAAAAGTAAATTGCTAAACTTCGTAAAACTGACAATTGTGACATTTATTATAGTTTATTAAAGATTTTTTTTAAAGCAAATAGATTATCAAAAAATAAAAAAATATGACAAATTTAACAAAACTACAAAATTATATAAATATGTATACAAACAAAAATTTACTACAGTTATTATATTTTTTTGGTTTGTTAGTCACACAACAAATAAAGCAATTTCAATACCGATTAGTTAAAGCTTAACAATTCCTAGGAAAAATATTGATGTTGAAAAATAATAAAGAAAAAATATTTTTTAATGTTAAACCCTTACAAAGGCTAAACGAATTTGTTAACATGCTAAACGAAACTGCAGCCATTTCTTATACTGCAGCCATTTCTTATACTAAAAATAGTTAAAACTGAAATACGAAAAAAAAATTTAATAAACTACAAGTAAGGGTTCGTTTAAAAAAATATTGCAACAATATGACAAAAAAGAAACGACAACCAATATCACTTTGGTTACTAACCACAAACAATGACTTATAATCGTGCCAATATAAACTAAACAAATTTTTAAAACTCATTTTTTGATATATCTTTAAAATACCTTAAACTGCAGCTGAGTGTTAAAATGTAGCAACTTTTCTTTATCTTGGTCAGAAAAAAGAATGCATCCAACGAAGATAATGAGCTGTCTTGAAACTGGATATTGTGAATATTTGAAGTCAGTTTTTAACTACCCTCTAAAGTATATTTTATTTACTGCTTAGGAAGTCATGATAAATCACTTCATATTATGATTTTTATTAACATCAATTTTTATTAACATTAAATCAGTTCTGTGGCTACGAAATATTAGAATATGTTTTTGATTTTAAGATACACAACTAAAATGTATCTATGAAGATTTCCAGACAGTAAGCTATTAATACTATAGTTAATATGCAAAAAATATTATTGTTTTTGATAGTACTGCATAAAAAATAAAAATGAAAAATATGCGAAAAAGTGCTTTAATGGAGACTAACATTTTTCGTGATATCTCAAAAACGATGCGCACTTACAGTGATTATAAGCTGCTGTTATTATTATTTACCAAAAATTCAGAAAAATCACACATTGTTCATTTATTGCCAAAAGTTTAAAGGGGTTGAAACTTGAATACGTTAGGAATATATTTCAAAACTCTCAAGTAGATGTAATATGTGTAACTGGAAAGATAAGGTTTCAGATATGCAGTATAAGATAAATGGTTATACACTTTTTCATACTTGTAGAAAGGAAAAGAGAGGTGGTGGTGTTGCAATATATTGTAAAACTAACTATTAAAATCTAAAATTATTACCGTGCCTCAAAATGCAACTATTGAAACTATTAACGTAGAAATTTATGATAATGCCTATAAAGTTCTTGCTTCACGTGTATACAATCCGAATAAGTTTTTTAGTCTTGATCCATTTTTCAAAGATTTCAACAGCCATGCCATACACTGTGACTTCTTTTTTACCCGTAGTGATTTCAATGTAAATTTGCTGGTTAATGATAAACAAAGCTAAGACTTGTATGACTTGGTTAACTCAATTGGATTATCTATTGTCACTTTGCAAACGCCCACACGATTTTCTACCATTGAATCTGATGACTTGTTTATACTTTCTGATCCTGAATTGCTATTGTTGTTTGATCAGATATAATTTGTATCGGACCATGATCTATTATTTTGCTTAATAAATATCAGAGAAATGAAACCTTGCGACTCATAACATATAGAGATTTCAATTCAATTGACTACCAATACTTGGATTATAAGCTTTCTGCTTTTTGCCGTTATATGCCTTCAGTTGATAGTAAGCTATGTACTTTGCAGAATATCTAAAATAGAAATGTTCCTACGAGTAGTTTTTATATAAAAAATTGTTCATGTCCGTGGTATACTGCAACAGTTAAATACTCAGTCAATAAGAGTTGCTTATTGTAGGCAGAGAAATCAGACTAATCTTATAGTAAGGCAGGCAAAAAATCGTACTATGCTCAAATCATAACAGCTATGGAATAATGTGAAGAAATTGGGTGTACATTATCATAGTAAACCAAACTGTTCTTTGGACCAAGTTCAAATTAATGATTATTTTTTTGCTAATATGTTGACTTCTTCTCGTGATAATAGTCTTCAATCAAATCTTTTTTTCCAATATGAGTTAGACCGATAACAATACTTCCAGTTCTCGCCAAAAATTTTTGAATTGTAACTTTAGTTATGACTTGTTATATGAGATAGAAATTGAACTATAAAAGAATTATATTCTAATACTGAAATTAATTATAAATAATTAATAATTAGTTTTTAGCAAAAACGAGAGCATCTTCTTTTTTATAAATTATTTTTTTTCCAATATCAATTAATTATTTATATATAGAAAATTCTTACATGAATTTACTTCTGAATTTCTGGATAAAAATTTTGAACTTCCAATGTAATTTGGGATACCCTCAATTAATTATTAATATTGTTTAAATTTTAAAGCTTTACAATAACATCTTTGGAATTTGTTCAACATTATACCCAAAAAGTTCTTCCTTTGGAAGCAATGACAACTACTTGAGTTTTTTTTTTCCTGGGTAGTCGATGGTACATTACTTAGGAATATATGCTATATCACTTAGAATTCGTTCAAAGTCATATCCCAATAAGTTCATACTTTGGATGCAATGAAAATGATAATTAGGGATATGCTATACCTTTTATACCCTAAACGCCAGTGTGCAGAGTACATATTACTTATCCTTATAACAAGCACCGATTACGTGCTAAATAGGACAGCTGGGTTGCTTATATGGACTGAAAAAATTCGCCGGCACCCTAAGCATGCTGAAAATAAAAATCGTCAAAATCGGTTCCAAGATTTCAATGAATTTAAAAAAAAAAAAATATTGAAAAAATATGATTTTTGTTATTTAAAACTTTGTTGTTGTTGCTGTAATTGTGTAGTGGTCATTATGGTTGTAGCATTTACGTATCGAATATGTATGTATCATTACACTCTACTTGTCATATTAGCTTGGCTGACATTGTCAAACTTTTTCTTAACGTTATCTCGTAATAAGTAAAAGAAATCAACGTTATGAAAGAAAAATAGTAATAATCAAAAACGATATTTTCTTAAAAAGTAGAAAGATATTTATAAAAAATTTAATGAAAATAAAAATTGGAAGACTCTATATTATAACAAGTTTTTTTGTTTCCAATTTTTCCACTCTAACATAGTTTGTATATAATGCTTCGATGAATTCAAGATATTTGTTATGTAGAAAAACTCTATTGTTAAGAATTTTAGAAGCATTTCTTCTTAAATACATTTAAAGGTTGTTCTTAAATATTTATCCGATTATGATGTCTTTTCTACAGAGTCAACGTAAATCGGAAGAAGCATAAGAAAGTAGACTTGACCAAAAAAAATTTAATAAGTGTGGCAACACAAAATTTTGAAGCTCTCAAAATAAAGCAAAGTATGATCCCTTACCATGACTTTGGGTAACGGCGACTGCTTTGAAAAAGTATTTCTCTTTGGTTTCTTTGGCATCTAAATAGTTTTCCCACTTTAATAATAGAAAAATTATTCAGTTTCTCAGAAAGAAGTTAATTTTTTCTATAATTTTTTTAAATAAATAAAGAAGGAATAAAAAATAAAATTATATATACTGTTAAAACAAGAGAAACAACTAACTTTAAATTCAAATAGTGTTAGAATTCAAAGGATGACACAGGTCTAGGGTATGAATCATTCGGCACAGTTGAATTTAACACTCTCAATTTTTTGACATGTCTAATCAGAAACTTTCCAATTTATTTTTTATTTTATTTATTTTTAATATTTTTTTAACTTTTTGCCTCATCTTTTGCATAAGGGTGGTTCACATAAGTCCATCACAATTTAGATTTAAGGAATTTCTCGGGTAATAAGAATAATGAAGGAAATTTAAAATCAAATCATAATTTTACAGAAAACAGTTTCTACATAAAAGCTCATAGATTCCAATAAAATAACAAAAATATGACGATTTTAAGATTTAAATAAAAAATTTATATATGTTCACTTTTCACTACAGCAGGTAATTGCTAATTTAAAGTGTTCTTTCTATAGAATCCTCCTATCTTTTTCATTCTAAATATTCGCACAGATTGTAAACCAATTTTTCGCAACAAATTCGTCAAATTTTAAGGAATGAACCCAAAAATACTAATATATTACAGTGGCTGTATTTTAAATGAGAATGCTTACTTTCTATAAGTAAGAATTTTCGGCCCCATTAGAAGCACTGTTTTCAACATTTTCTTAGTAGTCGGAGCAGTTTAGCTTCTTACCAAACTATTTTCCTTAACCCTGCTTATCACTAGACTAGACTTACTATGAAAGTATTATTTGTGAAACAAAAATTTCTGATAGCATTCCAATGGAATTTTGATATATGTTATCTATTGACTGATGGATGTTGTTATCACGCTCAACGGAGACCAATACTTATAGATGTTGAAACGGTTTGCTTTTTAGAACTACAGCGAGAGAGATTTCCTTTCAAACCATTGTCACATAACCAATCCTGTTTTTGCAGAGTTGCAAAAAGAATTTAGCAATTAGGTGATTTCAAGAACTTACATTTCGTTAGTCGCCAAGGTCTCTTTACCTTACTGAATTTGATTTTTTTTATAGTTATTTTTAGCAGCAAAGAATACATTTTTTTGATATAAACCAATATATCGATATATACAACCATCCAAGCACCAATGAGTAACTTTTTGATAATATTTCTCACATGCGTCACCCAGCGTGGGAGTTATTTGAATTACATTATTTTTGAAAGTTATTAAAAAGTACTTAAAGGCAACTTTTGGAAATTAATTAAAAAAAGTAATTAATGTAGCAACATTTACCAGCCACCATGATTAAACAGTTACTAGCAGATTCCAGCGCTTGAAATTCGAGTCCAATTTTTAGGCAACTTTATTTTACAGCTTAGCCAATTCACAAACCAATATTTTTATACCCTATACCACTATGTGGTTTGGGTATAATGACTTTGTGCTGCTGTTTGTAACAACCAAAAATATTTGACCTAGACCCATCTTTAATTATACCGATCGAATCAGAATCACTTTCTGAGTTGATTTAACAATGTCCGTCCGTCCGTCCGTCCGTCCGTCCGTCCGTCCATCTGTGTGTCCATGTAAAGTTTGTAATCAACCTGAAGGTCGCAAATATGAATGTATTTTGATAAAATTTGGTACATAAGCTTTTATCGGCCATGGGATGAACGCTATTGAAATTGGTGAGAATCGGTCCATGTTCAGACCTAGCCCCCATACAAATTACCCATATGAAATCGACATAAATTGCCATAAGATCCAAATTGTCATATAGATCTTACTCAAATTGGGTTTGTATGCGTTCATTACATCCATTAATGAGTAGTCCAAAAATGATCCCTTTGACCCCATATAGAGCTGCTTCCCGATCTTCACTTAAATCTATTAAAAAACAAAAATATTGCACTGATTCTTCTCAAATTTTGTTTGTATATATTTTTGCAAAATACAAGAGACTTTACCAAACATGATCAGGATCGGTCCATTTTTGGACCAAGTCCCTATATATGCTATATCCGATATAAACTTTTTCATATCTGCAGCCAAAAAAATTAATAAAAATCCCACTCAAATTTGGTTTTTGCTTATTTTCTATGTCCAGTTAGTTGGGCCTATGAGATAGGGTCTCTAAACGCATGGTATAGGGTATCGTATAGTCGGTCTATACCGACTATAATTTTCTTACTTGTTTTGGCTTATTATTATTCCGAATGAAGAAAACAAACTCATTAACAAACACATTAACAAATTTGATAAACACACACATAGCATTGTATAATTTTATGTATGTGTTAGTAGCAACTTTTAATGCAATTTACTCAAAACAAAGGCAAAATTGTAAAAATCTGTAAGTCTGGAGAACAGCTAAAAAGAAATATCTTTGTTAAAATCGGAATAAAATAGTAGAACAAAATTATCGGTCACAAGAAATCGCCTAGCCTATTAATATTATTGATTTATACAAACTAAATGTTTGTAACAAACATTACTGCTTATTTCATGACCACAACTGTTGTATAATATTCATAAATTTTTTATTAGTGTGAATTGTTTACCTAACCATAATTTGAAGCAATAAAATATAAGCAAATATATATCTCATATGGATTTAGTGCCAAATATTATTTAATGAAAAGTGAAATTTGTATATTATTTATTAATTTTTTTATTTATTTATATTTTCTTTTTTTTAACTTTTATTTGTATCGTTAACATCGTTCAACAATATTTTGTTTGTAATTTCCTTTAAAAATCGTGTACTGTTTAATATTTTCGTTATGGACAAAAATTCAATCTCATTTTTTTTTTATTGTTGTTAAAGTTATGATCTTTAGTTTCAAATGTTTTGCTTTATTTCGTTTGATCGGAAATCGTGATTTATATTTTTGTAGTGTGCAAAAAACGAAAAAAAAGACAGACACAGAGATAATAAAATGTTTATGACAAAACTACGTTTTTATTGTTTTTTTACAAGTAAAATTTGTAAAGATTTGAATTGAGTTTTGTTGTCATGATTGTAACTTTAGTTAAACTATTTTAGACGGGTCAATATGCCGATTCGATATGTTTTGGTTGTTTTTTCTAAATTTCTTGCTATAAATAATTTAGAATTTTTAAGGGATTTTTTATTTATTTATGCATTAGGATTTTTTATAATTTTTTAACTTGAACAGAGAAATTTAGAAATTCTGAGGTTCGATTTGGTTTCAGGATGCCAAAATCATTAATATGGTATACTTAGGTCCTTAGGTCTGTAAATTCATCGATTGTTTTCTTTTAGCGAGAAAAAAACAAACACATCCAGTAAATATAGTGGACGTTTTCGCCGATAATAATTTAGATTTTTGAAGAGATTCAAAAAGTATTGTAAAGGCGAAGAACACTACTTTAGAAGCCTTAATCACTTCTGTAAAAATAATATATCCAAAAATTTTTTTTTGCATTCGTAGGTTCAGATTTTGCGATAAGGTGCAGACATAGTATAAAAATTATTAACTTTATGTTTTTTTATATAATAAAATAAAATATATTTATCTATATATATAAAAACGTTGGTGCATTTGTTTGTAACGAATGATCTCCGGAACCATAAGAGCTGTCGAGGTAAGATTTGCAACATAGGTTCGGTCGAGCTCTTCTGTGTTTTTTTTTAGTTTTAACCCTCTACCTGGCGTTCGGGTCAAGTTATAAACAAAATTCTTATTTTCAGCGCGATTTGACTGCAATTCAGAATGTATGTATGTTTCGTCATAAGAAATTTTTTATTGTATAAATGGACCCGATAGGTGGCGCTGGGTTAAAGTTATTTCGAATATTCTTATTTACGGTGCGATTTTAATGAAACTAAGAATGTACATATATATATGTTAGATGATGCCAAATATTTTTTATTAGGCCCGGTAGATGGCACTGCCGTTCGAAAAATTATGAGTTGTAAAATTTATATAAATTTTATAAGTTACAAAATTCACAAACAATTTTACATATAAATATTCTAATCAAAAAGAAAGGAAAAAGCCGCTACATTATTGCATGGTGGTCGTATAACTTATTAAGCACGGAAATCACCGTTAAATGTACAAACAAATGAGAAGGCCGTCTGTAATATCAAAAAATATTCCAGTATGGCAAAAGTTCTGTTAAAATGCAGTATTATTATTTGGGATGAATGTACCATGGCTCACAAACATTCCTTAGAAGCATTACATAGAATACCTGCTGAAAATCATCAACATTATGGAGTAGCGTTCAAACTATAAAATTAACAACAAACATGCGAGTACGATTACAAAATGATCCAATTGCTGACCAATTTTCAAAACAACTACTTGATCTTGGTAATGGTAAAATCAATATTAACCCAACCAGTCAAACTATTAAAATATCCACAAGATTTATGTCAATTTATATCGTCAAACGGTGAATTAATTGAAAATGTATTCCCCGACAATCAAGATCAATATCGTAGTAACCATGATTGGTTAAGTGAAAGAGCTATTTTCCCCGCAAAAAATGTCAATATCGATGACGATGACGATAATATTAATGTTATTATTCAGAACATGATTGATTGTGAAACGTTTTCTTTGAAATCTCTGGATAGTGTTGTTGAAAAAAATGAAGTCAATTATATAATAGAATTTTTGAATTCACTTGATGTGCCCGGTCTACCGCCACATTTGTTAAAATTAAAAGTTGGTTCTCCAATAATTTTGCTACGTAACCTCAACGCTCCGAGACTATGTAATGTAGCCAGGTTAATTGTTGAGAAAATAATGCCCAATGTTATTGAGGCCACAATTCTCAAAGCAAAATTTAAAGGAGAACATGTTTTGCTGCCAAGAATTCCTATGATTTCTACCGACACACCGATAACATTCATGGGCTTTGCCATGATCATTAATAAATTTCAAGGATAATCATTGCAAATATATGGTTTGGTCCTCGAAAACAGTTGTTTTTCCCACGAACAACTATATGTGAATTGTTCCCGTGTCGGAAAGCCAGAAAATTTATTCATTTACTGTAAGATAATGAAACTAAAAATATTGTTCACTCTTATATGTTACAATAAATATTTATTTTCATTTTCATAAAAAAACATGGGTTTTCTTTAACAGTTTTCAAATTATATTAACAAATGCACAAACGTTTTTTCATATAGGTATATACAGATTCGAACTAAAATAAAAAATTCATTGAGAGCAAAACAACGTTTGCCGGGTCCAGGTAGTATATATATATCAATTCCTCACCATGTTCATGTGATGACGATGAATTTGATTGCAGCAAATAAATCTAAGTAATCTTAAATGACAAAGCGTAAATTTTTTATTATAGTAAAATCATAAAGCTACACTGGAAATAAACCGGGTTATATACCATGAAAATCTATGAATAAAAATTGATTTTATTCTTAATGAATTGACGCCACCTGCTTAACTCCAGGTTTAGATTCTCTTATAAAAAGCGATATAAAATCTGCCATCATCTACTCGTTTCCATAATCCCTGATAACGTTCCCCGTCGCTGACTCAAATTTTGTTTTTCGTAATGTCGAGGTCTTTCATTTAGTTCTGGCTGCGTTATAGTTATCGTACGGTCTCGATGCGTCTGTAGTGCTACAAATGCTTGAAGATGAAGGTACAGGGGATGATCAAATGACATCACTATATATAGTATATGAATTTTCATAGTACTGCTTGAGAAGATGAAGGTACAGGGGATGATCAAATGACATCACTATATATAGTATATGAATTTTCATAGTACGGATCCCCATCTGAATGTAGAACTGCTTGAGTAATACTGATAACTCCATTCAAATTGAACACAATATCAATGTAAGCTTTATTACACTTACTCAATAAACACAAATATATTTGTTACCCATTACAACGTAACCTAAATAAAAATTCTATATTAACCTGTAGATTTTCATGGTATAAGGCTCGTTTCGCCATTTTCAATTTTTTACGAATTGAAAAAATAAACAAAAATATGTAAATTTTCCACAAAAAAAATTTGTTTTCATCATTTCATTCTGAATAACTCCGAAACTGTACATAAAACATTATATTGGCATAACTTGGAAATAATTTAGATTAAGTTTTTATTATGTTTTTTATAACAAAAGCTGTTCTCAAGTTATGATAAAATCGATGGAGTATTCTCCTTAATTTTAGAAAAAAAAAAAAAAAAATAGAAAAAATAAAAATAAAAATTATCAATAGAATTTTAAATTTCGACTTTTTTGTTGTTAGAGGACCAGAACCCATCGTCAGGTATCATAAACGTTTTTTATTATCTTGCATAGTGTAATTATTATTTGCGGATGATATCGTGACCTTTGATGATAATAGCAATGCAGAATATGACCAAAAAACTTTAGAGCTGCTGAGAAATCTGGAATCTGGAAGTAAATTTAAGTAACTCGGAAATGATTTCGAAGTGGAGGTAGAATCTCTGCATAGGAAAATACGTATATTACGGTGGGTCAATTATTTTTACTCCATGAGCTCATCGTGATTCTGGCACTATGTATATTTTCCCAAGGAACCATATCTCTAAAATCATTTTCGAACTCTCCAAAGTTTCGACGAAAAAATCGAGCGTGACTAATTCACTAGATTCGGAGCATGAAAACTTGCTAACTGAAATTATACACAACACATATCTATAATATTAATAGGCTAGGCGATTTCTTGTGACTGATGTTTTGTTCTACCATTTTATCCCAATTTTGACCAAACGTATATTATTTAAAAGGTATTTCTTTTTAGCTGATTTGCATATTTACGTATTTTTAGATTTTTCCTTTGTTTTGAGTAAATTGCATTTAAAGTTGCTTCTAATACATACATAAAATTATACAATGCTATGTGTGTGTTTATTAAATTTGATAATGTGTTTGTAATAAAAATGAGATTAGCATACTGTTAGGGTTTTTTTTTAATGAAAAAATAAAATTTCCTAGAATATGCGCCCGAATTTTGAGGGCTGGAATCTCCTAGTATTATTTTATTATGTATGAAATGAATAGGCCAACCAGAAGCATATTTTTGGTTGCCCTGGTAAAAAATAATAATAGTCACCCGCTGTTGCGACTTCGATTTGAAGTTTCGATCGCTTTGTTCGTTCTTCTTCTTCATTTTCTCGTTCCCCTGGTCTTTTCTGTAAATTGGATAGATTTTCGTCAACACCGGCCATATATACTGGATGCTCCTTTTCTCTTTGCATTTGCAAAAATACAGCATCTTCCGGATCCGTTACTATTTTAAGTGCATTGGCATGCGCGATGTCATAAAGGTCATCCAATTTTTCGACAAACTCATCTTCCTTTTTTTTTTTTGTTTTGTTTTTCACTGCCTCTCAAAGTATTCTTTTGCAATGAATACCATTCAGTGAACAGAGATAAAACTTTTCTTTTAACATCACCTCTCTGTTTTGTTGGAATAACCGCTAAATATCATGACAGTATCAGTCACCAATTATGCTCTTTCATCACGACTTATTTTACGCTGCCCAGTTCCATAGAAGTACATTTTAAGCACACTTGTTTTCTAGATAGCAATTTTGTTCTTATTATATTCGAACACACTGTTGTCCGATTAAAGTTCGGTACGCGCTCTTAAACTTTTCGCAACGCCGGTCGATGTTGATGCCATTTTATTTTATTGATTTTAAAATTGTTTTAAATTAAATTTTGGCATCTAATATATAAGAGATTTTTATTTTACAACTTTTGCAACACAGCTGTTTTTTTTTGTCACATAATCAGTGCTGCCAACTTTAGCGATTTATTAAATTTTATTAAATTTATATGGGGACCACCTTCAGGGTTCAAGATCGAGAGTTGGTATGTTCTGAGAAAATATTGGGGTTGAAAAAATTTTGGGGGTCGGTCAAACATTTATCCACCCTAGGGTCATCATTGGGACTGTTATAGCGTTGGGAGAAAATTTTTAAAAAATTTAATTTTTGTATGGGAACACCCTTAGAGGTAGGTGTGTTTGACAAAAAAATTTCGGAGGGCGAAAATAATGCGAGTCGATCTTACATTTTTCCCATCTAGGGGCAACTCCGGAGAAGTTGTTGGGCTATTGTGTTTTTTTAGCTTTTTTTTCCAGTCTGTGAAGTGTATTTTGTATGGGAGGCCTCTTAGGATGTGAAAATAGGGAGTACGTATATTCTGAAAAATGTCGGGGCTAAAAAATAAATGGGAGTCGGTCATACATTTGACCCCTTAGGAGCGACTCCGGGCATTTTTGTGGATTTTTTCCCTGTCGTCCCAATTTTGACCACGATGAGCGGCCAGTTGCCATCACTCAAAATTTTTAATTTTTTGGCTCATGCATTTTTTCTATGAAGCTAACAAAAGAATGGGTTCCAGCGTATCCAAATGTTGTTATTAACGTTCCCCATACGACACTATCCCACACCTAATATACACTTGATTTGCATCTATGATATATCCAGACATTTTAGTTCTGCTATTGATTCCAAACAAACATGGAAGACTATTCGAGAAACAGAAATTGGTAATGTTGAAAAAGACACTAACTGTCATATTGATGTTAATGAATTCAATAGGATTTTTATGGATATATCAGCGATACGAACAACTAACACTTTCAACAACAGCAATATATTTGTCAACAATAACAATTCCTCTTCCGAATTCCAATTCCTTTTTCTCAGTTAAATCCAATGCAATTGGAGCTGATAACATACATCCAAAATTCGTTAAAATTTTGCTACCATCTCTTTTGCCATTATTTACTCATTTTTTAACACCATCATTACATCAAGCTACTTTCCCATCAAATGGAACTACACAAAGTTTATTCCACTTCCAAAGTCTAGTACAGAATATCATTCAAAAGTACTAGGTAAGATTTTGCGTTTACAAATAAGTACGTATACAGTATAAGTATGTATACAGAATTGGTCTAATTACTGATATGCAATCAGATGTCCGTCCGAATCGCAGCTGTGTGACTGCTCTAGGTGATGTGTCAGAAAATATAAGACGTGAGTAAGACTGCTCTAAAGTAACTTTTTTGGTGCCATCGCGAGCACTCAAATGCATTCGATAGTGTAAATCACCCAACATTGTATCTGAAGATGAAACGTTTTTCTCAATTTTGCGCCAACATCCATGTATTAGTCATCAATCAGTACTTGTTAATATCGTCTCCAGTGTTACTTATTAAAGAGCTACCACAAGTATCAACATTGGCACCACTTTTATTCTCCTTTATGAAGATGACTTGCCACAACAATTATCACAGCAAAACCTTGCTAAAGATTAGTTATTACCGTTGCATTATATGGTAATGTTAACCCCATACCTTTTGAATAATTTCAAGCTAAATGTAAGGACTTGGTAATAATGATTTATGTAAACACATACTGGTAATTACCACTGTTTGTATTAGTGAAAACTATAAATAATGAGTTAAATTTAATGAAACAAACAATTTCGCGGCGATAGTCATCACAGCAAAACTAGTTAAATTTTACATTTCATTATTTACAACATATTGCGCGATACCAATGTGTTGTTTTTACAGAAATTTAATTTACTCCCTACATGTAACAAATTACTCAAAACCCTATTTGTTATCCATAAAGTAGATAGTTATCTGTATCAGTACCTAGTAAGGTGCCGGTAAGGCCTTTCCTCGGACAACACCTCCGTGTTAAAATAATGGATTTCATAATGGAAAGGTAACTACTGAACACTTTTGATTTCTTATTCAAAAGCTCATTCCATGAAACGGAAAGATTCCAGTATCCATATGTATGCGGATGCTGTACAGTTGTACCTACGTGGGTCAGTTATTTAAATTAACTCAGCGCAAAAAAAAACAAAAAAGATCTGGGCACGATATATCGTTAAGCAACTGCTAATGACTTGTGTGTGAATCCTGAAAAATCGAAATGCCTGGTGATGTATAGAGGAACCATAAACCAGCATATCGAATCTAAAGTTTATTACAAATAGTCAGAAAATTAAAATCATGTAATCAGCAAAAAATTGGGGATTGGTCTTCAACAAAAATTTAACCTGGACTTATACGGAGTATCTTTTGGAAGTCTTCTGAAAATAAGGGTACTAATATTCTTACACAAAATTATATATTCAAACAAAAAAAAACCGCAATATATAGCAAACAGTGGTAAAAAAATAACTAATACTAAGACATCAGTGTTTGGTTTCGGAAAGGCAGTTTTTTATTACCCCCGCTCGTCTTTGGAATACAATTTCACATGATCAAACGCAATGCATTTTAAAATATTTTTGTTTAAGTTTTTCGCTTAATAATTTTTTTAACCTACTTTTTTAGCGCTCCGTATAATTTTTGTGTCCTGTTAAATATTTATATTCATTTTAATATAAACTATTTGTTAATATACTATATAAAAAATTTTACGATTGCTAACCCTTGTACACATTTAATCCTGTACTGTGACTTGGTCTTGTTGTACAGAAAATCAATAAATAAATAACTAAATATTTTAAGTCTATATGAATGCAAGAAAACTGACTACAAAATCTCTATTGACTCAATGTCTAGACATTTTAACTTAAGTCCAACTTAAATTTCAGAATATGGATAAATATAACTGGTTTCAAAATCAAAAAAAAAAAAAAATGAGTTGTACCTAGCTAGGCCAGCTAATATAGACAGTTTTTATACACAATTTAATTACGGAGAGCCGTAATCCCATTTTGAGATAAGAAATATAATAATACTAGCTGTTTTTACCCGGTCTTGCCCGGGATAAAAAGGCCTTTGACGCGCTGAGTACTTAGTCCCCAATTAACAAATTCCCCAATAAAATGAACTTTCTCCCCAAAAATTTGTATGGGCAGTAAATTCATTTTTTGTTTCAATTAAAAATTTTTTGATTTTTTAATTTATCAGTTTTTTATAAGATGCTGCAGCAAAAATGCCTGAAAAATAAGCTGCGAAACCGCTTTAAGTTTTTTTTTTCAGTTTATTAATAAACATCAAATATAATGAAATGGTTCGCAAATTAAAGGAATCAGAACTTTTAAAAATTGAATTACTTCATTCAATAAGTGATCATCATTGAGCAGAGACGTCAAATTCAAGTTTCAGAAATGAAAGACTAATGCGACGTTTAATATTGTGTCGCAAGGTTTCTTTAAGCAACTGCTTATAGTATATGTGTGGCTTATTTTGATCGAATGGTAATTATTTCACATATGTAGATAAAATTTATCATTCGACATTTCACTAAGCTGTGTTCCGCGAGCGAGTCGCATCCGCTTCCGTGCGTTTGGCAGCCACGCCGGTGCTGCCGCGCAGTTGTTGTCAACTTATTTTAATCGCCAAAATATATTTTTCAGATCATTGCGATATTTTAGCTGAACTGTGATCCGCGAGCGCGTCGCGTCCGTATCCTTCGCGTCCGCGTCCGCACTCCGCGCTCCTCACACTGCTTCCTCGCAGCTACTACCCGTGCTACCGCTTAGTTCTCGTTAACTTATTTTAATCCCTAATCCATATTTTTCAGAGCATTGCGATATTTTAGCTGAGCTGTGTTCCGAGAGCGCATCCGTCCGCATCCGTCGCGGCCGCGTCGCGCACCGCTTCCTCACAGCTACTACCCGTGCTGCCACTTAGTTTTCGTTAACTTATTTTAATCCCTAAAACATATTTTTCAGAGCATTGCGATATCTTATCTGAGCTGTGTTCCGAGAGCGCGTCGCGTCCGCATCCGCCGCGTCCGCGTTTGCGCGCCGCGCGTCGCTTCCGCGTATTTGGCAGCCACACCTGTGCTGCCGCGCAGCTATTACCAACTTATTTTAATTGTCAAAATATATTTTTCAGATCATTCCAATATTCTAGCTAAGCTGTATTCCCCGTGCATTTATTGTAGGACATATATTGAGAGCAGCATGCAAATTTTCACTTAAATAAATATTTTACAAAATTCATTAAATAAAAATATGTAAAAATTTAAGGATGAATTTGGGGAGTAAGTTCATTTTTTATTTCGATTAAAAAAAATGGGGAATTTGTTCATTTCTTTTGGGTACCTTTTTTTAAGTTTGGGGAAGTTGTTCACCGTGTAGTTATTCCCGTGTAAACCAAATTTCAGAGAAATCCGTTGAAAAGTACAAATTTGTATAGGGAAGAAATATACCACACAAAATTGGGCGTAAAATTATGCGTGGTCGGTAAAAATCATATGGCGACCTTCCCTGGAATATGTACTAAACTTCGGAGAAAGCCATTGAAAAATAAAAGTGTTTATAGCAATCAAATAAAGAAACAAATAAAAGGAAAAAATAAGTTTTATATACATAGAAGTGGGTGCAAAGTAGGCGTGTCCTGTAAGAAACATATGGTGACTTTCCCTGTAGTATAGATATCGTCTGACCAAATTTTAGACATCCCTTGAAAAATTAAAATTTCTATAGTAAACAAAAAACAGAAAATTAATTTTGTATAAAAAGTGGGCGTAGAAGTAGGCGTGGCCTGCAAGAATCATATGGCGATCTCTCTGGAGTACAGAGATCGTGTGTAGCAAATTTCAGAGAAATCTGTTAAAAAAAAAAAATTGTGTAGCGAAAAAATGTACCAAAAAACAGAATATGAATAGTATACATAAAGTGGGAGTAACAGTATGCTTGACCGGTACGAAGAATACGTCGACCTTCCTGGAGCAGAGAGATCGTGTGTACCAAATTTCAGAGAAATCGGTTGAAAAATAAAAATTCGTATAGCGAACAAATATACCAAAAATACAAAATGAATTTTATACAAAAAGTGGGCGCAGAAGTAGGCGTGGCCGGTAAGAATCATATGGCGACCTTTCTTGAAGTCCGGAGATCGTGTGTACCAAAATTCAGAGAAATCCGTTGAAAAATAAAAATTTGTATAGCGAACAAATATACCAAAAACCAGAAAATGAATTGCATATAAAAAGTGGGCGTAAAAGTAGGCGTGGTCGATAAAAAGTTTATGGTGACCTTAGCTGGAGTACAGGGATCGTGTGTACCGAATTTCAGAGAAATCTGTTAACAAACAAAAATTTGTATAGTGAACAAATATGAATAAAACAGAAAATGAATTTTACATAAAAAGTGGGCGCAAAAGTAGGCGTGGCCGGTAAATAGTATATGGCGACCTTTCCTGGGGTATAGACATCGTGTGTACAAAACTTCAGAAAAATCCGTTGAAAAATAAAAATTTGTATAGCGGTCAAACAAACAAACAAACAGAAAATGAATTTTATATATATAGATTAAGTTATATATTCGATGCCAGATCTGATTTAATTGAGTTCAATGGTACAATGTTCCCACAAAAGAGATTCCATAATGAAATGTATATCTTGCATTTTCTAACCAAATATCCAAATACATACACATAATGTAACAAAACTTAAAAAAAAAAACTACGTTAATGGTGGGGGGTAAGGTTTTAAAAGTAAAAAAAAAGTCATATCCTCCTAATTCATTTTTGAAGATAATAATGTTGGATTATTTATATATACACGTTATAGTATAACATTTAAAGAATCTTTGAAAAAAAAATTGCAATTAAAAATTTTAATAAACTAGTCCATGATAGCGAATCTCCGGACCGTTGTTGTTTTGCGGTGAACATTATAACTCGTTACTAGATCATGTGAAATAAAAAAAATAAAAATGCGTTAAAAAGGTGATATATTTCCTGAGGTAGCGACGAAGATTTTTTTTCAATTTTTTATTATTTTTTTTTTTTTTTTTGGCAGCATTTTGAATTGAAAAACACGATTTTTGCTATAAAATTTCGGGAATTTGTTGTTAAAAAATGGGGAAGGGATGGAAAATAAAAAAGAACCTCTTCGTGGTTACCTGATGATTTATGTGTGGATAGAATGTGTAAAATTTCAAAGAAATCGTTTAAGTAGATTTTGACTTATGATGTTCACGGGCTTCGAACAATTATTTGCGGGAAAATCGATTTAAAGTTTTTTAAAAACTGATTTATATACGATATACCGTAAAAGGCCGGTCGCTGGAAATGCTATATCTTCTTAAGTTTTGGTTCGATTTACTCGAAATTTTGACACAATACTCTCGACATGCTCTACATTCAGAAAGAGATATGCAAAAAAAGGTTTTAAAACCTTCCGCCCCCCTAACAGAAAATGAGTTGATTAATATTTTAAATGCCAAAGAATATTTTCAAGATTTATCACGGTACATTATAAATGCGATAGGTTACAGAAAGATATTAAAAAATTAATTTATTTATTTAATGCAACATAAAATAATTTGTTTTCCTAATATGTATTTTGTCCGACTGACGGCTATATGTCATAGTCGTATATTTTAAAATTTATATTTTATAAACAATCAACAAATATTCCATTCTGACCTCTTGCTTAGAAGTTGTGTATTTGTTAACAACTTGTTCTTGTTTAGAACCACTGTGCAAGGTCTCAACAAATGTCAGCCTGTTTAATTTTCTCCAGTCTATATATGTTTTTATTTACTTAAAAAAAAATATTTGTTTAAAGTCGTTCTGTATGCCTTTTATAAATATATTTTTTCTACCACTTAAGGCAACAACAGCACAAAATCTTGAGTGTAAAAACTTATGCGCATATGAAAAATTATGACGACAACAATTTGTTTCAAGGACACACGACACTTGAAACCATCCAACACAGAATGAAAAACACCAACAACAGCCTCAATAAATATGTACAACAACAAAATATCAAAGCAAGAAAAAAAATGCATAATACCAACAGCACCACTTTTTTGGTATGTGTGTGTGTTTATTAGTATGAATACGCCATGTTTGCATTTCATAGTTGTACATTTTTACACTTTTATTGTTGGAATCTTGCCGTCTTTGTTGCTGCCACAAAAAAAAAAAAACAAAAACAAATAAGAAAAAGGTTTGGGCATCAGCATAAAGTGCTAAAGTTAAAGAAAACATATAACACTTGTTTAGAATGTTCTTCTTTTTACTTCTTATTCAAAGACTGACTAAAAAGGTAGGAGAAACAGTGTTTTCAGCTACTCGATAAATATAAAAAATCAGGAAACTCAATAGAAATTCTTAAGAAGTAACCGTAAACACATTATAAATTCTTTAAATAATTTTTCGTTAGACCATTTAAGTAAAATAACTATTGTTTTTATATTTATAATTTTTAATAATTACCGAAAGTAGTGTTTTTGTTCTTTAGCCGGCAACACTGGAAATAAATTTCTTAAGACATCAAAAACCTTCCTTAAGAGTTTCATTTTTTTTTTCTCTGACTACTTTGCAAAAACTAATGTTAAGAGTCATCAACTTAAAACTCTAGACAATCCTTTTTCATTTCAGTTCATTTTTCTTTGACTATAGTTGTAGTTGTCTTAGATTGTTGTTGTTTGTAAATAGGATTTTGCTTGGTTAGTTGAGTTTTTGAATAGTTTACTTAGAGACTATGATTTTGAACTGCTTTTTTTTATGTAGTCTGTCTGTTTTTTTTTTCTTGCTTAGGTGTGAATGACTAAAAAACACATACATATATATATATTTGCAATTGTTTGCAGTGAATTTAAAAATGAAGATGTTTACCGCTTCGACAGTATTAGTGGTGTTCTTACTGTTGTTGTTCTTGTCGTTGCTGTCGTTTTCATCTTCATTGTCGTCGTTGCAGTCGTCATGCGCATGTAATAAAAATAACAAAAGTATCGTAATAGCCAACGCCATCTTGCATATTTAAGTATGGCATAGAGAAAAAAATAATAAAATAAAAAAACGCCATCAGTTATTCGAACTTAAGTATATTAAAGGGTTTGTGTCTTAAGTCTTTCGTTATAAATGAGAATTGTTTACGATAGTTGCAATGTCTTTGGCTCGACTGTAAGAACATATTTTGTTTGCAAATTATAATCTTGTAAGTTTGAATACACATTTTTTTTATAGAATTTATGTAATAATGAATATATATTAATATTTCTTTTTTAATTTTAAATATATTTTTTTGTTAAATAATTTATTCTCTAACTGGTTCTTATGTCAGCGTTCAGACAAAAGGATTCAGATTTACTTTCTAGAAAATTTGAACCGATAAAATCTCAAAGAGAAATCATTGATGTAACAACAGACTCAGCAAATGATAATCAATCGTTCGTTATAACAAAATGTGGGTCTCGACTCTTACAAACATTAGCACAAACTAACTGTACCATGAACACACAGTAGCATAGTTTGCACCCTATGTTAGGAATATTTTACAGTAATACTTTTATTAAAATTTTACAATACGAAGTACATTTTTAAATAAAATCAATTTTCAAATAATTTTGCTATATATAGACCTCAAAATAAGTATCAAAATAGTGCATTGTGGAAAATAAAACTTCCATGCCTTAAACGTATCTTCTTTCAAAAAAAAAAACGTTTTACTAAAATTAAAAAAATATTTTGTAAAATTTGGAAGTTACTAATAATTTCACGGATAGTAACAAGTATTCTTATTATCTCTAGCTAACTACGGAAAGGGCTTTTGCAAAAAAAAATAATTATGAAATAATCACCTTTTCATATGCAAGCAATGAAAAGCAAGTACTATGTAAAAAATCACGCTTTCAAGTCCTAAAAATATTAAATAGAAATTAATAAAATCCTAAAAAATATTGCAAATATACAAATTGTTATCGAGACACAAAAAAATCGTAGGAAAAAGTTTAAATAAAAAAAAAACTATGTGAGTCCGATCACAGGGGAGATATGTAAACATCTATTTTCGCATCAAATAATTTTAAATAAATTTAAATCATAATCTTTGTATCAATACACTACATATACCTCACGCCGATTTTCCCTTACGCTGTTTTTTTATTGTACTGTGAAATAGATTTTTAACCCCCTGAGCGCATAAATGTTTACACATCAAAAATTTATTTAAAAAAGTGATATTGGAAAAGGATAATCTATTTAAAAGTATATAACTTTTTTTTTTTTTCATTTATTGCAACATAATTAAAAATATTCACAATAATTTAATATCATGTACTGAAGAGATCAATTTATACTTTATGTATTAACTTGAACTTTAAATATTTTAAATTAAATAAAAACACTTTTATTCGCATATACAAAAGCCCATTATCCAAATAAACCAGAAATTTCAAACCATGGATGTATTGTCGAATTAACTACGATTCCTTTACTTTAAACAAGAATTAATATTTGAGTTCGAGGTCTCATTTTGGTAAAAGTTATTTATTAAAATCCAACGTTACAATATTCTTTGAATATGATCTTTAGGGATTATTTTAAATCATAAAAAAAACCTTAAATCTTTTGTTCCACTTTCGTCATATAATATTGCATCTGGCGAAGGTGGAACAATAGATTTAAGTTTGTTGCTTATGATTTTAAAAACAATCCCTGAAGACGATATTCAAAGAGTATCGAAATATTGGATTTTAGGAAATATTTTTTGTACCAAAATCAGATCTCGAGCTCAAATATTTAATTCATATTTACAATTTGAAAGATCGAATATAAACATTATTACATTCTTAAACTTTTTGAACAATTTATTATATATTTCTTATGTCACTATACTGTCTCAATATTGTCTTCAGCTCAACATAGCTTTCAGAAGGACTGTTCCACTATATCAAATGTGCTTCATTTTACAACTTTAATTAAAAATAGCTTCGCGCTTGGAAAACAAACTGATGCTGTTTACACAGATTTTAACAAGGCATTTGCAAGGTAAACCAAAAACTTTTACTTTTAAAGTTAGCTTTACTTCATTTGAAACCTCGCAGTATAAGTTGTAAAAAGTCATATCTCACGGATAGAAAGCAAAGTGTTAGATATAAAAATAAAAGTTCTAAATATTTAACCTATACTTCTGCTATTCCCGGAGGCAGCCAACAATTTTTTTTTTCTTATTTACGATCTCCCTAAAGTTGTAAATTTACGCAATATATTAATATTCGCTGATGATGTGAAAAATGTTCACTTGCTACAATCAATACGTAGAACGTGAATACTTTCAATCGAATTTGAATAATTTTCTTCTGTACTACAATCAGAACTTAATAAGTCTTAATTATAAAAAAATTTAAATAGCCCATTGTGCCAAACTCTGTCAAATGCTTGTTGTATATCAAGAAATACAGCTGAACAGTACTTTCTACTTTCAAAGGCATCAGAGATAAATTTATGGCATTGCTCTGGAGTGTCATGTTTGTGGTAGAATCCGACCTGATGTTCCGGAATTATATTTTATATTTTCAAGTATAAGGAGTACTCTTCGTAGAAAAAGTCTCTCAAATATTTTTGAAAGAATGACTAGTAAGCCAATACATCTATAGGAACTAACTTTAATCCCAGTTTCTTCGGTTTTGGGACCATTATTATTTCGGCACATTTCCACTTTGTAGGGAAATGATGTAATCCTTTTTTTTTGTTAATGATTTAGCAACTAACGCATCTAGTTTATCATAACCAGGAGATTTCTTGTTATTTAATATCTTTATTTCTGACTGAGCCTCACTCGGTTTAAAATCAGTTATCGGTAAATCCATTTGACATGTAGAACCTAAAAAGCTATAATTTGTTTATCATTATTGTAAAACTTAAATGATTAGAATGTCTCCTCTAAGTCGTTAGAAAATACGTTAGCTTTTTCCTTATCATTTCTACACCAAGAATTATTTGAACCTTTAATTGGAGTATTTCCCGTTACGGGTCTTTTCAAGAACTTAGTTGCTTTCCAAAGATTGTATTCGCTATTTGGTTGATTCGGGTCAAAATCACGTAAATAGTTACCAATTTATTTGTTCTTGTGCTCAAGCATGCAATACTTGAGATGGTTGGTGGCTAAGTTAAAATTTCGTTTATGTAGTGGATGTCGGCTTTGTTGCCATATCATTCATAGGCTCCCACTATTCCTAATCTGATCTCTTATTTCTGCACACATAGCTGTATTATTACCATTGGATGGAGTTGTTGTTGTTGTTGGAGTAGATAAAATAGCCACTTCGTGAATAAGATTTGTAAGCGTTTCTACCGTATTGTCTTATTCGTCTCCAAATTTGATAGGAATGCGTAGGTCAATATATAAACGAGCTTAAATCAGTTTTGGATGATATGATTTTCAACTTTTTTGGCACAATTTCTACAAAATAATTTAAACCAATTATAATTGGCATGTGATCAGAGCAGAGATCATCTTCATTTTATATATCCAGCATATTTCTAGGTATTCCACTATAAGCCACAAAATCAAAAAGATCCGGTATTTTATTTGGGTCAATACGTAGGTCTTCGGCATGAGAATGTGGATTGAGTGGTTGTTTTTAGAGACACATTTATACAGTTCTCGACCTTTCGGATTAGCGAGTCTTGATCCCCAGCATTTCGTATTTAGCATTAAAATCACCTGCTACTATGAAAAGGCGACCAAGATTGATGAAGAGGTTTTCATTGTCTTGACAGGAAACTCTATGTCTTGGCAGAGTATACATAGAAAATATATTAATGTAGTTGTTTTTACATTTAACTTTAACACCTGCAGTCTGTATGCATGTTTTCCTAACTTCTTCTAAAATTTCATAGTTTATTGCAGTTTTTATAATGGTGACTGCACCAGTTTGGAACTACTAAAAATATTGTACCTTTTATTACACTGAACAACTCAGGATAACTTCATGTAAGTCCTTGGAATGTTTAATTTTAAATATAAATTAAATATTAGCTAATGACCCAAAATAATAATAAAATTATATATAAAATGTAATATTGTAGAAATGAAACGTTATAGGATATCAGAATATCGCGACGAATATAACATGGCTAGAAACGCGGCTGTTTCCAAAATAAGGCATGATAAGTCTTCCTATTATTTTATCAAATTTAATACAGCTATTGAAAGTAAAGAAACCTGGAAACAAATACGCGAAATTGGAATAAATAAGACAATTAATCAATCAATGAATCTTGACATTAATGCTCTAAATGAAGCCTTTGTAAATATTCCTCTACCAGCCATAAAAAACGAATTCTATGATGGTTTTTCATGTAACAATCCAAACATTCCCAAATTTAACTTTCAGTGTGTAACACTAGCCTTGATAATATACACCTCAGATTTATAAAAGTTATTTTGCCATGGATTGTACGTTTCATAATGTACTTGTTTAACTCCATAATCAGTACTAGCATCTTTCCAATTGAGTGCAAACATGCCAAAATTATACCAGCACCAAAATCGGGTAACGAATACCGCCCGATTGCAATTCTTCCATTTCTCTCAAAAGTTTTCGAGCACCTTTTACACAGACAAATCTTTAGGTATTTAAACGACAACAACTTACTTACAGAGCGTCAATCCAGTTTCGGACCACAACAGTTGAGGAGATAAAAACATGGATGATGGAAAAATATCTTCTTTGGTCTTATTGGACCACTCAAAGGCATTTGAAAAGATAACCTTTATGGTTACTTACTTATGAACTTATGAATCTTTTATGGAAACTATACCATTAGGGATTTAATAGTTGGAACAATAGTTGTAGTTGAAGAGATAAGAACATGGCTGATGGAAAAATATCTTCTTTGGTTTTATTGAACCACTCAAAAGCATTGGACACGGTGCACCACTCAATTTTATGCCTCAAACTGAAGAGATTTTCTAACTTTTCTGCATTAGCAGTCAGAACAAACTGTTACTAATGGTAGCTCCATCTCAAACTCACTGCAAGTTATAAGAGAGGTACCACAAGGTTCAATCCTTGGATCACTACTTTATTCGATATGTGCCAATAATCTTCTACAACAAATTAAATTCTCTAAGGTTCAGATGTACGCTGATGACATTCAGCTATATTTAAGTAGTACCAAAGATTCAATTATTTCCAAAACTCAAGAACTAAATTATAATCTCAAACGTATTCTAAATTGTGCAACGGCAAATGATCTACGACTTAATCCAAATAAATCTAAGTGTATTATAATAAAGAAGGGAGTGATTCATTTGGAGAATGAGATCAATGCCTTCCTTGGGGACTCTAAAATTGACATCGTAGACTCTGTAAAAAAGCTCGGTGTTGTTTTTAATGGAACTCTGACTTGTTCAGATCATATTAATCAATCCTGTGGCAGAACTTATAGTATGTTAAGAAGTTTATGGTTAACACAGCACTTTACTCCACCGCAAATAAGATTGCTACTTGCTAAAACATATCTTTTACCAACATTGCTATATGCATATCTAGGGATAACAAGAAACTAACTATAACTTGCAACAACATTATTTGCAATATCTCCGAATTAAGAAAATTTGATCATGTGTCTCATTAATCGTGTCATGTCTTACACATATCTTTTGACAACTATATTAAATTCAAGAACATTATCTTTCTACATAAAATTATTATAACAAAGGCTCCAAAATATCTTTTTCAAAGATTAAAGTTCGCAAGATCTTCCAGACGGAATCGTATAATTCTGTTTAATTACCGGAACAATGCCTCTGAATGTCAATTTTTTATTCTAACTATTTGTCTCTGGAACCAGCTTCCTAATGTAATGCAAAATACAAGCAACGCAATAGGGTTTAGAAAATTACTATACCAATACTTTAATTTATTTTATTTGAATTTCTTAATGTTTTTAAATTGTAATTTCTAATATTTTAAATTTAGATTAAGAGCTACTGATGTTAAATATATAGTGAATAACTTATCTGATTCCATTACTCTAATGTTGTAATGGAAAATCGCATTTAATAAATAAATACAAAATACAAGAAAAATTATTGCACATAGAGATTTTATTATTATATTTTTTTTAATTGCAATTCTATTAAAGCTTAAACAAAAAGATAACATTTATGGTTCACTACTTACTAACTTATGAACCTTTTATGGAAACTTTACCATTAGGGTTTTAATAGTTGGAACAAGGAGTTCATTTCCGTATAAAATCTGCCGCATTTTCGCACCCATTTTTTGCTCTTTGGCACCCTTTCCACAAAAACCTAATAATCCAAAACTGGGCTAAGTTCCGGGGAGTTGGTAAAAAAAATATATTCTTCTTTTACCACTCAAGAGCTTTTTTATTTTAGTGATAAGCTCCACCGTGCGGTTAAGTTGTTATGACAGGCACGCATGTTAAACACCAGAGACTTAGTAGTGATAGAATGCCAAATCGGGCTAAAAATATGTAGATATATTTTTTAAAACACTCGCGAAAAACAAAAATCGCCAAAAACAAAAATCTTCTAAATCAAAAATCACTATAAAAAAAAAATTTTTTTTCAAATAGTATTCTAAATTGAAGGTCAATCGTTAATTGTGCCGGACTTAATTTGGAAAATCCATGTTTTTTTCATGGGCATCTAAAATTTGATAATTTTTGCAACGAATGAACAAATAACAGATATTATATATCAGCAAACATTGAAATAAAAAATAAACAAAATAAAATGTTTTAATTGTACAATACAAACTCTATAGGAAAAATCGATTATGAAAACCATAAGTCTGGATAAGTCGTACCGAAGCACTAGAGGGATACTAGTTGTGTATAAATAACAACAATTGAAAATATGAAAATATATTAGTTATAGTACTGTACTACTATAATTTAGAAATCTTCTAATAACCTAGTGGTGGTCTTTGGTCCAGTTGAGTACAATACAAAGCAGAGTGTATTGTAACACCGTCAAAAATTAATTCGATCAATTTTCGATTGATAGAGGATTTATGGAGATTATGAAACATACATCAAGTTTTATATATTTTATTGAGTTTTATATCCTGAGTTTTTACTTTTTTCTAAATTTTTCAACTTCGACCATTTTTTTTTTTAATATTTCCTAAAACACAATTATGTTTTAATTAATATTCTTAAAGCGCATTCTATTGGAAAATATATGAGCCATCATCAATTTAGGTCGATGATTCTTTATCTATGCAAGAAAATCCATAACTAAAATCCATACAATTCGTAACTACTTACAAAAAAGTTTAATAGATCAACAATTATAAATTTCCTTAATATGTGCTGGCAGAATCATTTAAAAAAAAACTAGAACATTACTTTAAAGAAGAACTTTATGTAAACAATAAATATAAACAGAATTGTAACATTAATAAATAAGAAACAAGAGTACAGCGGTAAGCTACAACTAAGTAAAGCAACATGTTTTTTATAAGACGTTTTCATATTTATTCATGATTATCATGTCTACATATTTTTATAAATATTTACGTGACAATATGTACAGGGTTAGACAGTACCCAGTAATTATAAAATACTTTTGTCTTTATCAAAACCACCAGCAACAGTATTGCAAAAAAAAAGAAGAAAATAACAAACATATTTTCATAAAATAAATACAACTGAAATGTTCAGATCGAAATCAATTAAAATCTTTTAGAATTTTTATCTCAAGAAAAACATTGAATACTTTAAATATCCTAAGGTAGAAAAATACTATGATATAAAATTCAGTATTAAACACTAAGAAAAAAATTTAAATGATTTTTTTTTATATCTGTGTTGAAGGGCATTTGTGGCCATTGCTGTCGTGTTTGGTGGGTGGGTTTCTAGTTCTTCCACTTTGACTTCGTCTGGCCAAAAAAGCTGATTTAATCGTGTTCTAAATAAAAATCGCAAACATAAAAGTTGTAACAATTTATTATTAGAAATTTTATTTTCCTCATCTTTGTCTACATTTGACCGTTTTATTGTTTTGGCCATTATATGAAAAGCGTGAAAAATCACTAGCAATTTCTAGTTTAGTATAATATGGCAAAACATTTACTGTAATGGTTTTCCAAAGTTTAATAACCGATTATTAAATCTGAAAATACTTTAGCCTTAAGATTTGGAGCAATAAAATCCATGATGGAATAGCTTAAGAAAATGTATAGAACAATAAAACTGTTATAAACTTTCTAAAGAGCAAAAGAAAAACAGATATATAATCAGTACTGTAGAAAATTAAAATCACGTTTTTAATTAAATTAATACAAAAAAAGAACAAAATAAAACTTCAACTTAATGTTTTTCAAGTGCCAAAGGAAATTGAAATCGAGAATGGAAAAAATACGAAATTTTTTTATGCATTTGACTTAAAATAAAATGCAAAAAGATTAAGTAAGTGTGTGTCTTAATGCATGTAGCATGTCACATAAATTTTGAAAATTATTATGTAAGTTTTGTATACATTTTAAGATACAAGTAGCCGTATACCGGTTTTGGAGATTTTTTTATTTTTGTTTTTGTTGAAAAACTGCATTTCATTGTAGCCGGCATTTTTTTTTATAAATAAATATTGTGCCCCGATTTTCTCAGATTAATGCTTTATACAAAGTGTTCCATTATTGACACTTTAAACCAAAAAAAAATTAAGCTACAAAGTTTCTTGTACAAGTGTGAGCAGCACATTGAAACAAAAGATTTAAGTCATAAACTTTCTTTACAATAATAGAATCAGCAATGCAACTATTATGGCTTTAAGTTTAGAATTTAATAATAAAGCCATAAAATAGTCGTTTTACACTATAAAAAAAAAAACTGTAGCCGGAATTAAAATGTCAAATCGTTGTAGACATAAAATAGACTGGCTTTATTTCCACACCGTCTTGTTAGTGGCGGAAAAAATCGAATTATTTCAAAAGTTTTATCTAATATCACGGCCTTATAGAGTGCTTTTGTAAAGCCTTATAAATTTGTTTTCTCCTTCATTTTCAACGCCAGCTTGTAGGTGCTTTAAACTCATTTTGTTAACGGATAAATTTAGACATTTTATTTTATTTTATTTGAGTCCTTAATAAAGACATAAAAATGTTGCTAAATTATTTGCTTTCAGTTCACAACAGACTAGAATATGGATAATAAGAAAAACGCAAGCCAAAGATAACCAAATAACATGTAGGCAAAATGTAATCATCTCGAATAAAGTATACTGCTACTTTAGTATGGCAACAAAGTTTATCATTGTCGCCATTGAAAAGATATCAGAAAAAATGGTCTGCCTTCGCAATGGCTATGAAATTAATGAAACAAGTGGAAGTAATATAAAAACAGCAGGACAGAATGAAATAATAAAAATATTCACTGGAATTTTTATTATAATTACTGTGTATTTTTTGATTTTATACACCAAAAAAATATTGCAATATAGTATGACAAGTGAAAATTTACAATATAAATTAATTGAAAAAAAGTTTGTTCTGTATTTAAACATTGTATATCTATAATATTAATAGGCTATGCGGTTTCTTGTGACCGACGTTTTGTTCCACCGTTTTATGCCGATTTTCACCAAAAATATATTATTTGAAAGGTGTTAGTTTTTAGCCGTCTTGCAAATTTACAGGTTTTTAAAATTTTTCTTTTATTTTGAGTAAATTGGATTTAAAGTTGCTACTAAAACATACATAAAATTATACATATGCTATGTGTGTTTTATTGATTTTTTTAGTGTGTTTGTTAATGAGTTTGTTATCTTCATTCACAATAATAATAAACCATAAAAGTGTTGGTTTGTGAATTGGCTAAGATGAAAAATAAAGCTGTTTAGAAATTGCACTCGCATTTCGAGCGCTGGAATCTATATATATCTTAACTGTTCAGAACGAAAAGAATATGCTGAGAACTCAAAAGCCTACTGAAATTCGAGGGTGTTGAGTCTGTGACATCTTGAACTTCCCTTGTAGTAAATTAAAAATCAACGTTGCTATCTCCGTCTTTAAGTTTGTGCTAATTCTTATTAAAAATTAAAAAAATAGTATTTCTAATATTATTTTTTGCGGAAAAAATCCTTGATGAGTAACTTGGGGACTCTGCACCATCAACTGCTATACTTCAGTAAGTTCCATTGTGATTGCACTAGCCCTAGTGACACCGAATGTTATGGACGGCTCATTGAGGTCACTACAATCGGATGTCATAGGCTTATCGTACGGCTATCTGAATGAAATTTTAAATGATGAGTTTTGGTTTTAGAAAGATGCCTGCAAGATGGCTTTTGAGTTACCTCACAATTATCCATAAACACATGTGTGGTACACATGGAAAAATTTACGAATTGGGCTACGAACTGCTACCTCATCTCCTATATTTTCCATATATAGCCCGCAGATTTTGGCGGCAGTGGTTTGGAAAATATTATTTAAACGCAATGTGGCAACCTTATGAAATATATGTTTAAAGTTTTAACGCGCCACCTTGTATAGTATTTTTTTTATTATTTTGAGCCAACACAAGTAATTATGTAATTCAGTTCTTTAATATGAAAGGTCTCTGTCCAACTTAAACCGAGCAAGGGTACTACACTGGGGCAGTCTACTCCTTCTTTTACGACTATAAAATTTCGGGTGATAGAGTTTAAACAAGGCCTTAAGAGGTGTCAAAACGGACACCATAGTGCCCGAGCAATTTATTTGGCCATGGTTAAGAAAATCCACCATATAGTACTGGATGATCGGCCGACGAAGGTGCGCGAGTTAGCTGAAATGATAGACAAAACTTGGGGATGGTTCCATTTTCAGGCAAGGTTGTGATGTCTGTTTTTTTGGATAAAAGAAAAATAATCAAAGGCGAGCATAGTGCTAACTTATTGCAGCGATTATGTTATGAAATGAAGAAAAAAAAACAAGAAAGAGTGTTAAATTTGGCTGTGCCGAATTTTTGATATCCTCCGTCCAATATTGGGTACGGCTACCACTTTGAAACCGTTGCCGATACTGAAACCTTAAATTCGAATACCAATTAAATTTAAAGTTAATTGGTTCCCTTGTTGGCCAATTTCTATTATAAAAAAACTATCATCCTTAAAAAGAATTAATTACTTTTTGAAAACTTTCATTATTTTTCTTATACTAGAGCAGAAAACTCCAAGCACTTCATAGAACACCAATGAAAGTCATTAAATAACGCAGCCGGCATCATAATAATACCCAAAGCCTGTTTTGAGACTTCAGCTAGCTTCCTAAAAATTTTGAAAAAGAAATTCGAATGATTCTTGGCTACAAATTATTAACATTAAAAAAGGAAATCTTAAAATATTTTTATTTATTACATTTTTCATTTTTCATTCTTAATTTTTCATTATTCATTTTAATTTTTCATTTTTCACTTTTCACTTTTAATTTTCATTTCTCATTTTTCATTTTTTCATTTTTCATTTCTCATTTTTCATTTTTCATTTTTCGTTTTTCATTTTTCATTTTTCATTTTACATTTTTCATTTTTCATTTTTCATTTTTCATTTTTCATTTTTCATTTTTCATTTTTCATTTTTCATTTTTAATTTTTAATTTTTAATTTTAAATTTTTAATTTTTAATTTTTAATATTAAATTATTATTTTAAATTTATTATTTTTCATTTTTAATATATAATTTTTAATTAAAATTTTTTGTTTTTATTTTAAATTTTTCATTTTTCATTTTTCATTCCGAGTTTTGCATTTTTAATTTTTAATTTTTAATTTTTAATTTTTAATTTTTAATTTTTAATTTTTAATTTTTAATTTTTAATTTTTAATTTTTAATTTTTAATTTTTAATTTTTAATTTTTAATTTTTAATTTTTAATTTTTAATTTTTAATTTTTAATTTTTAATTTTTAATTTTTAATTTTTAATTTTTAATTTTTAATTTTTAATTTTTAATTTTTAATTTTTAATTTTTAATTTTTAATTTTTAATTTTTAATTTTTATTTTTAATTTTTAATTTTTAATTTTTAATTTTTAATTTTTAATTTTTAATTTTTTATTTTTAATTTTTAATTTTTAATTTTTAATTTTTAATTTTTTATTTTTAATTTTTAATTTTTAATTTTTAATTTTTAATTTTTAATTTTTAATTTTTAATTTTTAATTTTTAATTTTTAATTTTTAATTTTTAATTTTTAATTTTTAATTTTTAATTTTTAATTTTTAATTTTTAATTTTTAATTTTTAATTTTTAATTTTTAATTTTTAATTTTTAATTTTTAATTTTTAATTTTTAATTTTTAATTTTTAATTTTTAATTTTTAATTTTTAATTTTTAATTTTTAATTTTTAATTTTTAATTTTTAATTTTTAATTTTTAATTTTTAATTTTTAATTTTTAATTTTTAATTTTTAATTTTTAATTTTTAATTTTTAATTTTTAATTTTTAATTTTTAATTTTTAATTTTTAATTTTTAATTTTTAATTTTTAATTTTTAATTTTTAATTTTTAATTTTTGATTTTTAATTTTTAATTTTTAATTTTTAATTTTTAATTTTTAATTTTTAATTTTTAATTTTTAATTTTTAATTTTTAATTTTTAATTTTTAATTTTTAATTTTTAATTTTTAATTTTTAATTTTTAATTTTTAATTTTTAATTTTTAATTTTTAATTTTTAATTTTTAATTTTTAATTTTTAATTTTTAATTCTTAATTTTTAATTTTTAATTTTTAATTTTTAATTTTTAATTTTTAATTTTTAATTTTTAATTTTTAATTTTTAATTTTTAATTTTTAATTTTTAATTTTTAATTTTTAATTTTTAATTTTTAATTTTTAATTTTTAATTTTTAATTTTTAATTTTTAATTTTTAATTTTTAATTTTTAATTTTTAATTTTTAATTTTTAATTTTTAATTTTTAATTTTTAATTTTTAATTTTTAATTTTTAATTTTTAATTTTTAATTTTTAATTTTTAATTTTTCATTTTTAATTTTTAATTTTTAATTTTTAATTTTTAATTTTTAATTTTTAATTTTTAATTTTTAATTTTTAATTTTTAATTTTTAATTTTTAATTTTTAATTTTTAATTTTTAATTTTTAATTTTTAATTTTTAATTTTTAATTTTTAATTTTTAATTTTTAATTTTTAATTTTTAATTTTTAATTTTTAATTTTTAATTTTTAATTTTTAATTTTTAATTTTTAATTTTTAATTTTTAATTTTTAATTTTTAATTTTTAATTTTTAATTTTTAATTTTTAATTTTTAATTTTTAATTTTTAATTTTTAATTTTTAATTTTTAATTTTTAATTTTTAATTTTTAATTTTTAATTTTTAATTTTTAATTTTTAATTTTTAATTTTTAATATTTAATTTTTAATTTTTAATTTTTAATTTTTAATTTTTAATTTTTAATTTTTAATTTTTAATTTTTAATTTTTAATTTTTAATTTTTAATTTTTAATTTTTAATTTTTAATTTTTAATTTTTAATTTTTAATTTTTAATTTTTAATTTTTAATTTTTAATTTTTAATTTTTAAGTTTTAATTTTTAATTTTTAATTTTTAATTTTTAATTTTTAATTTTTAATTTTTAATTTTTAATTTTAACGGTAAAAAATATGTGATAATACTTGCTTAGGCCAATATAACACATGCAGTATTAATATACACACAACTGCAATGACTTAAACAATAGGAATAGTTACAGCATATACAACATACCTAAAGCAAAACAACAAAGACACTAAAAAATTTTTTTCCTTCAAGACTTTTTTAAAATCTTCATTCATATCTCTGACCCCTTACCATTTTGACGATTTTAAATAGCAACTCCTTTGGGATGTTAATAAACGATTTTGTACAAAAGCGAACGGTCTAGCTTAGATATTTATGGCATAATCGTGATGTCCACGGTCAGACGGGCAGACGGACAGACGATCATCGCTATATCAACTTCCCTTGTTATAATGATCAAGGAAATATATGGTTTAAGGGTCTCCGGAATTTAATTCGATGCGTTACAAACGAAATGACAGACCTATACATACCCTCTGCCACTGAGGTGTGAAGCGTATAAAAACCCACCACAATTAGCGAAAAAGAAAGTGCTGTATCAACAAGACAATGCACCATGAATTTATGAATTTATGTTAGAATTGCTTCAACACGCGCCTTTTTCACCAGATTTTGCTCCCTCGGATTATTTAATATTTCCAAACTTGAAAAAAATGGCTCGATGGTAAAAAAATTTGGCAACAATGAAGAGGTGGAGTTTGCGGTAGATGAGTCTTTTAATGAGCTAGACAGTTCTTACTATAAGTAGGATATCGAAGCTATTCAATATCGCTGGAAAAATGTATAGAACTAAAATGAAATTATATTGAGATAGAAATAAAACTTTTTCCAATTTTTTGGTGTTATCTTTGTCAGTTCGAGTTGATCTGAGACCATTATAGTATGTTGAGATATAATTTTTTTATAACAAAAAACTATATATCATGGATTAATGGGTCCGACGTCCTTTTTGTCTGCATGAGTAATTTCCGCAAGGCGTTCCTTACAATATAACTCATCAAAGCCAAAAAAAACTTTTCCAAAGTCTTTAATATTTATTTTTTATTCAACGTAAATTTTTTTCCCAATAGAAAAAATTAGAATTAATACATCAACGTGATTAACTGCGACTGAAGATTTAAAAGAAATGGAAGGAATGTGGCCTCAAGTCTAGGATCATAATCGTAAATTTCAATGTTTTCTATGGCATTAGTTCTCTGTATGCCATGTAATCCACTTTAAATCGTGTTGCAATGTTGCGTTTTATTGCACTGATTAAACTTGATTACAAGTCCTTTTGCCTAAACTAACCAAGAGAACTCATATGGCAGTTTAATTAAGGCTACATAAAATATAATAAAAAAAATTTAAAAAAAAAAACACTTCTTACTATAACCGGATACCCTTCTAGTGGCTTCGGACAGTTTGAAGGATTTCCCTATTTTCAGGCAAAAAAAATATACACAACTTTTTGAACGGAACTCACCAATTTTTTGCTACAGTAGCAAGACACTATATTTGATGGCTTAAGCAATATCTGATAGAACTATTTAAGTCCAGATTCTGGTTTTCGCTAAAATTTTAATTCTTAAAACAAATTTTTTTTAATTACTGCATGTAAAAAAATTCCTCTTGAGTCTATAATTCCCTAATACTTTTTTTTTACCTTCCAACGAAAACAAACTACTCATTTATAATAATGTTTTTGAGGTTTTTTTCTGCTTCAGTTTTATATTTTCTTCTATAGTTTTTAGAAAAAAAATAAAATTTGCAATGATTTATTTACTTAAGACAAACAAGATATTAATTCTTATTCATGGTACTGGCTGCCTGTTTTATGCTGCTGCTAAATGCTGTCGTTACCATGTTCGAAGTAGCAGCTATTGAAGGTGGTAGCTTCGTGCGAGTAAGTTACCACTAAGTAGTAAGCCATCATTGACAAGCATGTATGCATTTATGATTAGCTTGGCTTCTTAAGTTAGAAATAGAGGAATACTTTTATTTTTGTTGTATTGGCGCAAGCGTCAAAAATATTAAGTTAATCATTTGTAATTTTCTAACATTCCTATGCTTAAAGACAGAGCAAAAAAGTGCGTGTAACCAAAAAAAAGGCCTGACCAAACCAACCATATGATAACCTATACCATGTTATTGTGTACTTACATAATTGAGTGATCACTAAGTGGAAATTTTATATATATAATACTAATAGGCTATGAGATTTCTAGTGACCGATGTTTTGTTCTACCATTTTATCCCGATTTGGACCAAGTGTTTATTATTCTAAAGGTATTTCTTTTGAGCCGTTTTCAAGATTTATAGATTTTTACATTATTTCTTTTATTTTAAGTAAACTGCATTTAAAATTGCTACTAACACATATATAGAATTATACTTATCCTATGTGTGTTTTATTAAATTTGTTAATGTGTTTGTTAATAAGTTTGTTATCTTCATTCACAATAATAATAAACCATAAAAGTGTTGGTTTTTGAATTGGCTAAGTTAAAAAATAAAGCTGCCTAGAAATTGCACTCGAATTTTGAGTGCTGGAATCTGTTAGTTTAAACTAATTTTGCGAAGTCACACAGAAATACTAAAAAACAGACTTAATACAATATCACTTATTATCTAATCACAAATTTGAAGACAATAATTTTATATGGGGCTTAGGTTTTTAAACTATACCACTTCCTTTATATTTGGCTAATTTATACATACCATATACACCAAGTGAGCGAAATATATATAATTAGGAACAACTAAGAAGGGACACTGTTAGAGGCCTTTTGGCTCGTGCAAATATTGCAAAATAAAATATTTATCTGTAAACTGTGAGTATTATTCGCGTACAAGGAAAAGAAAGACACAAGTAGTTAAAATATTTTTGGTAGTTACGAATATTACCAAAAACTAATAAATCATCATTTCCACATATTGGTGTAGAGTGCACTAACGCATATCATCACATTGCAACAGCTAGAGTGCAGTTTCATGAAAACTAGATGTTGGCTTCGCATGACACTTAAACAACGCAACAGATTTATTAAATTTAAGTAAAGAAGCTGGAAATATATTAACCCATTACTTATTAAACAACATTATAATTGTATTTCATTTCTAATGTTCCTTTATGTTCCTTAAAATTTTCTTACTTTCATTTTCAATCAACATTAATATAATAGGTAATTTTTTTAGAAAAATTAGATACTTCGAAACTTCGAAGTCCTTTAACAAGTACAAAAGATCAGAATATTAAAAACTGGATACGCAGTCGAACTATATATATTCACCTATTTCAGGTGTTAGTACATTTTTTAATTTTAATTTATTTGCAACTTTGGGAACTAATTAATTGTAATTTTAACTTAGGTATTATTGATCCTCATTCCGGGCGGAGTTGATCAAGCAATGGCCTGTATGCTGCAGTCAAGGCCAAGTCTATAATAAAGTGGGATGAGTTGTTCAATTTTAATTAAAGTATTTATTGCTATTATGGGATTTATTAATGAAAGTTTGTCACCATATTGTTGAACCATATACCACTATGTGGTCAGGGTATGTGCTGATATTTGTAACTGCCAACAAGTTTTAACCCAAACCAGCCATTTATTACACCGACAGACTCAGAATTACTTACTGAGTAAAGTTAGCATTACCTGTCTATTTGTATGCCTATTTCCCTTTATGTCTGTGAAACATTTCATAAGATTCGCGAACAATTCATTTCCCTTTTCTCTATGGGAGTGTCTGTTAAGACATTCCTTCACAGTGCAGGATAGACTTAGCTGTGAACCACAGCTACTTTCCTCAATTCTTTTCGCTTTGACTCTTCCACTATCCTCGTGCTTTGCATTACCTTAATATAATCAGTCACCTTGTTCCAATTTATCTCGGATATTACTATTGCCTCTAAAGTATTTTGTTTTTTCTGGTGAAGTAATTATTGTGAAATGTCGGGCCTATAAACATAATATTATCCAATTCCTCTGACACCATGCGGTCATAGGATAATCGATGTGTGAAAATTTGCTTAGATAACTTCTGCAAGAACCACGACTACTTCTAAAATGTATAAGATGATAGTTCAATTCACAATTTAGAATCCTCATTGAGTCTACTATCGAGTATTTTCGAATCATTCCCGCTATTATTCATAGTTCGATATGTACATACATACTTCATGCTAACGATATTAGTTTTTGATAACTGTACGCTTGTACGTCTGTCTATATGTCAATGTAAATCTTGTAATAAATAAACCCTTTAGGACCATTTTTGGATATAGTTGCCATATAAAGCTGATTCCCGACCTTCAGTTAAATCTGTAAAAAAAAAATAAAAAATTGTATAGATTTTTTAATATGGATTATATATGTTTTTAAAAAAAGTAAATTACTTTACTAAATATAATCCTGATCGGTCAATTTATTGACACCACTCCACTCCACAGAAAAATAATATCAAATATGAACTTTCTCTTATCCGTAGCCACAAATTAATAACAATAGCACTAAAAATTGGTTTATGCTCATCTTCTATATCCATTTATTGTAGAGTTGGATGCAAGACCATCTCTCGAAAAACATGTTATAGGATATCACAGAGCTGTTGTAAATCGACTATGAAATCCTTACTTGTTTTTTTTTTTATCATATTAAAATTTTTTTTATTGAAACAACATTAAGAGAACTAAGAAAATCAGTCCTTAGAGCAGCAAGTGAAAAAAGATGGAAAAAGATTGAGGAAGAAGTGTTTCTTTTCTATAATAGAATATTTCTGTTGGATTTTACACGTAGCAGCACCTGGTAAAACATTTTAATAAATTTTTTAATATAGATAAAAATGTTTTACGCCTTTAAAAATTATTTTATTAACTACTAAATATATAAAAGAATATTCAGGATAAAATTGTTTTAACAAATAATTATCATATTTTATAAAAATGTAATATTACTAGCAGAGCCCAGCCTTCGAAATTCGAGTTCAAATTCGTTATTTTTTCATTTAATAGATAATTTCATAAGAGCTTAAATGTATCCTAATCAATTTTAACCAATTCGTAATTCAACACTTTTTGAATAAAATTCATTAAATTTCTTTAAAAATATTTATTTAAAGGAGCCTAAAGGTATGCTTATAAATTTTTTCCAATTCACAATTCAACACAGGAGTTTTGTTATTTAAAAATAAACACACACACACACAAATATAAATGAGCTTTATTCCAAAGAACGGTACCAGACAGTGCAAATCTGTAAATCTGGTGGACAACTAAAAAGAAATACCTTTCAAATCAGGTCTTTTTGGCCAAAATCAGTTATTAATTACAGTTTTTATACCAGTCACAAGAAATCGCCATGTCAGTTAATATTAGAGATGCGACCATTATTAAGGTATGGTCATTAAGAAATGCTAAATTATAAAAGCTCTAAAAATAGCAACAGCAAAATATATATATTAGGGTTGGTCAAATTGTAGGTGGCCGAAAAAATCTCCATGGGTTCATCGGGATTCTGGTACTATGAGCCATAACAAGTATATTTGCCCAAGGAGCCATACATCTAAAACCATTTTCGAGCCTGGCAAAACTTCTGTGAAGATATTTTCATGGTATTTTCCATAATGACTCATACAAATGTGAAAAAAAATAATTGAAAATGTGTATACCGGGTGTTTTTGGGTCGCGAAATTCTCGCATTTATTTTTATTTTTCCGACATTTAAAATCGCCCAAAATATTCAGCGCTGAAAATTATGAGGGATACCCATATACGACCTATATCGATTTCATTCAATTTAAGTCAAAAATGCGTTTTTTTATTTTCTCTTTGAATAAACTGCTACGATTCCTATCAGCTCAAATGTGGGATAGATGATGATTCCTACGGTTGAAAGCTGCATGGCCATCAAAACATTAATCTGAGTCTTTTACTTGGGTACAGCATAAAAGCCCGAATAAATTTGTAAGCCGTTCTTGCCTGGAAAAGTATTTTTGTAGTTGGCCTTAAGTTGATGTGGTGTCAGTGATTTTTCAATGCTATCATATGCAAATTTGTAATGAAATCTGCTTCTAGTTATTGTATTTATATTACGCTAAGGCAACTACTGAAATCTTAGAAATACAAAAAAGTTAATCTGTTAGAAAAAAATTAAGAAAAAAAAAATAAAAAAATCCTAACCCACTAGTGTTCCTCAACCACAACCAACTGACATTTTTTGGGCAAGTCTGAGAAAGATACAGAGAAACGGCTACCATGTGAAAACTGTTAATTGCTTAATTTCCAAACAACACAAAAGAAGCTCAAAAGGAAATTTAGTTGTGCTAGCTGAAATTCTGAAATTAAAGTTCGTTGACCAGATCGGCATGGAGTAAATTTTAACATTTAGTTTAAAATTTCTTATACACTAAAAAATGTGCGAGCTAGACAAACATATGTAACTCAAGCAAAAAAAAAACCGAACAGTATTTCCTTTTATATTCCTAACAACATCCTAACAATATCATTTAACATTTACATTTTTCCAGGCGCAGGTTGATCAAAGAAAAATGATTCCCTTGTAACTTTGTTAGCGTTCAACTGATTTACACAATCCTGGGCTCAATTTACACAGAAATATACGGACTTTATTAAAAAAAAGCTCGCACCAATTGGAAACATTTGAGCAAAAGAACTAACAAATGCTGCTTGGAAACCACGCTCGATTAAAAATTCGATATATAAAAAAACAATCACAATTATAAATACTAGCATGACCCAGCCTTCGAAATTCGAGTGAAAATTCTAGGAACTTTTATTTTCTCATTTAATAAGTTATTTTATAAGACCCTAAAGGTCTCTTGCTAATTCACAATTCAACACTTGCGATTGCGTTATTGGTTTATGTTCAAAATTATTTTTCAATTCAACACAATTATTATTGTGAATGAAAAAAAGAAACTCATTTTTTTTTTGTAAAACACACTACCAAAAATAATAAACTCACAAACACATAGCATTGTTTAATTTTATATATGTATAGATAGCCACTTTAAATGCATTTTACTAAAAAATTATATATAAAAATTTAAAAAATCTGTAAATCTGGTGGACAGCTAAAAGCAAATACCTTTCAACTGAGATACGTTTGGCCAAAATCGGGAGAAAACTGTGGAATAAAAACAATGTCACAAGTAGTCGCCTTACATATTCATATTATAGATTAATAGTACCCATTATATCTAACACCACTATGTGTCCGGATATAATGACTTTTTGGTGATGTATATAACTATCAAAAATATTTGATCTGACCAATCTTTTAATATACCAAATAACTCAGAATCACCTTCTGAGTCGATTTGACAATGTGAGTTCATCTGTGTGTCCACATAAACCCCCTTTAGTCAAACTGCAGGTCCTAAATGTGAATATATTTTGATGAGATTTGGTATATAACTTTCCATTGGCCATAGGACGTACCCCATTTATATTGGTGATATATGGTGCATGTTCAAACATAGTCACCATACATATGACCCCTATGATATCGACTTAAATTGCCAAAAGATCAAAATTGTCATATAGAACTCGGTCAATTGTACCCATTTATCAGTGGTGCAAAAATAAAGCGTATAGAACAATTCTTAGTCATAGCCCTCTTAAAAAGCTGCTTGCCGATTTTTATTTAAATCTATGAAAAAACTAAAATTTTTCACTCAAACTTGGTATATATATATTTGTACAAAAAAATATATGACTTTACCAAATATGGTCAGGATCGGTCCATTATTCGAGCTAGTCTCAATATACCTATAGCATCCTATATTAAATTTTTCAGATCTACATCCAAAATTATTTGTAAAAATTCGACGCAGATTTGGTTTTCCTATACCCAATTAGATTGACATAAGATATAGTCCATCCAGACCTACTATAATTTTCTAATTTGTTTTAAATCATATTAGTATAATAATCATTGTTTAATTATCTCAGCTTTAGAATTTCCTTTGTTTTTTAAATTAAGGACAAATTTTTAAGAACTTTCAGAGTAACCCTTGAGGAGCACTGATTTTAGTTTGATTTATATTTGTTTAAAAAGCGAAAAATTGAAACTTAACTAGTGGACTACCATGATTGTCTTTGGACTGTAATTTAAAAAAAAAAACTAATTAAAATGAATGAAATGGTCACGAGTTTTCAATATAAAAAAAAACTTTATGGTTAATTGTTTAACAAGTTTTCTAACGGAATTTAGTGTTACGTAGCCAACAAAATAATTAAAACCACAAGCCATGAAATTACTACAAGATAATAAAAACTATGACTTTTACAATTGTCTTAAATTATAAAATACAAAATAAAAAAGACATTTACAAAAACAATTGAAATTTGACAAATATAAGACTTGAAGGCTTAATTTAAAGTTTTGTAATCCTTGTATTTCTTAGCATTTTCTTGGCATATATATTTGTATACCCCTGAATATTTTAAGCTTGGGCTTTTTTAAAAACGTTTGCTCGCATACTTTCTCTCTGAGTCAATTATTTATAAAGGCCATTTATATTATTCTCTTTTTAAACTTCCTAGTGTTCACTGAAGAAACTATTTACTTATTAAAGGCTTACTCAAAATAGGTTTCATTTGAAATGGGTTAAATTTGTTTCAGTTCTTTCAATTTCTTAGCATTAACTTACATACAGACATTCATCTACTTCCACATTACATAGCCTATACCGACTTAGAGAGCTTCTCTAATTTTAAATATATTTATTTCCCATCTTTTTAGAATGTATGCGATTCTAGAATGCATTAGTTTCTCCATGTAGTTGTATTTTTTTTATTTATTTTGTATTTTATAACATATGTTGTTTTTGTAAGTTAATTTTTCATAACTTTATGTTATCTTCTTTGAAAGGAAGACTCACTTCATTTTTTGGTTTGCCACTTTGCATATAGACAAGTCACTGCATTGCATATGAAAGTTTACCTTAAAACATGTTTTGCCTAAAGTTTCTTATTTGCTTAAGCTTTTGGGTATTGCCTTATTGTGGTTTAGTTGAGAAGAAGAAAAAGAAGGCAAATAACAAAAAAAAAAAAATATGAATATGTATTTCATTTGTCAAAACGTCATTTTTAAAAAAAAATTATATAATAATTTGTTATAATATAGAAATATTTTTCTAATGATTTTTAAATGAATAAGATTAATTCTTTAGAGGGAGGTGTTTTAGTATTCATATATGAGGGAGAAGAGATCATTTAGAATTTTCATAAATAGTCTAGAAAGTTCACAGTTTTGAGTGGAGGGTTTATTAAAAATAAAATATATATATATATATATAATATCGGTCTAGGCCAACTTATGGATACCCTATATCAAAAGTAATAGTTTCAATTGACCTAGGTAGACCCAAAATGATTCGATATTGATTATAGATGACCACATCACCTAAATGTGATAATAGGCAGCATCTATTTGCAATCAAAGAACTGGCCTCTCCCTCCGCCTTAGACTTTCTCATAAATAGAAACAATTTTCTTACTTCACTAAGATATAATTTTAGACCTTTGACTTTTCAGATATGGCGGCATAAAAAATAAATTCTGAACTCTCACAAAGGCGAGTCAATAAAAATCGGGGTATTATTAAAAGTGGTTTATCCACAAGATCTGTTAAGCTGTCGTTTGAAAGACCGTAAAATCGCCTTTACTTTGACAAGTGGATTGATGTTTTTGCAAAATGTCAAAGGTCATAACTCAGCAATAAGAACTCAGTCATACCATATTTTAGCATTATATATTTGATCATGTGAACACTGATTGTTCACAAACTATATATTGGTGCATGTTATTGCAATGGATTACCTAATATATTTAAATAAGATCTTGGATACAATTATAGCCTAACATGTCTTGAAAATAAACGCAATTTGTTCAGTTTTTTTTATAAGAATTTTTCACTAATTTCTAGATTGGTAAGAAAAAAATTGATATTAATTTTATCAAGTCCAATGAGTGCGAGGGCGAAAAAGCTTATTTCCTTTTTTAAATTAATTTCCGCTAAAAGCTACTTTATGTAATTACACTGTAGAAAATTTTCGGGGTCATTGGCTGGGGGCGAGATATTTCAAATCAAAATACTGAGCTATAGAATATACTGTTTGTGCTGCCAACACAATTTTGATGGTGTCAGTGATGATGGGAGTTAAATTTTCCTACTAATAATACCATTTTTTTAAGTTTTTCATATTCTCTATAATAAAATTGTTCTTCTCCTATCGTCTCTCACTTAAACACGTACACACAAACACACACACACACGCGTATTAATTCTAAATTTATAACTATAAAAGAAATAAATTGTATACAAAATTATTTAAAAGTGTGGTCATAATTACTGTAGTTATGGTTTGAGCTACCCCAAAAAATGGTTGTAACCATCAATAAAAAATATCTAAATTACATTGCATGAATTAATCTAACAGTTCATATGTCTTATACCTTGGAAGGAATTTTCGAATATATTATTTAGTAATCACAAGAGGCTAATGGGATAGTACATGGTACTATCAAAATTCGGTAGGCTACAACTTCAGTTGCCACAACGAATCCGTTTTAGGTCTGCACCTTTTAAAGAAATGGTAGTTTTTTAAGAAAACTTTCTTTATTAAGAAGAGGCTCTTTATTATACCAAGGTACTGCAATAAAAAATATACTTCTTTAATAAATGCTTTTTTGTCAAGAAATTGTACTTCAAAAAAAAAAAATTTAATTTTTAAAGTAGGTACTTTAAAAAGGTACTTTTTAAGGTACTTGAAGATAATTTACTTTTTAAAGAAAATAAATTTTTTTTAAATTATCTAATCCATACAAACAAAGTTTTTATTAAAACTCTTTCTTAACTTATACATATGAGTTTTGAATCTCTACGTGACTGTGCGGGATTTTACACGCCTCTTTTAAAACCAATCTTTGGCCACAGCAAGTCTGTGGACAAAGTTTCAGATCAATCGGACTATGACTGTGCGTGACTATGCGTGTCTGTGAGGGCTATGTGAAATTAATCTTTCTTTACAGCAAGTATATCGACCAATTTTCAGATTCATTGGATGAGGGGAAATGGGTTTTAAATCACTCCGTGACTGTGCGTGACTATGCGTTACTGTGCGTGACTATGTCGAAGTTAATCTTTCTTTACAGCAAGTATATCAATAAAGTTTCAGATTGATTGGATGAGTGAAAGGCCGTTTTAATCTCTCCGTGACTGTGCTTGACCACGCGTGAGTGTGCGTGACTAAGTCAAAGTTAATCTTTTTTCACAGAAAGTTTCAGATCGATCGGATGAGGGGAAATGACATTTAGATCACTATGTGACTATGCGTGACTATGAGTGACAGTGCGTGACTACCCCAAAATTAATCTGTACTCACAACAAGACTATGGGCCAAATTTCAGATCAATCGGATAAGGGGGAATGGGGTTGCCACACGACAGACAGAAAGACAGAGAGTGTGAGTTAAAAGACAGAGTTTAAAGAAAGGTATTTTTTAAGAAAGGATATTTTTCTAAGAAAAAGTATTTTTGAAATGTTTGCTTGTTTTTGACAAAAGTGACTACTTAAAGAAAACGTACTTTTTTAAGGAAATTTACTTTTTTAATAAAATTAACGTTTTTAAAAAAGGCACTTTTTTAAGAGGAGCTACTGGCCTGAGAGGGCCAAACCCATTGAATGTTTTACAATACTGACCTAGTACTTTCACCCCAACTTGAAATTTTTCACCCTTCAGAACGAACGTTTCATGAACGTTTACTTAAAAGCACTATGTCTCTAAAACTTTTACGAAAACAACATTCATGTCGTTCTAAGAGTAGATTAGATTGGATTAGATGAAGAAGGATCTACGCACTGCGACCAATTTGATCTTTTGTGCAGCCCATGGTTGTCCCAAAGATTAAGGCTTCTTATGAAGTCAATTACCCTATTCGTCCCGGGGGAGACAATGTATCATCCAAGGGCTAGGGTTACTTTGCCACTTAGTCTTGGATATCCACAGAGAATGTGTTCTGCTGTTTCCACCCCCTGTTCGCATTACCAACATGTGCCTGTAACAGACCGACCTTTTAGTCGTAGAACATATTTAAAGTAACAGTGTCCAGTAAAGAATCCCTTCAAGGGCCTTAAGTCCATTTATTAAGGGAAAGCAATGTTTCCGATTGAACACTGGATGGATATATAAATCTCTTAGCTTGCCATTGGCCACCACTTTTGTCCCAGTTTTCGGCAATTTGTGAGTCCTCCACTCCTTCCCTTATTTTTTCCCTGATGTATCCTCTTGAAACAGCGAAAAGTGGTTCCGGACCGATGAAAGGACGACGGGCCCTCGATTGGTTAGGCAATCTGCCCTTCTGTTGCCCTCGTGTCCTTCGAGTCCTGGAATCCAGCATAAAGTTAGTTTGTTGCATCCGTCTAAATGGCTGAGCACTACTACGAAATCCAAAATGATAGACGTCACGTTATAGGACGTAATTGCTTTTAGCCTGACTATTGGACAGTATGTAAATGAGTGCTCTTTTTTCTTTCTTCTAAGAGATTCTGCCACGCATGGAAAATGGAAAGCTTTTTCCATGGGGAGGGCACATTTAAAATTTGGGCCGAATATCCCCACATCCGTATCTACATTAGATTGTTTTAAGCCATCTCTGAACCACACATGACAATCCTAGTCTGGTTTTCATGTGTAGTAAAAGTATCAAAAAATTTAAATCACACTGAAAACAGCCCAGTTTAATTTTCGCCTATTTTTTACTAAGTTGTAAATCCTATTCACTGAGTTGCGACATAGAAGTAAGCCTTTGTGCAGAATCTGAATCTTCCAAAATCATATTTCTGTCGCCTCAGAATTTTCAGATAATCAAACCTCGAAGTACAAAAAATTCCAGATTTTTGAACTTCAAATAACACAAACCTTGAAGCTCAATGACATTCGCTAATTTTACTAAAATATTGGTATTCCATGATATTCTCCACGGAAATGCATTTAGGTAATTTCTAAAACGGTCCAACACATCCAACTCTAGGACCACTTAAATCAACAATTTAATTTAAAATGCATATGAGTGATTGTGGATAGCTTTTTTCTTGGTACACATTGAGACAGGAATGGAGCGAATCACAAATTTACAGAATTTTAATATCTGCACCTTAAATGAAAATCATGAATAAAACCAGATTAAATTTGTTGAAATTCTGTTGCCTGACTCGAATCCAGCGCAAAATCAAACGTGAGAAAATACCTTCAGTTCTCATAGGGCAACAAAAGCTTATAATTTGTCGGGCGTGTAAGTATTCGATTTTTGTTAATCGTAAGGGCGATTTATGTTCTCGTTTATGTTGAAGAGTATTTTTTTTTGTCCTCTTCATCGAAATATATTATTTTCTGAATTTTTCTATATGGTCTGTAATAAATTTTTCAACAATACTTAAATTTGATAATTCAGGTTGGCTTAAAATTTAATTAGTCCATTCTATTAGCATTATTTTTGTATAATTAGTGGAAGTCTTCTTCATGCTCAGCATTTTTTATGAAATTGATTATTATTTCATAATTATTTTTTCCACAAAATGGAGCTTTCCAACACCAGCCGATTACCAAGCCCAGGCCAATATATAGCCACCATCATAATCACAAGCATTTGAGATTCAAATATTCATTTGAATTTCTTAAAACATTCACCGCTATAACTGTAAATATTAAATACTAAATTTAAACTCATCTTCAAACAACTTCATAACGCGTTATCGTTTCATCCGATTTCAAAATTGCAAAATAAATAATTTGAATAAAGAAAAATTTATAATAAATACATGAGGGAACTATTCTATGACAGATTTTGCAAAATCTACTTGGCGTAGAATAAACTAAATTTATGTGTAAGCGTCGGATATAACTAATATTGAAATATGGTGAAATCGAAAGAGAAGAACAGATAAAATTAAGAATTTGTGAACTTTTTTTTCCCAGAAAGGCTATCAAAACATCAATTTTGGTTATCCTGGACAATTCGAATGGATTCCTTCAAGAAACAAACCAACAGAGTTCGTAGAAATTAAGTTAGACCCGTAAAGATCACAAACTAAATGAAAAAGTTAAATGAAACAAATTTTATACACCATCGTAAGAACTCCAAAAACTAATAATGCAATTCAATTCGTAGGAGCCAACATATGGTAAATCGTTGAATCCACGTAATGATGTTCTCAACAAAAATTATATTTCTTTATTGACGGCCTGGTACTTTAACTGCGAGTCGCTGTTTAATTGTATAACATCAAACCGATTATTTTCTATGAAATTTATTTTTAATAAAAAGAGAAAATATTTGTTTAAGCATATTTTTTATATATTGTCCTTTAACGCTTTGAAAATTAATACTTAGCAATCAAAAGAACATTCAAAAAATAATAAATTCAAAAATAAGACATTTTGTTCTACTTAAACAAAAGACTTAAGAAACAAACATGTTTTAAATTGATTGCAGTTGTTTTGGTTTTTATAAAGAAAAATATAAAAAAAAATAAATAAAAAAAAATTGTTTCATACAACGTACAAAATTGCTGTCACACACACGTATGTTTACGACATGTTAACAAATTCATGTTTAAATCAAATATTTTGACATAAATTGCTATCAAGATCTTATCATTAGTAACGATATTTATGTTGTTGTTTTTTTTGTGTGTTGATGTTTTGCAATCATTGGAATTAATTTGTAGATTACACAGTTTTAATAGCTTGTTTCAGTAAGATACTTAACTCTATACTATTGGGAGTTGTTTGAGAAACAACACAGTAACAAACTAATTTATTGTCTCTTAATTGAAGTGATTGTAAATCGGTTTATTAATGAATATTTTGGAAATAAATATAAATTGGCTAATATTGTTCAGTATACATAAATGTAATTAAGTTTATATGAAGCAATATAAAAAACAAATGCAATGTATAAGAGAATTAAACATTTTGGTTTATCTAACAAAATTGTTTGAATTCATTTTATGCTAACCTTTAATTATTTTGGGGTAACTTGTTATACAATTTAGAGAATTTACTACAAATTGCTAAGCCTTAAAAGGTCAGATTTAATATATATATATACATATATTTTACTTTCTTTTTCGGCCATGTCTTTAATATTTTATTATTAAATTTTATATAAATAAAAATGCTATCTTTCAATTTATATTTAAAAAAATCAATTTTGCAGAAAAAAATCATGGACCGCGAAATAAAACAACTATAAACTCCATAAACTTTTTATGTTAAATATAAAAAAAATTCGCTTTTGCTTTCAATGTCTAACCAAAAAGAGTTTATCACTTCAATAATATCTACATATACTTGCAACTACTACCCAAACACTGAGTCATACAGAGACTGACAACTTATGTGTATGGAAAAAAATACCAATATTAAACTGAATAAAGCATGTCAAAGACTGACAACTTTCCAAAGATAATTTTTACAAAAACAGCGAAACAATTTTTATTTAAGATAAAAGATAAAAATATTACTATTTTGCTTCTAAATAAGTACTGATCAGTAGAAAGACTCTGTGGGAGCTGAAATCTATAAAAACAAAAAATAATTAAAAAATTTTCTAATGAAATTTATTTAAGTAGCAATTTTCTTTACGACCTTAAAGAGAACGGGTTTTATGTAAAACTGTTTGTTAGACCGTTCCTTAATATTTTAATACTAAAAGTTCTCTTTTTATACCCTATACCACTATGTGGTTTGGGTATAATGACTTTGTGCTGCTGTTTGTAACAACCAAAAATATTTGACCTAGACCCATCTTTAATTATACCGATCGAATCAGAATCACTTTCTGAGTTGATTTGACAATGTCCGTCCGTCCGTCCGTCCGTCCGTCCGTCCGTCCGTCCGTCCGTCCGTCTGTGTGTCCATGTAAAGCTTGTAATCAAACTGCAGGTCGCAAATATGAATATATTTTGACGAAATTTGATATATATGCTTTTATCGGCCATGGGATGAACGCTATTGAAATTGGTGAGAATCGGTCCATGTTCAGACCTAGCCCCCATACAAATTACCCATATGAAATCGACATAAATTGCCATAAGATCCAAATTGTCATATAGATCTTACTCAAATTGGGTTTGTATGCGTTCATTACATCCACTAGTGAGTAGTCCAAAAATGATCCCTTTGACCCCATATAGAGCTGCTTCCCGATCTTCACTTAAATCTATTAAAAAACAAAAATATTGCACTGATTCTTCTCAAATTTTGTTTGTACACATTTTTACAAAATACAAGAGACTTTACCAAACATGATCAGGATCGGTCCATTTTTGGACCTAGTCCCTTTATAGATATAGCATCCGATATGAACTTTTTCATATCTGCAGCCAAAAAAAATAATAAAAATCCCACTCAAATTTGGTTTTTGCTTATTTTCAATGTCCAGTTAGTTGGGCCTAAGAGATAGGGTTTCTAAACGCATGGTATAGGGTATCGTATAGTCGGTCTAGACCGACTATAATTTTCTTACTTGTTTTATTTTATATTTATTTGCAACAAAAAAAAAAAAACTATATCCTTGATTTATTTAAAAGTTTAACTACAAATGTTGAGTGTAAAACAATTTGTTTTGTCATAAAACTAAAACAGAAAAAAATACTGTTTAATTCGTCACCTGTTTTGAAATGTGATGGTTTATGTCTTTGCTTAAAAATTACTATAAACTCTTTGGTTAAAATGCCTCTAAAAAAAAGCATCTCTAATGGACTAACGTTTGAACAGCTCAAGCTGTTCCATGCAGAAACAAATATCAATTTTTTTTGTTAATTTATGCCATAGCAAATGGACATTCTTAGACCGCGTCGGACATTTGGCTTTCTCTTTCCCTCATTTTCTATTAAAATTTATTTTATTGTCATTAACTTCTTATATTAAAACAACAGACTGAGGACACATACCATTTTTCTATTATTGCAAAGCAATTCATCGACATTTTTCAAAGTTTTAGTTTTAGTAAACTTTTACTTAAAATTCCCATAAATTTTAATGTTATTAACTTACAAACCTTTAAGTTTCATTATCTATTGTTGTCGCTGGTTACTTTACAAAGAAAATTTCGTAAATATCAACAACAACATCATAACGATAATAAAGTTACGAAATTTTCTTTTTAGTTATACTTTTTTGTTTGCCCAGTTTAACGACATTAATCTTGGTTATATTTCCGCCATGAATTTCAAACAACAACCAAAACAAAATTTGCAACAACAAAAGCCTGGCTACAGCAGCATCTCAAATATTAGCAAAACATTAGCAAACAACAACAGCAGCAGCAAACACAAAAAAAGATTGCTAAAAAATAAATAAATAAAAACAACGGATACCATGTTGTCTTCGGCAAGAAGAAATAAAAAATAAATAAGATTATGAAATATCTTTTCAGAGCACTAACTAAGATAACAAAAGTATTTATAAGACCTATTTTGAAGCAACAAACATAAAATAAGTTCTGTTTTTTTTTTTTTAATTTTTTATAGCATTGGTTAAGTTAACGTAGATTGTTGCATGGTTTTTCTGTTTCTGCTAAATTTTTTTTTTTTTTTTTTTTGTAATAATATTATTATTACAAACCACTGCATCTCTTACTTTTTCACCTAAGACGCTTGACCCCTTAAGGGTTCAAACTGTTTGTTCTTCTCTGTGTTTTGCTATTATTTTAAGTTTTTTTTGTATTTCCCCAACAAAAGTCTTCTATAATAGAGTTTTATTTAGAAAAAATAAACAAATATTCTGTTACATGTTAGGAGTATCTTTGTAATGCAAAAAAAATAATAAAATTTTGCCAAATCCTGATACTGTGGTATGAAATAAATGAAAATATAGAACACTAAAATCAATGCTTTTTTTTTTTTTGATTTCATGAAGCATCTAGATATTGAGAATAATTTAAGTCGAAGCCAGAGCTCAACCCATTAATCGGTATAATAAAAGTGGGATAAGGAAAAGCGTTTTTAAACATTTTCAGCTCAAATTCACAATATCCATATCAAGAAGTTGTGTTAGTTCACAGTGCTTGTGACTCTTTGTCTTATTCAGCTCTTATTGGAGCAGCATATGCATCGAAGATCAGGATGTCGAATGAATCACGAAAGGGTTAGCTGTCATACTGCAATCACTTTTTGACACTTATGATCAGTATACTCTTTCAAGTCATCATGAATAGATTCATGCGTGCACAAAGCTACCCAACTATTCAAATTTATTTTCAAAATCAGTCATCGATTCGAGCAACTTAGAGACGTTGTCGTGATTTTAATGGCGCATATAATCACCGATTTGCGCAAGCTATTCATAGCACTGTGTATAGGTTTCATATTACACACTCTCTAAACAATTCAGCAATACCAACATATCAAAATAAAGTGCATAAATAAGGAGATTATCGCCGAAAATATGGTAGAAGATTCAAATTTTTCGATCCAGCTGGTGCAGAAATTAAAGCCACAAGACCATCATGTACGTAGTTTTTTTACCGATTAGGCTTTTGTCGCAAGATTTTATCCAGCGATGAAGCTTATATTTGGCTTACAGGTTCATTAGTAAACAAACTTGCCAAATATGGCATAACATCCAGAAAAATGCACCATTTGGTCCAGGTCCACGCTGGTACCATCACCAAACTTTTTTTCTTCAAAAATGAGGGCGGAGCTCGCGTTATGATCAATGGAGGTCATTATCGGACCACGATTACTGATTTTCTGTTTGATCTTGCTGGGCAAGATGTGATAGGATGACGCTACGTACCATACGGCGCACAGTGGCGCATTTGCGATTTTTCATTGCAAAAATCATAACTTTTGAACCGATTGAGATAATCAAATAAGTCAAAAAGCATATGATAGATAATGTCCATCATATGAAACAAGAATTCTGGATGCTTACTCATGGGTTATCAAAGTTGAAATTTGTTAACGGCATGAAAAAAAATCATGTTTGTGTTAACTAAAAAATTTTAATTTTAACTATTTTACATTTTTTGTATTTCTTTTTCAAGGTTTTTATGTTTTAAAATTATTATCCATAAAGAAAAAAAAATAAAAACAAATAATAAAATAAAAAAACAACAATAATTTTTTTTATTTTCCATAAAAGTTGAAAAATAGACAGTTGGTAAATAACGATTTACTTGGAGAGACGCCAAGCAAACAGTGAAATTTTTTCTATAATATACTGAATAAATACATAAATCAATAGAAATAAAAAATGCATTTAGTTACCCAGTTTTTTTTATATTCTACCTGAAACTGCACCAAATTGCCTACAAATTGTGTGTTTTTTTTAACTGAAAATCGATCAACTTTGAAGGGTTATAGCTTCTAAACTTAAAATCTGATTTTATTAAACGTAGCAAATATGTAATCTTTGAACAATTTCATATAAGATGAGTTTAATCAAAATATCGTAAACGTACATGAAATTTTTGATTTTTGCAACCATTTTTGTTCCAAGGGCGGCACTGTGCGGCGACTGCCACGATCGACTTATTGAAATCAAAATTTGGCGATAAGTTGAGTTCGATAAATGGACCTATCAATAGGCACCATGGTTATGCGATTTGAGACCTTCGTAAAGTCAACGGTTTATGCTGTTAAACCAGCAACAATTAATGCCTTGTAGGTGAACATTGTTCGTGTTATTCGTGACATACGACCAACAATGCTTAAAAATGTGTCCGAAGATTGGACGTCTAGAAAGCGAATCGTCAATAATAGCTACGATGACCATATACCCGAAATTGTTTTCAAATGTTAATGTCAGGTATTGGTCTTTAGAATAAAATAATTTTTTGATTAAAATTTAATTTTTGTGTTATTTTTTATAATTTCTTCATAATTAATGTGTCTCATGTGAAAATCGGATCTCTGTTTTAATAAGCATTATCATTTTTATTTTGCTTACTGCCGTACTTTATTTAAATAAAACCAGATAAATCACTTCTTTAATGCAATATTTGTATACAAAACTAAATCCGTGGGATAGGACAAAATACATCACATTTGAACTCCATCATAAAATTGTCACTTCATTTGAAATAGTGATCATAAGAAGGGTTGACTATGACTACAGTTAAGTATCCAAGAAATATATGCAATAAACTATCGGTTCCAATATGTTAAGGGTAAAAAAAAAATCTGCAGAAAAACTGGATATTGGTAATGGAGAAGAATACATAAGCCACTAAATATAGTATTTAAATAACATTAAAGAACATTTATTTTAAATAAAATGAGACACATATTTTCCACTAACACTTTTGACCTTAATATCACTTCTCAGACTTCTTGCAGAAGTTAAAGATTAAGTTCCTGATTAATGGCCCAATTTTGTAAATCATCTAAATAAAAATATAACAAAAAATCTCACATTTTTGGCTTGGCAATTCTACCAGCTGTGTTTATGTAAATAACCAAAAACAGCTGATAAAACTAATACAAATTCAAATTTTTGTTTATTGAGCAAAAAAAAAAATTAAATAAAATTAAAAATAAAATGTCTAGTCCACAAGCCTTATTTTCCAGAGCTGCAAACGATTGCAATCGATTTAATTGCAATCGCATGATTTCCCGTTAATGATTGCTAATTTTTTGATTGCATTCCAAATCCAAAATTGATTTCATAATTTCAATTTGAAATCATGAAATCAATACGACAAAAATGATTGAATCAATTTTTTGAAATTAATTCATATATTAATTGATTGCAATCAAATTTGATTGCAATCGATTTGATTGCAATTACTTTAATTGCAATCAAATCCAGTAATTGCAATCAAAATTAAATCAGAATCAAAATCAAAATCTTCGTTCTCTTCAAATAAAACTCCTTCTTCTAGAAACAAAGATGACTCTGATAATTTTGCATTACCAACAATGTAAATTTTTGTTTGAAGTTTAAAGTTTTGTAAAATTGGTAAACATAATTTTTAATTGCAATCAGTTTTGTGTCAAATTGCTAATAAATTAATTGTTCATATCAAGGTTTATGTATACAAAGTTACGCCATCCCAGCCCCCATCCCTTTTCTGTTTTTTTTGACGTCTTACTCGTATGACATCACGCAAAGTTTGTTCCTATCTAGCAGATACGGACACATCGTTTGAAATGTTTGATCGTTATCCGATTCTGAAATCCACATTTATGAAATTCAACGCACCTTTACCGTCATCAGCTGCAGTAGAAAGGTTATTTTCTTTTGCAACTTTGCTAAATAATCCGCGTCGTGGATCGCTTTTAGATGGTAACTTTGAAAAATTACTTCTATTAAAAGCCAATAGAGAGCTAACTAATCTAAAAAATGCTCAAAGTAATGAGTTAAATATAAGTGGAGGTTTTTACTAGAATCTGTTGCTTTATACTAAAACTTAGTGGTTTTCACTAAAATCTGGTGGTTTCCACCAAAAATTTGAGGTTTCCACCATATTCTAGTGGAAACCGCTAGATTCTATATTCCAAGTGCATATTATTTCGTAGAACTTTCCCTTTAGTTGTGATTTCAGGGCAATTCATTGAAATCGCATGATTTGAACAAAAATTTGATTGCAATCGAATTGATTGCAATTAAATTAATTGCAATTAAATTAATTGCAATCAATGATTTCTAAAAAAAATGATTTCAAAATGATTGCAATCACAAAATATTGCAATTTTGACAAGATTTCATTTTAAAATCTGAAATCATTTTGAAATCAACATATATTGCCATAAGATCCAAATTATCATACAAATCTTAGTCAAATTGGGTTTGTGTGTATATATTACATCCATTAATCAGTAGTCCAAAAATAATCCCTATTGGACAACTCTTAGTCATAGTCCCCATATAGAGCTGCTTCCCGATCTTCACTTAAATCTATCAAAAAAGAAAAATATTGCACCGATTCTTCTCAAATTTTGTTCGTATATATTTTTGCAAAATACAAGAGACCTTACCAAACATGGTCAGGATCGGTCCATTTTTGGGCCTAGTCCCCATATAGATATAGCATCCGATATGAAATTTTTCATATCTGCAGCCAAAAAAAATAAGAAAAATCCCACTCAAATTTGGTTTATGATTATTTTCTATATCCAGTTAGTTGGGTCTGAGAGATAGGGTCTCTAAACGCATGTTATAGGGTATCGTATAGTCGGTCTACACCGACTATAATTTTCTTACTTGTTTTCTATTAACTTTACCATTTACTTCTTTTCTTTCTCTTTTGCTTCTAACCATCGTTTTCTTAGCGAATAAATTGACTTTTTGAGGTTTCATTGGAGTTCCATTTTCTACGTTTGCTATTTTCGTTGATCCAAAGAGTGTTTCCAAAGATGGCAATATTTCAAAAAGTGAGTAACATGATACTCCAACTGCTACTTCGACCATTGGAGATGCGTAAACTTTCGACCTGTGGTGGTGTCTCAATTGATGTATTCTGTAAGATGTTTAACCCAAATACATTACCACTTGGGTTGGCAGCTACACTGATACTTATTAAACTGTCAACTGCATTCTCTGGTCCCGTTAGCTCGTTCGATTCGGATGGTCCCCCCACCGGTTTGTCGAATGCTTGTTTTGTTAGTAGAAATTTTTTTTTAATCTTGCTTTGTAGTCAGTCCATACCTGGAAAAGGTCATTTATGGTAACTCTTTCAGATTTTTTGGAAATATGAGAACAAACCTTTCTCCACTTTGAGGCTGTTCTAATTGGTGGCCCTATTATGGTGAATTTTTTTTTTCAGGGGCATCCCAAACACTATCTATATTAGCCTTACTACTACCAAAGCTAATGCCTCCTCTTGCGACATCGGGATGCCTTTCCATTTCTGCCACTAATACTTCAAATTGGGCTGATGCTGTAGCTTCTTTTTTAGCCCTATGATAAAAAATTGATTCAATAATTATTTACTAGTATAATAACTATGTACCCACATATATTTTTGGAGTTTTTGAGCAAAAACAAAATCAAATTTTTTTACTTTTTATTATTATTTGTATAATGTCTAAAGCTAACGCTAGAAAAAGGTGAGCGTTGAATTTGACCATTAAGTGCTAAAAAAAAGTTTACAAAATTTACTTTTTACAATACTTGTATTGAAAATAACGCAAGAATCAGCTGTTACAACGCGAACAGTCACTTGTATAAACGCAATGATTTACAAAATACAAATTTTGCCAACGCCAGGTGAAGTGAGGTGTTGCGTATTACAAAAGTTTATTTTGAGTGACTGTCCTTTCATTATACCCTATACCACTATGTGGTTTGGGTATAATGACTTTGTGCTGCTGTTTGTAACAACCAAAAATATTTGACCCAGACCCATCTTTAATTATACCGATCGGATCAGAATCACTTTTTGAGTTGATTTAACAATGTCCGTCCGTCCGTCCGTCCGTCCGTCCGTCTGTGTGTCCATGTAAACCTTTTAATCAAACTGCAAGTCGCAAATATGAATATATTTTGATGAAATTTGGTACATAAGCTTTCATCGGCCATGGGATGAACGCTATCGAAACTAGTGAAATTCGGTCCATGTTCAGACCTAGCCCCCATACAAATTACCCCTATGAAATCGACACAAATTGCAATAAGATCCAAATTGTCATACAGATCTTACTCAAATTGGGTTTGTATGGGTTCATTACATCCATTAATGAGTAGTCCAAAAATGATCCCTTTGGTCTCATATAGAGCTGCTTCCCGATATGAACTTAAATCTATTAAAAAACAAAAATATTGCACTGATTCTTCTCAAATTTTGTTTGTATATGTTTTTGCAAAATACAAGAGACGTTACCAACCTTGGTCAGGATCGGTCCATTTTTGGACCTAGTCCCCATATAGATATAGCATCCGATATGAACTTTTTCATATCTGCAGCCAAAAAAATTAATAAAAATCCCACTCAAATTTGGTTTTTGCTTATTTTCTATGTCCAGTTAGTTGGGCCTAAGAGATAGGGTTTCCAAACGCATGGTATAGGGTATCGTATAGTCGGTCTAGACCGACTATAATTTTCTTACTTGTTTTTCATATACGAATTTTCGAATGATAATTAATGTAATATTTAATGGGAAGCACTTACGACAAATTAGCTCCTAATCACTTCATTTAGGAAAGCTTAAGTTCAGTTTAGAAAAAATCTAGAAAACTTCTAATATAACTCCGTCCCACAAAAGAACTTAGAGACCAAATTTACTGAAATTTCTTATAACTTAAAATTAAACTAAATTAAATTAAATTAAATTAAATTAAACTAAATTAAATTAAAAATTATTATTTCATCCTTCACTCTATATTTCGTTGATGGTTTTAAAAAGGGTCCATCTAACGTTTTTTTTTTTCAACTAGTGCGTATCATATCTGATTTGACAGATAATTAGTTTTATCCTTCCGATGAACTTATATGGTTGTGTATACGCTTGAACAACGCTGGGAAATATTGCGACATTACTTTGAAAATCATGGTAATGTTTCAGAATGTGTGCGAAAATTGCGAACGGATTCTGGAATAAGAGAAGCACTGTCAGCTCCGTATGTTCGATATCTTGTGAAAAAAGTGAAAGAAACTGGCATCCTCATCGATAAGCCAAAGCGTGAAAAGCCAAAAACAGTGCGTACACCCGAGAATATTGCTGCTGTGGCAGAAAGTGGGCGTGAAGCGCCATAAACATCAATTCACCGTCGTTCTCAAGAATTGAACATTTCGGAGGCATCATTGAGACGAATTTTGCATAAAGACCCTGGTATGACGCCATACAAATTCCAATTGGTTCAGGAGTTGAAGCCAACTGACCATCCAATGCGTTTTCGCTTCGCTAAGTGCGCCTGCGATCGACTTACAGAAGATGCCGGTTTTGCCAAAAAAATCAACTTTTCAGATGAAGCTCATTTTGATCTTGGCGGGTATGTAAAAAAGCAAAATTGTCGCATTTGGGGCACAGAAAACCCACACGCATAGATTGAAAAGCCGATTCACCCAAAACGAGTAACAGTTTGGTGCGGATTTTGGTCCAGAGGCATAATTGGGCCATTTTTCTTCGAAAAAGAGCAAGGAGTGGCCGTTACAGTCAATGGCGATCGTTATCGGGCCATGTTGAACGAATTTTTGTTCACAAAAATTAAAGAGGAGGATATTGGCAACATTTGGTTTCAACAGGACGGCGCTACGTGCTACACTCGATGTTTTGCGCCCTGTTTTTGAAGGTCGCATTGAAGATCGCATTATCAGCTGTAGAGCTGATGTCGTTTGGCCACCTCGGAGCTGCGATTTGACACCGTTGGACTATTGTTTGTGGGGTGCCCTCAAAGATAAGTGTTACGCCAACAAGCCAGAGACAATTGACGCTTTAAAGGACAATATTCGTGAAGCCATTGGTGAAATACAGCTGCACACAATCGATAATGTGCTTAAAAATTGGACCGATTGTGTAGGCTACTGCATGGCCAGCCGAGGCAGCCATTTGAATGAAATTATTTTCCATTATTAACCGGAAGGATTGTACTTTCAAATAAAAAAAGAAATTTGAGATAATATTCAGTAGTTTTTTATAGCATTTTCAAAAAAAAAAGTTATTTGGCGGACCCTTTAAATCTTGGAGAGTGTAACATTTTATTATTTTATTGTGATTATATTACATTTAGAGTTTTTCAATTCGTAATCCCGATTGCTTTTAAAAGCACATAAAATATTCAAAGTTTTACAACGTCAATATAAGAAGAAAATCTTGAAGATTGCATTTCATTTTTCGGTACAAAATGAAGTTTATAATTTCCTTTCAAAACAACAAAAGGGTTTCTGTCGCCCCTTTTTTTGTTTAATTCAACACTTAGGGGATGTCTCCTATTAATTCAATGCACTGGTCTGATATCAGGACAATACGTTAGGGTAGGAAGAAAGAGGGATTAGTATTTGTGTAATTGTAATATCATTTCAATATGTATAATACAGTGTAACACAACCAACATTCCGAAGATGCTCCAATGCGTCAAAAGAGTGGTTAAAGAGTTGTTACCCTCCTTTACACACTCGGTCCAAAAGTTTCAAATATACTTTGAAACTCCTGCCCATATATCGGAGTTGTATTCCATACTTGTTCGGATATAGGTAGCAAAAATAGAAAGAAAACAAGTAAGAAAATTATAGTCGGTCTAGACCGACTATATGAGACCATATACCATGCGTTTAGAGACCCTATCTCATAGGCCCAACTAACTGGACATAGAAAATAAGCATAAACCAAATTTGAGTGGGATTTTATAAATTTTTTTGGCTGCAGATATGAAAAAGTTCATATCGGATGCTACACTTGTATGGGGACTAGGCCCAAAAATGGACCGATCCTGACTATGTTTGGTAAAGTCTCTTGTATTTTGCAAAAATATACACAAACAAAATTTGAGAAAAATCAGTGCAATATTTTTTTTTTTTTTTTGATAAATTTAAGTGTAGATCGGGATGCAGCTATACCACATAGTGGTATAGGGTATAATTAGATGGGTTAAGAATTTCTTACACCGATTTAGGAAACCTAGGCAATTTAAAGCTTCTTTCGACAATTGAAAAATGCGTTTAGTCCAACGGACGTTCCCGGAACATCATGCCAAGAAATTTGTTGGTATATCGAAGATCATAACTATGCGATACATCTGAAGACTAGTAAAAAACAAGTAAGAAAATTATAGTCGGTCTAGAATGACTATATGATAACCTATACAACGCGTTTAGAAACCCTATCTCTTATGTCCAACTAATTAGATATAGAAAATAAGCACATACCAAATTTGAGTGGCATTGTTATTAATATTTTGACTTCGGATATTGAAAACGTTCATGTTATATTTATATGGGGTCTAAGTCGAAAAATGGACCAATCCTGACCATATTCGGTAACATTACTTATTTTTTGAGAGAAAAATCTAAAATCTAATCTAAAAATCTAATCTTGCCTAAAATTATTTTTGAGTCTTTTACCTGTTTTTTTTTTTAACAATTAAATCTGCTGGAATTTGTTTCAAGCCACTGTTCGTATTAAGCGTATATATAACAAAAAGAAGCATGGATTTAATTTATGATCGTGACAGCCCTTATATCGTGATTTTGTTATACAAACTAAGAAATTCTATAGCAAACAACTATTAAAAGTATCATCTACATTAACAATTAATTTCTTAAATTCTTCTTATTAAAAATTAATAATGTTTTCTAATTAACTTTTTTTCTCTTACAAATGTACATACAATAAAAATAATAACAAATCACCACTAATTTGTAACCAAAATTAAAGCTCGTTTTCTGAAGATTTACTTCGCTTTCTGCACCATTTCAATTTCCAATCACGAGTATATTAATTTCTTAAATCATGAATATCATTTATTTCCTGTTAAGTTTCATTTTTTTTTTCTTCTTCCATTTCTGTTTTTCCCAATATCATTCAATGATACAAGCAGCTTCATTAAAAAAAAAATATCTTGAAGAATACACAAAAGTAAATTGTGTAATCGAAAATAAGGCAAAAAGTATTTTTCAACATTTTATTGCAATTTACTCCCTTTTCATGTGGTGTGGTTTGGTTTTAGTTGAATTTAAAAGTTCTTAGCCATGTTTAAGCTGCCGCTTTATTTTTGGGATTGTTATTTGTTTTTCTGTTCTGTTTGAGAGGCTGCTTTAGTTAATTTTTCTTTGGGTTGTTCGTACTTAACTGTAGGGCATAATCAAATGCCAATCAGTTACCAAATGCTTACAAGTTTTTAACAATAATGCGTGCCTCTGCTTGCTGTGCACTTTTTTTCAGTTAACAGATATTAATAGAGTTAAGAAGTTTAAAGCAAATATAATTGCTTGAATGTTTTCAGGCGGTTGTCGTGGGGAAATTAGGATTTTTGATTTTTGTAATTGAAAAAAGAAATACTAAAACAATACAATATAAATAAATATATTGCTAAAAATATTCAATAGAAAAATTAATTTTCAAAAAGAGAATTGGCATTCCTATTTTTAGGTATTTGGTGTCGAATTCTAGATACGTACCAAATTTTATAAGCGTGAATTTTTATAGATTTTTTACTAAATTTCAATACAAAAATTAGTTGCTGAAAATATTTTTTTACGAAGAGGCTCTATTTTACGAAAATTAAATTTTTATTAGGAAAAATTAATTTTTTTTTAAAAGGCCCTTTTCAAGAAAATGAAGGTTTTAAAAAATGTACTTTTTTAAGAAAATGTACCTTTTAAGAATAGAAACTTTGTAAAGAAAACATACTTTTCAAGAAAAAATACTTTTGTAGAAAAGGTACTTTTTGTGAAAAGGTACTTTTTAAAAAATTGGGTTTTGTAAGAAAAGCTATTTTTTAAAAAGCTAATTTTTAAGAAAAGCTAATTTTGTTTTAAAAGCACTTTATTAAGAAAAGGATTTATTTTATAAAAAACACTTATTTTAGAAGAAGGTTAACATTTTAAAAAAGGATACTTTATAAGAAAATTTCAAGAAAATTTACTTTTTTAAGAGACGAAATGTACTTTTTAAGAAAAGGTATTTTTCTAAGAAAATATACTTTCGATGTAAATGTATTTTTAAATATGAAGTTTTTAAAAAAAAAGGGTTTTTTTTTAAGAAAATTTACTTTTTAAAGAAAATTTACTTTTTGAACAAAAGGTATTTTTTAAGGAAATGTATTTTTTTGAGAAAAGGTACTTTTTTGTGAAAATATACTTCTTTAAGAAAAGGTAACTATCTTAGAATAGTTACTTTTTAGGTTTTTATGAAGGGGTATTTTTTAACATATGGTACTTTTTTAAAAAATCAATTTTTAATAAAAGCTACTTATTTATGAAAAACTGCTTTTATATGAGAAGCTACTTTCGTAAGAAAGGTACATTTTTTATAAAAAAATTGTTTTTTACTTTTTCAAAATTTTAATTTTTAAAGAAAATGTACCCTTTTACGGAAAGGTACTTTTATAACAAGAGGTACTTTTTCCAGAAAATATAATTTTTTACGAAAATGTACTTTTTTGAGAATATGTACTTTTAAGATAAGGTACTTTTTTAAGGAAATTTACTTTTTTAAAATAAGATTCTTTTTTTTTAAAAAAGTTTTTTTTAAGAAAATATCCTTTTTATGAAAAGGTACTTTTTAAGAATAGGTAAGTTTTTAAGGATATGTAATTTTTCGGGAAGGTACGTTTTTAAAAAAGCCATCTTTATAAGAAAATGTACTTTTTTAAGAAAACTTACTTTTTTAAGAAATATAGTTTTTAAGAAAATGTGTTATTTAAAGGAAAGGTAACTTTTTAAGAACAGGAACTTCATAAATAAATGTACTATTTTAAGAAACGATACCTTTTAAGAAAACATACTTTTTTCAGAAAAAGTACCTTTTTGGAAAAGGTTTTTTTTTAAGAAAATTTAATTTCTTAAAGAAAATTTTTTTTATAAGGAAATTTACTTATTCAAGAAAAGGTACTTTTTAAGAAAATTAACTATTTCATGAAAATATACTATTTTAAGAAAACATGTTTTTTCAGAAAAAGTACTTTTTTAAGAAAATGCATTTTTTCAAGAAAAGGTACTTTTTTAACAAAGAAAAAGTATTTTTGAAAAGGTAACTTTTAAGAATATGTACCATTTTAAGAGAATGTGGTTTGTTAAGAAAATGTACTTTTCTAAGAAAGGGTCCTTCTTAAGAAAATTAACTCTTTTAAGAAAAGGTACTTTTTTAAAAAAATTTACATTTTTAAGGAAATGGACTTTTTTAAAAAAAGTTTTTTTTAAGAAAATTTACTTTTTTAAGAAAAGGTGTTTTTCAAGAAAATTTACTCCTTTAAACAAAGATACTTTTTTTAGAAAATGTACTTTTTTAATAAAAGCAATTTTTTTGAATAAAATTTACTTTTTTAGGAAAAGGTACTTTAAAAAAAAAAATATATTTTTAAAAGAATTTACTTTTTTAGGAAAATGTACTTTTTTGAGGAAATGTTCTTTTTTAAGAAAATTTAATTTTTTAGAGAAAATTTAGCATTTTAAAAATATTTACTTTTTTAAGAAAAAGTACTTTTAAAGAGTGGTACTTTTTTAAGAGAAGTTACTTTTTAAGAAAATGTACTTTTTAAGAAAATGTACTTACTATAATTTAGAAAAGTTACGTTTTCAAGAACGGGTGCTTTTTTTAATAAAATGTACTTTTTAAGGAAATTTTATATATCCTGAGGTTATATATTAGTCATATAGTCTGTGATTCACTGCTGATGATATTATAAATTTTGTTAAGTTATTCTCAAAAATTATTAATTCTAGATTCACAAAACACACCATGGACAAATTTGTCAGCTAACTAAAACTCTTTAGTTAAAGATTTTACAAAATTTGTGTTGAAGAGCGAAATTAATTCTTTAGTAAATTTTAAACGCAACATTTATATTTGTCTTCACTAATAAAACATTTTATGGTATAATATAAAATATTTCTAATTTTAAACCTATTTTCATCTGAAGTTTTAAAAAAAGCTGTCTTCCATTCCTTATGCAAAAGTTTGTTCCTTGAGTCTTTTGAATTTTGTTTGCTTCGCTCATACATTTTTTTGGTTTACCCTAAATGAAGACAGGTTTTTTTTTTTTGTACTAAAGTAATTTTCATTACTTATCATTAAAAACCCATTTGTAGCTTCGCCTGTTAGTGGTTGCTTCTTTCACTCTTTACAGTTGAACGATAAATAATGAAATGCAATCATTAGTTTGGAAGTTTTTTTAGTTTTGTTGCAATTGTAGCTGCTGAAAACAACAACCACTTACCAACCGTCAGCCAATTCATATATAACTGCTTCGCCCCAGACAATATGTATGAGAATGTGATATTAGAATCTAAAATAAAACTACCACACTAATATTGAAATACAACTTAAGGCTAAAAATATGACGGTGTTGCATATTATTGTTATTAATAATAACTGACACTCATCTAATGTGCAACATCAACAAAGAAAAAATAAATTAAATTAAAAGGAAACATCAACACTAGATTCTCTAACAACAACAGCAGCTAGCAACATTTTGGTTAAATTATAGTTTATAGGTTGTAATTCAGATATGTTGTAATGTTTGCAAACTGACAAAATATACATAAAGCCACGCACATTTTTGCATACAATGCTAATTTGAAGATTGTACAATTATTTTTTCTAAATATTTTAAAGCAATGAATTTAAGACATGCAATAAAGTAGTCTACTAAAACTCATGTTTATAGTCCCTGTTGAAGCTGTGGTGTAGCCATTTCTAAAATCTGTTTTTTTGGTATAAACCATATTCAAAAAGTTTGCTTCTAATCAAAAATCTTAAGAAAACAGATTTGTTATATCCAAAAAATCAAAAACTATATCCGGTTTGTTTGTTAGATTTATCGTCATTTTTCAGACATATTGCAATTACTACTGTAATTAATATGCAATTTTTTTTTTTTTTTTTTTTATTAATTTTGTTTATTTTTTAAATAAAATTGTTTTGTATGATGTGAGATTTTAAAATGTTATGGATCAGCAGCAGGTGACCAATTTATATAAAAAAAAGAAAACAAGTCTGGATAATTTTTCAACATAGCACACATTTTATTTGTGTGTGTTTTTTTTTTAAATAATCATTGTATATACATATCTTTATGTATTTTTTTTTTTTTTTTTTTTGTTTATTATTGTTGCTGATTATTTGTTACAAGCAACATATGAACGTATGTTGTTGAGTGACAAGTCGGTTAACGCCCCTTAGTAATTTTTCAAATTAATACTTTGTGTGGTATTTTTTTCGGTATTATTTTATTTGTTGTTCTTGTATATTTAAAGGCCTCCCTTTTGTAGTTTATCGTCCTGTTCTAATTGATTTTGCTTTGTTTTATTTATTTTTTTTATATTTCATCCAGCAGTCTTTTATGGAAGTTTAGGTTTCAGTCTCCTAAATTAATGGACACACACATGCTTTGTAATGATTAAGTGGCCTAAATCAACGGTTTAATGTTGTATAGTAATTTTTCATTTTATCTCTGACCAGTGTATAATATAAACGCAGCACTACATTGACATATTAATGTGAATGAGAAAAAAATCAGAGTTTTTGTTTGTAATAATGTAGTGTTTGAGATAATGTTGTTGTTCTGAGATAAATATTATAACCAAGAGCTAAGATATAGAATGATGTTTGCAAGACTTAATAGAAAAAAAAGAGAAACACTAAAGTCTTTCGTTGCCATAATTCGGGGGAAAATTACAGATCTCATGTTCTTAATTAATTTCTTAAAAAAATACGTAAGCAAATTGTAATTGTTTGAAATAGAACATATGATACCTTGCACTATGAGGTTTGGGTCATGTCAACCACACTAGGTAAGTCTCCAAATAAGCTGATCCTCGGACTTATCATAGAAAACAGTAAGCCGATATGCCAATGCTTTTTCATATCGGTCCAATTCTATATTTGCTTAGTTTGTAAAAAGTGGAGAGAACAGCGACCGTTGTAATCTCTAAAGACCAATTTACATTTTATTTAGCCAAGAACTTCATTATATTTTTAATTCGCTGAACCATTGTCGAGCCGAAATAACAAATTATTATGTGATTTTAAAAGGTAATTTTTTAAAATGCACTTTTTTTTAAGTTTCTTCTTTTAAAGGTAGTTTTTTTTAAATGTACCTTTTTTAAAAGAAAGATACTTTTTTAACCTACTTGTAGAGGGTACCTTCATTAAAATGTACTTTTCCAAAAGGTGTTTTCTTAATTTACCTTTTTAAAAGGTTTTTTTTATAAGGAACTTTGTCAAAGTGTCCTTTTTTGATAAGTACTATTTTTTAAAGGTACATTTTTTAAAAGGTAAAGGAAGGTATTTTGTTAAAAGGAAATTTTGTTAGAAGGTACTCTCTTAAAGCGAAATACTTTTCAACTTAGCTACCTCTAAAACGTAAACGTACTTTTTAAATGCACTTCTTTAAAAGGTCCTTTTTAAATGGTAATTATGTTAAAAAGTACTTCTTTTAAATGAAAATTTTTCAATATATTTTTTCTTTTTCAATATATTTTTTCTACTGCAAGGTAATTTTTTAAAAGGTAATTTTTCTTAACGGTATCTTTTTTAAATGTACACTTCTTAAATTTTTTTACAAGGGAATTTGTTTCAAAAGATACTTTTTTGAAAGACACTTTTTTAATAAGTGAATTCTGTTGGGTACTTCTTTAAAAAGGTACTTTGTTGAAGACTAACTTTTTCAAATTTATTTATTTTTTAAAGTGCTTTTTTAAAACGTACTTTGTTTAAGGGTACTTTTTAAAAGGTTCTTTTTTAAAAGGTACTTTTTGTAAAAGGTAGTTTTTGTAGAAGGTACTTTCTGTAAAAAGCACTTTTTGTAAAAGGTACTTTTTGTAAAAGCAACTTTTTGTAAAAGGTACTTTTTGTAAAAGGAACTTTTTGTAAAAGATACTTTTTGTAAAACGTATTTTTGTAAAAGGATCTTTTTGTAAAAGGTACTTTCTGTAAAAGGTACTTTTTTAAAAGGAACTTTTCAAAAGGTATTTTCTTAAGGGTAATCTTTTAAAGGCTAATGTTTCAAAATGTGCTTATTTAAAAGGTCCTTTTTAAAAGGTACCATTTCAAAAGCTACATTTTCAAAAGGAAATTTTTAAAGGCATTGTTTTTAAAAGGTACATTTTTCAAAATGGTTTTTTAAAGGTAATTTTTTAAGGGTACTTTTTAAAAGGTATGTTTTTAAAATGTACTTTTTCAAAAAGTACTTTTTCAATATGTACTTTTTTAACAGATACATTTTCAAAAAGGTCCTTTCTTAGAAGGTGCTTTGTTATAAGGTACTTTTTTCATTGGTACTTTTTTCATTGGTACTTTTTTAAATAAATTTTTTTAAATGGTACTTTTTTTAAAAAGTACATTTTCTAAAAGGTACTTTTTAATATGTACTTTTTTTTAAAGGTACCTTTATAAAAGGTACTTTTTATACCTTATACCACTATGTGATTTGGGTATAATGACTTTGTGCTGCTGTTTGTAACTACCAAAAATCATTAACCTAGACCCATCTTTTATTTTACCGAGCGACACTGAATCACTTTATGAGTCGATTTAGCGATGTACGTCTATCCGTCCGTCTGTGTCAAACTACAGGTCGCAAATATAAATATATTTTGATCAAATTTGGTATATAAGCTTCTACCGACCATAGGATGAACGCTCTTGAAATTGATGAAATTCAGTCCATGCACAGACCTAGTCCCCATACAAATGACCCCTATGAAATCGACATAAATTGCCATAAGATCCAAATTATCATATAAATCTTAGTCAAATTGGGTTTGTATGTGTTTATTACATCCATTAATCAGTAGTCCAAAAATTATCCCTATGGGACCACTCTTAGTCATAGGCCCCATAAAGAACTGCTTTCCGATCTTCACTTAAATCTATCAAAAAACCAAAATATTGCTCAGATTTTTTCCAAATTTGGTTTGTATATATTTTTTCAAAATATAAGTGACTTTACCAAATATGGTCAGGATCGGTCCAATTTTTCGACCTATTCCCCATATAAATATAGCACCCGATATAAACTTTTTCATATCTGCAGCCAAAAAAATTATTAACAATGGCACTCAAATTTGGTTTATGCTTCTGCTATATCCAATTAGTTGGACCGAAGCGATCGGGTCTCTAAACCATTTTCGGTCTAGACCGACATTAATTTTCTTATTTCTTTCAAGTTGTTATTGTTTGCACTTTTATTTTTTATCGATTTTTGTTTAAATATACCACATAATATCTTTAAGAAAGGCTTTGAAAAATTAACTTTCTGAAAATATTTTATGTTTGAATTCATATGTGGCTCAAATTAACCTAAGAGGGTATTTTTTTTTAAATTTCTTGAATGTAGATTTCAAGCCTAGAACTTACACAGCAGCCGCAGATTAGACATTGGCCTTCTAAAATAGTGCTAGAAAGCCACTTAATTATTTTTAGGCTATAGAATCATACAAATATTTCAAAGTTCATTTAATACAAAAATATATACATATATATAAATAAATTGCACAGTAAAATCAATAAATTTCACGTGGTGTTCTGCACTTAAAGAGAAATATTTTTAATATTGTGAAAATTAAATCAGAATTTAAATCGCTAACCCAACGAAGGAAAGGAGTATAACTGATGGCTGACCTATATTGTGAAACGTAATATTAACAGCAATCAACACATTTGGCTAACAAAAACTCATTTTGAAATTCCATATAAAGGCGGCTATACCAAAATTATGCTTTTAAACTTAAATAAAAAATCCATAACCCTTTTTAAATACCATTCGCATGCTAAAGTGGTAAATAATTTAAGCTTACAAAACAAGGTGTTGTTATACAAAAAAAAGAAAAAAACAAAAGGGAAAAACACATTTAAATTAGCATAAGGAAACAGGCTCATGAAACAGAAAGAAAGAAAAAGTCATTCCAAATACATAAAATGATATATAAGACAAAGATAAAATTATAAAGCAATAATGCACTTGTTTTATGATATAAGAAAAAAAATAAATAAAAATATTATTTGATTAAAATTTTAATAAAACTGTTAACATAATCTATTTAACAAAATTTAAACACCTTAACTTAGAGCTACAGAAAAAAAGCTGATTTTCCATTTAATGCATAATAAAGTAATTTATATTTTTTTCTTTTTTTTTTAACAACAACAAACAAACACCAAATGATTGACTTCATGCTAGATTGTCAAAATGTCACCAAAAAATTTTATATAGTTATGTTGATATTTAAAACTAACTTTTTACAGCTTGTAAAAACAACTTTAATAGAGACACTTTCCAGACAGAGACATCATAAAGGCCCGCCTAATCAGGCTAGTATTTAAAAAAAAAACGAATATAAGTTTATTATTGCAAACCTCTGTTATTAAATCATGATCAACCATAGTTAATAGCAAAAAATCTACTTTATAAAATAAAAATTTAGCACAAAGATTAAAATCTTTTATAACATAGATTGACTTCAAGGTTTATTAAAAGATTTCGATGACGTGCAGCTATGTTGCTAAATAAAAAAGTCGCTGTAAACATTTGTTTTCATTGAATGATTTACACATTAACAAAGCAACTTTTGAAGATTTGTATCTTATTTGCATTTCAGTCATTTGGTTTTCAAATCGACTAGTGTCATTTTAATATCTATTTTTTCAACTATTTGTTATTAGACAAAAATTTTAAACAATGTTTAATTATGTAAATTTATGATTACTATACTATGTAATATAAAATGTTAAATGTGGGAAAAAAGTCAGAATTTGAATAAATTTGCAAATTAAGGCTGTGTGCGGGTTGGCTCAAAAAACCCAAAATCAAATTTGCCGTTTTTCAAAATTTATAAAAGTGTGTGCAGGCGAACATTTTGAAAAATTTTAAAGACACATTTAGGTTAGGTTAGAATGATAAGATGAGTCATATAAACATAATATCATAAATGGCCCTTATCCTTTATATCTGGTAATACACTGAAGTCAGAAATCGATGCATTGTGCCCTCAGAGGATATAAAGGGTCCGCCAAATAACTTTTTTTTTTAAATGCTATAAAAAAACTACTGAATATTATCTCAAATTTCTTTTTTTATTTGAAAGCACAATCCTTCTGGTTAATAATGGAAAATAATTTCATTCAAATGGCTGCCTCGCCTGGCCATGCAGTAGCCTACACGATCGGTCCAATTTTTAAGCACATTATCGATTGTGTGCAGCTGTATTTCACCAATGGCTTCACGAATATTGTCCTTTAAAGCGTCAATTGGCTTTGGCTTGTTGGCGTAACACTTATCTTTGAGGGCACCCCACAAATAATAGTCCAACGGTGTCAAATCGCAGCTCCGAGGTGGCCAAACGACATCAGCTCTGCAGCTAATAATGCGATCTTCAATGCGACCTTCAAAAACAGGGCGCAAAACATCGAGTGTAGCTTCGGCTGTGTGGCACGTAGCGCCGTCCTATTGAAACCAAATGTTGCCAATATCCTCCTCTTTAATTTTTGTGAACAAAAATTCGTTCAACATGGCCCGATAACGTTCGCCATTGACTGTAACGGCCACTCCTTGCTCATTTTCGAAGAAAAATGGCCCAATTATGACTTTGGACCAAAAGCCGCACCAAACAGTGACTAGTTTTGGGTGTATCGGCTTTTCAGTGTATGCGTGCGGGTTTTCTGTGCCCCAAATGCGACAATTTTGCTTGTTTACATACCCGCCAAGATCAAAATGAGCTGCTGAAAAGATGATTTTTTTTTCCAAAATCGGCATCTTCTACAAGTCGATCGCAGGCCCACTTAGCAAAGCGAAAACGCATTGGATGGTCAGTTGGCTTCAACTCCTGAATCAATTGGACTTTGTATGGCGTCATACCAAGGTCTTTATGCAAAATTCGTCTCAATGATGCCTCCGAAATGTTCAGTTCTTGAGAACGACGGCGAATTGATGTTGATGGCGCTTCACGCACACTTTCTGCCACAGCAACAATATTCTCGGGTGTACGCACTGTTTTTGGCTTTTAACGCTTTTGTTTATCGATGAGGATGCCAGTTTACCTTTCACTTTTTTCACAAGATATCGAACATACGGAGCTGACAGTGCTTCTCTTATTACTGAATCCGTTCGCAATTTTCGCACACATTCTGCAACATTACCATGATTTTCAAAGTAATGTCGCAATATTTCCCAGCGCTGTTCAAGCGTATACACAACCATATTCGTTCAGCGGAAGGATAAAACTAATTATCTGTCAAATCCGACATGAGCTAAGTGTTACCACTCACGAAATAAGCACCAGTTGAAAAAAAAACGTTAAATGGTGGACCCTTTATGGTACCCTCCCTTTGTATCTAAGTGTTTACAATTTTTATATCCTTATGATATGCAAGGTAGGTCACGTTTTACTGGATAAGAGTGGGATTATAAGATATTATTTTAAAGTCTTATCATCTCTCCCACATGCCCTACAAGTTCCTGCTTCTCCGCAGAGTGGCTATTAAAAATACCAATAAATTTTCTTGGTTGATTTCTGTTACGATCAAGAATAATTCTAGTTCCGTCTGGTCTGTTTAACTCATAAGATCTTCATAATATTTTCCACGTTAATTTATATCATACACGGATGTGCGAGCCCATTACCGAGTTATGTAGTCCTATTTGTGTTCAAAATGTATGAAAGTTTTCATATTGAGCTTCCCCTAGGATAGCCCTGTCCTGAATGCCTCCATCAGTTTTATCATTACCCTATATAAAACGATGTTCTGATACCCAAGTAAGTTCATGACTATCATGTCATACAAAATTGTTATTTAGCTACTTGCATTTGAGGATTGCGCTGACTTTACATGCATCTGTATAGTAAGGAACGAGTTCGAAAAAATCTTAACATACATAAAATATTGTAATAAGGAAACCTCATAACCAAGAGTTTTGATGTCTTTTTTATTTAATTGAAATTATGCTAAAGCTTACAAAAAATAAAACTTTAGTAGTTTGAAACACTACTTATGAACTTGTGGACCATTTCTGGAAACACTTCCGTAAGATATAATCTATAATATTAATAGGCTAGGCGATTTCTTGAGACTGATGTTTTGTTTTACCGTTTTATCCCGATTTTGACCAAATGTATATTATTTGAAAGGCATTTCTTTTTAGCCGATTTGCTGATTTTTAAATTTTTTCCTTTATCTTGAGTAAATTTCATTTAAATTTGCTACTAACACACACATAAAATGATACAACGCTATATGTGTCTTTATTAAATTTGTTAATGTGTTTGTAATAAAAATAAGTTTGTTTTTTGTGTTGATTTTTTAATTGGCTATAATTGATTAGCATAATGAAAAAATAAAAATTCCTAGAATTTGCGCTCGAATTTCAAGGGCTGGAATCTGCTAGTATATATAATAGTGATTTCTGTCACTTTTTTAGAATAAGTGGTCCATTTCGGTTAAAGATCTTCCACATTTTGTAACCTTCTTTGTGCTCTTCAACTCCCATTTCTCTCCAATTTATTGTTCTTATACCAATATCTCTCAAGAGGTTTCTTAGCAGTAGCAGGATGGCAAATAATTTCATAAATATATTAGCACATTATATTGGTTTATGAAAGGAGGTTTTTTTTAAACACTCCTTAATGACTTGCTTCTTTTAACGCAACTGCATATTTTGTGGCATACTAGGAACTTTTTGCTTTTCTGGGGTCATAAACTTATCTTCACCATTTCCACGAGCAAAAGCAACATACAAATTCTAACCCGGAAGCTTGCACAAAGCTGCCACTACATACAGTTTGTCGTATGTAGCAAGACTGTTTTTTATGAAACATGACTTCAATTTCCGTGTTCTGTTTTTAACCTTTAAATTTTTCACAGACTTCCTGTCAGTAACATTATAACCTTTTTATGTCTTTAAAGTTGCAACTTTTCGCACCAAATTGAACGCGGACTAGGCTAAGCAGGCTGCTTTTCTGCTGGAGGAATTGGGAGCTCTTGTCAATATGGTTTCCATTTTCTTTTTTAAGACTTTTTTCAATCTCAGTCCTTAGCATGAACCTGATAGGCCACTTAGAAAGTTCATATACATCCAAATTTCTTCGTCATTGCAAAAATCATAACTTTTCAACTGATGGAGATAATCAAAAAAGTTAAAAGGCATACCATTGTCCAACCTATAAAATAAGAATTTGTACAAGGTGCTACGCCTTCTAGATACTTACGTAAGGCTTATCAAAATTGAGATTTGTTAACGGCATGAAAAAAATCATGTTTATGTTAACTAAAAAACGTGATTTTTAACAATTTTATATTTCTTAAGTTTCTTTTGCAAGGTTTTTATGTTTTAAAATTATTAATTATAAAGTTTAAAAATAGTAAAAAACAAGTAAGAAAACTATAGTCGGTCTAGACCACCAACGATACCCTATACCATGGTTTAGAAACCATATCTCTTCGGTCCAACTAACTGGATGTAGAAAATAACCAAAAACCAAATTTGTTATTAATTTTTTTGGCTGCAGATATGAAAAAGTTCATATCGGGTGCTATATCTATATGTGGACTAGGTCAAAAAACTGACCGATCCTGACCATACTTGGTAAAGTCACTTATATTTTGAAAAAATATACACAAACCAAATTTGAGAAAAATCTGTGCAATAGTTTTGTTTTTTTGATAGATTTAAGTGAAGATCGGGAAGCAGCTCTATATGGGGCCTATGACTATGAATTGTCCAATAAGTATTATTTTTGGACTACTGATTAATGGATACAATAAACACATACAAACCCAATTTTACTAAGATCTATATGATAATTTGGATCTTATGGCAATTTAAGTCGATTTCATAAGGGTCATTTGTATGGGGACTAGGTCTGAATATGGACCGATTTTTACCAATTTCAATAGCGTTCATCCTATGGCCGATAAAAGCTTATGTACCAAATTTCATCAAAATATGTTGATATTTGCGACCTGTAGTTTGATTACAAGATTTACATGGACACACAGACGGACGGACGGACGGACGGACATCGCTAAAACGATTCAGAAAGTGATTCTGAGCCGATCGGTATAATAAAAGATAGGTCTACGTCAAAAATTTTTGGTAGTTACAAACAGCAGCACAAAGTCATTATAAATACACAGTTGGTAAATAGCGTTTTACTTGTAGAAACACAAAGCAAGCAGTAAATTTTTTTTTTTTTCTAATATACTAAATAAATACATAAATCAATTGAAATTAAATAATTATTTTTATATCGAACCTGAAACTGGACCAAATTCCCTAAAAATGTGCGTTTTTCTGAGAACTGAAAATCGGTCAACTTAGAAGGGTTATATCTTTTAAATTAAAAATCTGATTTTATTGAACGTAGCTAATTTGTAATCTCTAAACCATTTCCTATCGTAAGCGGAGAAGAAATTTTTGATTTTTCCAAACTAATTTGTTCTAAGGACGCCATTGTGTTCGATCACGGTTCCATGTCAGCTTAACAGGTGTGTTTGACCTACTTATTTAGTCCAATATGGTTTGCTGTCTGGTCATTTGGTTACCAATGAATTTTTCTGTTATCATTAGCTGTATATTGAGTTCAAAGTCCTCGAAGATGCTGTTCGCATATCATTTCTTTACATAGTTGTTAATATAACTAGTGATGCCTATGTTCGAGTTTGGGAAAAATATATGGGAAAATGGATGTATTTCGATGTAAAATTTATGCAGCCATCAGACACAGGTCGACAGCTGTTGAAAATAGAATAAATCCCCATATGGGATCAATTAAAATTGCCTCAAGATGCAGACTACAACACAGAAAATATGGTCTGTGTGTGTTTATAGCACCCATTAATCAATAGTACAAAAATAAACCCTATAGGACCATTCTTAGTCATACACCCCATATCAAACTGCTTCCCGATCTTCACTTAAATCCATCAACAAAGAAAAAGGATTAACAAATTTTTTTCAAATTTGGCTTACATATGGTTTTCCAAATATGGTAATATTAACTCAATTTTTGGAGTTAATCCCTATATAGAAATAGTCAAAAATTAATACCACTGACAGTAAAATTTGGTTTATGCTTACTTTTTGATGTGTAAACATCTATACGCGTAGGGGGGTAAATTTCTATTTCACAATAAAATCGCAAAAACAGCGTATTATATGTTCCTTTCTAAACATTTTCCAATTGTCTTTCAAAAAACATCAATTGTATTTCAGAAACCATCAATATAATTTCAGAAAACACCATTTGAATATCAGAAAACATAAATAGAATTTCAGAAAACATCAATATAATTTCAGAAAACATCATTTGAGTTTCAGAAAACATCAATAGAATTTCAGAAAACATCAATATAATTTCAGAAAACATCATTCGAGTTTCAGAAAACATCAATTGAATTTCAGAAAACATCAATAGAATTTCAGAAAACATCAAATGTATTTCAGAAACCATCAATATAATTTCAGAAAAAATCATTTGAATTTCAGAAAACATAAATAGAATTTCAGAAAACATCAATTGAATTTCAGAAAACATCAATAGAATTTCAGAAAACATCAATTGTATTTCAGAAACCATCAATATAATTTCAGAAAAAATCATTTGAATTTCAGAAAACATAAATAGAATTTCAGAAAACATCAATTTAATTTCAGAAAACATCATTCGAGTTTCAGAAAACATCAATATTTGACCTAGAGCCATCTTTTATTTTACCGATCGATTCAGAATCATTTTCTGAGTCGATTTAGCGATGTCCGTCCGTCTGTCCGTCCGTCTGTGTGTCCTTGTAATCGAACCACAGGTCACAAATATGAATATATTGTAATGCAATTTGGTATATAAGCTTTCATCGGCCATATGATGAACGCTATTGAAATTGGTTTAATTCAGTCCATGTTCACACCTCGTCCCCATACAACTGACCTCTATGAAATCGACTTAAATTGCCCCAAGATCCAAACTATCATATAGATCTCGTTCAAATTGGGTTTATGTGTGTTTATTACATCCATTTATCAGTTGTCCAAACATAAACCCCATATGTCAATTCTTAGTCATAGACCCCATGTAGAGCTGCTTTCCGATTTTTACTTAAATCTATCAAAAAAATAAAAATATTGTAGAGTTTTTTTTCTAAAATTTGGTTTGTACACATTTTTTCAAAATATAAGCGACTTTACCAAATATGGTCAGGATCGGTCCATTTTTCGACCTAGTCCCCATATAAATATAGCTTCCGATATGAACTTTTTCATACCTGCAGCCAAAAAATTAATAACAATGCCACTAAAATTTTGTTTATGCTTATTTTCTATATCCATTTACTATATATATATATCCACCGACTATAATTTTCTTACTTGTTTTTTTAGTTTTCAACTGTAGCCTTAGCCCAAAAGTAAGAGCTGGAATACATCCATGATTATAAATTTGCGTATTTACAGCTAATCCTTCATTGATAAATATACCATATTCTCTCACGGCCAACCACAATAAAACTTTTTCTGAGAACTTCGTATTAACAAAAATATTCAATAATTCAAAATAATATTTTCACTCCAGTCTTTGCCTTCATCGATAAGGCAAGGCTCGTCATTCATCACTGCTTTTAACTGTGAGGAGGCTGAGCTGTAATTTTGGAAAAATCCTTTTTCTGCCTGTCGGCTGTACCTGGAGCAATTTGTTTTTTTTATGTCATTTTAATGATGTTACCTACACTCACGTTGCCCATGGCCCTTTCCCGCCCGAAGCAGGTTTTCTTTCAACTTTAATAATATTTTCGAGCAATTTAACTCTCTAATAAATGATAGATATTTGAAATCCCATATCCTTAAAATAGTGAACAGTTTATTGACTAATATTTGGAATATTGAGTAACTGATAAGGAAACCAATGTGGTTTTATATTCCAATTAAGAGAAAATGTATTATTGTAAGCCTAGCGTATTTTTTAAAGCTATTTACATATTCCCATATTTTCGTGCGATCTTTGAGTTTAACTCCCAGTTTGAGCCTATTGTCTTCATCCAAATGATCCAAATTCGTAGTGCTTATATTGCTCTATTTTTAAGAGTACTTCAGCATTTTTAAATTTTATTTGTTTTACTAAGGTGTATTTGTCTTTAGCGGTCACTTGAACTACATAGTTCCAAAGCTTATTCTCTTTAAGGTTTTATTCGGCTTAATATTCGTATCTGTTTAATTATATGCTTCATTTATTTCGAGTTCCAATGCCAACGTCCACTTTATTTGTGTGGAAAATTTCAAGTCAAATTTCACATTTTCGTCTCTTCATTTTTCAACACCTCTCATATAGCACAGACACAGTTGGATTTCTATGAAATCTCTTGAACACTCATTAACATTTTTGCGTGGCATAATTTGTGGTCAAATTGATTGTCCTGACATTTTAAGTTTTTGTTCCCCACATTGCATTGAGAAAAAATTTTTTTTTCATTTTCTTGTAACTTGACTCAAGTTATCGGTAATATGAAGTAAAGATGCAACGCCAACCGCCCATGTAACCAAAAAAGATTTGTATTTAATTTTTTTTTTTTTCGAAACAAATTGAAAAGGTTTTGTAATTCGGCTTAGAAGCTAGAAGTAACAGCATTTTTCCATGAAAAATATAGCTCAAAAAACAAGATAAACGATATAAGGTCTGATAAATATTTTTGCGTGTATGCAAATATTCTACTCATATAATATTCATCTACTTTTATTTCTTTAACGACATCATCTAGCTCCAAAACATATTTATGAGGTCAGATCCTTAAGGATCTGACGATACAAGAAGGCGATGGAAAAGATATTTCAATATTTCTTGCGACTTTGTTGCATTTTCTGGACAACACAAGTCTATATCTTCTATAGTCCTTATTTCGAGCTTCTTCAGCTTTTGTAAACACATGGGCCTAAAAGTATTCACCATTTTATATCTTGTTGAACTTTGTTCAACAGTATACAATATTATCCGAATTTTATTTACTAACTTTAATTTTTATGCAACTTTAATTTTTCAACTTTAATTTTTATGCATCCGGAACACAAGGGTTGATAAAGCTCACATATTTTATCGCAGAAGAACACTGAACTTTTGAGTGCCATCATATAAAATTGAATATTTTATAAACTATTATTGTTACCCAATTATTTTGTTCTCGAAATAAATATCGAAATACTATTTTTTTCCTGCCTCTTTAATCCGTACGCTCCTTAGTCTGGGCTATCCAGAAGTCCGGACTGCTCAATAATTCGGACAGTTTAAAAATTCTACCTCTATAGTCCGAACATCAGTTTGTTTTTTCGTTTTTTTTTTGTTGTTTTGTTTTTTATTTATTTATACGTTATTTTACCGTTAGATAGTTATCTTCAAAGTTGAGTAAGAAGCAAAGAATGTTGTACAAATTTTAATTCAGTGAAGTCCTTGTGGATATTAGACGCATATTATGGGACCTACAAATAAACGACAACATAAAACATTAACATTGACAGAAAAATGCAAAATATTGGACACGATTGAAAGTGGAAAATCTATCAGACAAGTAGCTGAACATAACAGTCTATCCAAATCAACGATATTTTGTATAAAAACAAAAAAAGATAAAATAAGAAAAAAGAAAAACTTTAAGGCTTGATGAAAATTCACAGGTGGATGAAGCGTTGATGACAAGGTTTATTCAGCAGCGCAATTTTATAACGTGCCAATATCGGCGGAACTTACAAAATACAAAGCAAAATATTTTCACAGACAGATTTTGAGAAATGATAACTTTTCTGCAATCAACGATTGGTTACAAAAGTTTAAATCTCGAAATGGAATCAGACCCTTAAAAATATGTGGGGGAAAAGCGATAATTCTGTTGTAGAGGGTTCACAGTAAAGAACAATCAGCTCCTGGTATAAAAAATTCAAAAGATAGATTTACCTTCATGCCCTGCGCGAATGCATTTGCAAAACCAGGGGCCTTTAAAGACGTTGAACTTCCTGCTGTTTATAAGTCTAACAAAAAAGGTTGGATGTCGCCTTTCGTTTTTGAAGAGAGAGAAGGAATTTCTGATCATTGCTAACAAGCCACTAAAAGCACTTTTGGTGTTGGATAATGCACCATCACACCCAAAAGAAAATGAAATCAATGATGATCCTAACTTCCGAGTTTTGTTTTTGCCTCCGAAATGTACAGCAATCATAAAACCAATGGATCAAAACTTAATTCGGAACATTAAAATACGAAATAGAAAAAATCTTTTAAAACACATTTTTTAAGAAGACGATGCAAATATCACGACTACTCTGAAAGCATTCAATTTGCACAATGAAGTTTTCTTATTTAACTCTCGTTGGCAAAATATTACCAAAAATAATATAGCTAAAAGCTGGTCTAAGTTGCTGCCAGATACCACTACTGGAGGCGAATGAGAAATTGAAGACCTCTTACCTCTTGTACTGTACAGTTAAGACAGACAGACAGACACGACGTGTCATGATATGAATTCTATTTATTCAATTCTACTTCTTAATAATGTAATTTCGATTTTTCTGATGAAGATATAGTTCAGTTACTTATGTCAAACCAAAATGTTGAAGAAAATATGGACTAATAGTTCTCTGCTAGAAATTCACGAAATTGGAGACAAAGTGTCGAATAAAGAAGCAACTAAACTCTTTGCAAGAGCTATTTTATGGGCAGAGCAAACAGATGCGACTGAGAAGGAAATACTATTTTTAAAAGAATTTAAAAATAAAGCAGAGAAACTGCGCATAGACAAATGTATTCAAACAGAAATAAGCTCATATTTTAAACAATAAAATTGTGTAGTTATTTTTTTAATTTTGTTTTGTTAAAGTTTTTGTAAATTAATTTTATTATTTTTTATAAAAATAAAAAATCTTATTTTCGATCTTTATCAATTTAATGATTTAGTTTGAAATTGTTCAGGCTCAAGATCAAAAATTTTTACTTTAAATAAAGCAAAAGCATTAGCACATTTGTTTCAAAAATTGATCTATATTCTGCATGACAGGTTATACAGCTGTTTCGGGAAGAGTCACCAACCCACATCAGTAACCAAAAGCAGTAGATAGTTTGTTTGGTAAAAAGCTAAATTCATATATATTTGCTGAAAACAACTAAATGAGAATTCAAGCAAAAGTTATACTATTTAAGCCTCTTCCAATCTAACAAACTAAAATATAGAACAACTTTGAAACAAATATGATTGTATACGAGTATACATTGCATACTACAATATACATGTTTGTTTTTGTCTTGAAAAAACAAGAAAAACAATTTGTTTTTGCTAAACTTACATTTAGAGTTAATGGCGTGCCCTCCGTATTTTTAATTTTATTATTTTTTATAAACAAATGTGCTAATGCTTTTGCTTTATTTAAAGTAAAAACATTTGATCTTGAGCCTGAACAATTTCAAACTCAATCGTTTTTGTAAATTAATTAAATGTAAATGAATATTCAGGTGTACGCATTCAATTTATCCTTAATTTTTTAAAGTAAATTTCATCGAAATAAAAATAAACATAGCCAAGTTTTGAGGTTTTTAAATTTTTGTCTCCAGTCCAGACGATCCAATAATTCAGACAAAGGTCCAAACTATATTTGTCCGAATTAAAGAGGTAATACTGTACTTACATCAAATAGATATGGACCACTGAAATGCATGAAAATGTGAGGTAGTTAATACAGAGTTTCGTTTGGGTGATTTTGCCACGTTATTTTGGACAAAAAAGAATATTTATGTTGCATTTCTCTCAACTTAACAATCCTCTACAAAACGGCATCATTAAATTTTTGATATTTTATACTCGAAAAACGGAATTTTTCCCAGCAAAATCCCTCAGTGCGTCGTTTGTAAAAGGAACAGGATGTCAACCACTTTGGATAAAATCATTTGTAGTCTATTTATTGTGGTTACCCATAGAAATGCAGATAGAATTTCTCCTTAAAGTGCCACATAACACACTTTATGTCTAGCTTTTATACCATCAACCTCGTAATTTATCCATCTATTACACAACATTTCCAGGTTTTGGTTGCGACATACTCGAAAGTGTCTATATATATAGATTTTTAGGTCCAACGATCTTTCCATGCGATAAACTACCTCATGATGGTCATTTTTCACTGACGTGACGACATAGAAGAAACTGTTACTTGATGTTTAATAAAACTCAAATAAATTTGGAAAATTGCTTCGTCGTCGAATATTAATCATCAACAAATCATGATACAAAATATATTAACAGGAAACAATTTAGAAAACATTGACATCCACTTAAGATATCGTATATATTATATTCTTAGAGAAATTGAGCTTCTTGTTATTCTTTTATATTAGTATAATATTCTTAAAAGGTTCGCTTCTTAAGTCTTTTGTATTAAGTCTGAGAATAAATTAAATAATATAGTCTACTATTAAAATTCTATTAACATTGAAATTATGTTAAATAATAATAATCTCTTATTTTTATATATATATATTAATTTAAAACTATTGTCAATCATCATACAGCGATAAAATATAACAAATGATTTAATAAAAATACCACACACAACAATTTATATGAAAGTGGTGAGTGTTATTGAAAACAAAAACACATTTTTACCACACATTTTAAACTAAAACAGCAATAAATACAACTTATATATATTGTACGTAGCATAGAGTAGAGTCAAGTTGAGTCGAGTCATGGTGTGGCGTGTTTGGAGTTGTAAAGTTGTGGCAGTATGTAGTTACAAATGACGCATTATACGCATGCAGCTGTACAAATGGAGTGTTACTTTAAAGAAAACTGCAATCAGCAATAAGAAAAAGTAGTGCTGTTCGTCGGAGCATTAGTTTAATAGTTACAAATGTGGTTTAGTTGTTTGATAGCTAAACTTACATGCATATTTTTTTTATTTTATTTTTATTTCTTTCTTTTGCTTTATTTTCATTTTTATTTTTCAGTTAGACACATGACATCCATATATAATAGATACGACAAAAATAAAAGTAGTTATTTCCTTTTAAAGGTTTTTTATTTTTTTGTTTTTATTAGTTTTCCTTACAAAGTGGTTCTTGTTGTTGTTGTGATTGTCGCAGAAATAAATAATAATAATAAAAAATCTTTAAAGCTGTAATTATATTATTACTTCAATAACAATTTTCAACATAAGTTTTGTGGTACATACAAACATATATACATTCAATGATGCTGTTGATGTTGATGACGACGGGGACAACGACAACAATGATGATGTATCACTCAGTTAAGGCGCTGTCTATGGTGGCTACTGCCAGTACGTGCCCCTTATAAAAAACAGATGGACAATCTAACTTCAACCGAAACAACCAAGCAAACACATATTTTTCTTGTTATACTCTTAAAATTTTTCAATGTGTATGGTACTTGCATTATAACACTGAAACAACAAAAAATACTACAACAAAGCTTTCTATATGTACGAATATGCTCACCACTTACTACATACTTATATTGCTGTGGCTCAGTTCTTTTTTTTAACATTTCTTATATAGTGTTTTTGGTGTTGTGTGGCATGATGGACAACATCATTTTTGATGCCTTGTGTTAAGAGTAGTAGTAAGCTGAAAAAAATCGATTGTTGTGTGATTTTACAGTTGATAGCATTTAACGTTTTTTTTTTTTTTTTTGTATAATTGAATTAAAAAAATATGGTCGCGACACAAGCTTTTGCTTAATACTTGCAGATGTTGTTATGTAGCTTATTCTCATATTTATAATAAAATTATTGCAAATAGTTTATAAAAGAAAACTAATGTTAATGTTTTATTTATCTTTTCAGCTTAAAGTTACAATATTGGATAAAAATGATAGCCCGCCGGTATTTCGAGATTTACCGTTATCATTTAATGTAAGCGAAGATTTAACAGCTGGTCATTTAATTGCTACTATAAGGGCTTCAGATCCTGATACTTTGGGTACCTTGACGTTTTTGTTGTTATCGGGTGATGATGGAAAATTTAGTTTGGAACCCGACACCGGTAAATTAAGACTGAGAGAAGATTTAGATCGTGAGATTGTGGAAACCTACAAGCTGAAAATAAGAGTTAGTGATGGGGTGCAACATACGGAAACTATTGTAGATATTGCGGTAAGTTTTTTTTATATTAATATTTTATTGCAAACTCTTCTATTTTCCATGAATTACCTTGAAGACCCTTTTAACTCTAATAAGCAACAGCAATAACAATAATAATAATTTGGTAACTCTTAAAAAATTAAATTAGAAGAGTAAATGCTTAAATAATTTAAAAATTGGAATGTAATTAGTACAAGGAGAAACATTTTACAATATGAATACTTAATCTTAGTAACACTATTCATAAGTCCAGGGACGTATGCAGGAAATTGTTTCGTGGGGGGCCACCAATTTTTTTTTATTATTGTGTTTCGTCACATTTTACCATTAAGAAAAGGATTTGTATTATTGTACTGCATTATGATTATGAGTATGACTTCATTACTTAGTGATGAATTTAGTTCCAAAGACGTAACTGCAAACATGGTTAGAGTTCTTACTAAAAAAAAAAAATGGTCTAAAAATTTGCCACATTAATGCGCAAAGTCTCAGTAACAAAATAGATGAATTTAGACTAGTTTTTGAAGGTTCTGGTGCCGATATAATAACAGTAGCTGAAACATGGCTTAAATTATCAACAACTGATAATTTTGTATCCCTTAACGGGTATAACATTTATAGAGCTGATAGAGAAGGAAAAGCTGATGGAGTTGCAATCTTTGTTAAAAGTGATGCTAAAGGCAATATTGGTAATAGTAGATCTGAATTCATTTTCCTTTAAACAGAAAGATTCTTATTGGCAGTGTGTACAGGCCTAATTGTAATGTAAACATTACTCCATTTATGAAGATCTTGGAAAGCTTAACAATGCCGTATGATGATATTGTGATTACAGGTGATTTTAATTCAAATGTGCTAATTGACTCTAGCCTTACCAACAAAATGAAATTTATTTATTGGACTTACTGCTACCACTATGTACATGCCCACACATTTTACATCAACAAGCAGCACATTGATTGATCTATTTTTTATTTCTCACGAATTGAATCTCTTATTGTATGATCAAATATCAGCTCCCTGCTTTTCTGAGTATGATCTCATCTTTATGGTGTATGATTTTCAAATACAAATTCCAAACCAAACATATACATTTCGTGATTTCAAGAATATTGAATATATAAATTTGCATGATGAATATAGGAAAATTGACTGGAATTGTATTTACTACTTGGTATCGGTTGATGAACAATTGAATTTCCTGCAGCACCACCTAACAAACATATTTAATATAACTGTTCCTTTGAAAACGAAGATAATCAACGTTAGGCAAAAACCATGGTAAACACCAGCAATTAGTCGTCTAATAGAACAATGTAACTTTGCATATTCTCAGTGGAAACGCTATAAAACTACAGAGTTACATGAAAATTATCGTTTAGACAGGAGAATAGTAACCAAAAAAATAAAAGATGCTAAATCTAACTATTACGTCGAAAAGTTCAACAACATTATAGACACAAACAAAGTGGTAATCAATACAAGAGATTGGAATTGGTAAAAACAAAAATAGCAATAATATTATTAATGAAAGTCCGGACGATTTAAACAAGAAATTTATCAATGTAAATATGCAGGAAGCGGATAATAAATTTTACGATGATTTCCACGTGAATTCTCTCCCAACACGCCTTTTTTCTTTTAACTGTGTCACACAGAACGATGTATATAGAAGTTGCATATCCATAAAATCCAATGCTACAGGCATTGGTGGTATAAATCCAAAGTTTTTGAAGATGTTACTTCCGTCAATTTTGCCTCAAATTACTTACATTTTTAATAACATTATTACTACCAGCACTTTTCCTTCACGATGGAAAGAAGCTAAAATTTTGCCAATACCAAAATCACCCACTGAATATCGACCCATAGCTATCCTACCATTCCTCTCTAAGGCATTGAGAAAAATACTACATAATCAAATTACTTCATAGTTAATTATAATCGGCTACTTACTAACAGACAATCTGGTTTTCGGGCAGGGCATAGCTGCATCCCCATAGCTGGCCCACACAATGCTATACACCTATAAAAATTAGAATTTTACTAACGAAAACATATTTGTTACCGATTCTGATGTATGGATGTGAGGTTTTCTCCTGTTGCGACTCAGAAAGTAAACGAAGATTAAACGTTGTTTACAATAACATTACAAGATTTGTATTTGGACTGCGGAGATTTGACAGCATTTCATCGTATTCGAAGAATGAGGACCTATTGAAAATACGTATTTTAATCTTTTTACATAAAATTATTATCGCTCGAGAGCCTGACTATCTATTTAAGAGATTAAAATTCAGTAAATTTAATAGAACCAAAAATATAATTCAAATCAGGCATCATAGGTTAATATCAGAATGGCAATTTTATATTAATGCTATTCGTCTTTGGAACATGCTACCAGTAAACATTAAAGATATAAGCAACGCACGTTTTTTTAAGAAAAAATTATTTGAGATATACTCGTAAAAGTAATATATGTATTGTTTTTTCTTTTTTTTCTATTTTTTGTACTATTAAAATATTTATTATTATTATTTAAAATTTCAATACTGTTTTTGTTTATTTAACTAAACTTACTGATATAAATTTTAATTAATGCATTTTATATTATATTTTTTATTTTTAATTCTTAATTATTAATTTTTAATTTATGATTTTTAATTTTTATTTTTAATTTTTAATCTTTAACTTTTGCTTTTTAATTTTCGATTTTTATTGTTTAGTTTTTAATTCTTAATTTTTAAATTTTTAATTTTTAATTTTAAATTTTTAATTGTTATTTTTTTATTTATTTTTTTTTTTTTAATTTAATTTTTATTATTTTAATGTATTAAGTTCTTCTGAGACTCTTATTAACAGTTTTGTTATTATTTTTATCAAAAGCAATGTCAAATTTTCATATTTGTCCTTAATGTACCCCTGTGTTGTTTTAAGATAAATAAATAAATAAATTAAATTATCAAATTATTATAATTAATTTATTAATTGAAATTTTAAAGTAAGACCGTGTTTTTGATATTACTGTAATCAATTTTTAAACCAACTTACATTTTTTGACCAAAAAAACCTCTTTTTAAATCAGAAGTGATTTTAAAAAATTTGACCCTTTCTATACAAATTCAAAACGAAACGCAAACCCAAAATATGCAAACAGAGAGCCTGATGCTAATGTCATCTTTATTATTTATAGCACTAAAATATTGCATCTATTAAAATCGACTACACTAAATTTAAGTCTCAATTATGTTTTCATGAAACGAACTAAATTTTTATGGTCATAACGTCCTCATCATTAAAAAATATTAGAAAGTATTTACTCACATTTTGCTTTTAAATTACTTTCAAAATTTAAAGAAAGTGAAAGTGTATATGAAATAAAAAATGTTCAAATGATTTGGGGGGGGGGGCTGAACCCCACCCTCTATCTACGCCCCTGCATAAGTCTCACTTTCCGTTAAAGGGCATGACTATGTGCAAAAGCTTTATATATAAAAAATTTAATCAAGCATGATATACATATAAATGGTTTTTTTTTTTGAGTAAAATTACTTTCTAAAGAAATGGTTCCATTTTAAGAAACAGTCCTTTATTAAGGAAGGTACTTTTTAAGAAAACGTACTTTTTAAAGATATGTTTCTTTATTAAGAAAATGTACTTTTTAAGAAGCGATACTTTCTAAATAAAAAATTCTTTTAAAAAAAAACTTTTTTTTTAATAAAAGCTACCTTTTGACCATACTCCTACCTTGAAAAAAACTTTATAGTCTTACCTTTGTGTAGTTTTTTCTACATCTTGTGTTTTTATATAAAAATTGGTTTATCTTGTAAACAAAAATTATTTTATCTTTTAACGAAAAATCAGTTTTAAATATGTCTTTACATAAAAAAAGAATAAATTAAGTATAAAATTAAGATAAAAAGTAATAAATTAATTATAGTTCTACATATTTTCTATAAAGCCAACGCAGTCATTTCGGTTTTGGTGAGCCTTACAAACGGTTTTTCGCAAAGAGAGCGAGCTAACTCATGGTTATAATTTGCCTTTACGTTCTTTTCTTTACGTAACATACACATATGCCTCTCTTTTTCAATAGTGAAAGCACGAGACATATTTTAATTCAGGTACATTTTACATCACAGAAGTAGCACGTGTACCTCGTTTTCTCTGAACCATGTACGGTTGGTAAAGTCCCAGATCATGCAAAAGCAAACGATGCTTTGCCAATTTTTCTTTTTCTGGCAAATTAGGGTTAGTTCTGAAAGTATATGAAAGTGTGGTACTAAGTTCAATAAATAGTAGCATTCAGGGCTGATATGTCAGGACATATCAGGTTTATGCACATACGGGTGCCCAAAATTTCAAACTATATCTCTCTGGTTTGCTTTATACACACGGGGCATTTCATGTCATGTTTAGGTCCATTTATAACATAACTATTTTTTTAATTAATTTATTGTAGCTGATGAAGTATTTAAGTTTTATACATTTTTAAATACCCAGTCTTTCATCCAGCTTTTCGCCAATATTCTCTTGGCATTACTAAGTTCAGCTGTTGATTTCGCTGCTGGTTTCTTTTTTGGCTTTACAAAGAACTCGCATTGAGTGGAGGCAGAAAACTTAAATCTTCCATCGACAAGCGGTATAAAAGCATAGTATTGAGCGGTGCCATCGATTGTTTTCGTAGCATCGAATCTGTTCTTCAGTGTTTTCGCATTGAGTGGAGGCAGAAAACTAAGCTCTTCCATCGACAATCGGTATAAAAGCATGGTATTGAGCGGTGCCATCGATTTTTATCGCATCATCGAATCTGCTCTTCAGTGTTTTCAATGTTTTCTCATGATCCTCTTTGCTACTAAAAACTATTTTAGTTTCTTTACAATAATTCGTTGCCCAATGGAATAAAGCAGTCGCATTTAAGATGCGATCTTGCTGCGAAACTGGAGGCTATACTCTGCTGTAAATTTAGATTTGAGATATTTTAGTATTATCTTCTGGTACTCATAAACTGCAACGGTATTATGTTTTAAATCGTCGGATATGATTGCCATACTTTTGTGTTCCAATTTTTCATCTTTCATGATATGATTGTCATACTCTTGTGTTCCAGTTTTTCATCTTTCATGTAGTAAATAACTGCTGTGAATATAGTTGCTTGGTCGTTATTGAAATAGAAAGCTTGTATGGCATCCTGAAGAACATATTTATAGATTTCTGCGAAATCATACGAAATAACGAATTGACCAGGCTTCAAATATATCTTCAAATCCTTGAAGAATGAACATTACTCTTTGACTAAAAAAACATAGGTTCTCAAGTTCAGTAATCGTGTACACATTTTTCCACAAAATCATCCACATTTAAAATTGTTGTTTTTAATGTGCATCTGTCAGTCTGAATCCAAGATGTAAATTTCAACTCCTCAATATATCCGCGATCAAAAGAGTTGATTAAATTCTCTTAGGTGAATGTGGTTTCCGGTCAATTTGAACTTCACTTAAGTGGCAAGAAGTTGTTGCATTAGGACACATAGTCAATTTAAGGCAATCGTGGTATTCGTGTAAATCTTCTGGCGAGTCATCTGTTAAGCACTTTAAGTTGATTTCCTTCAACATCAGTTTAAGCAACAGCTGAACCTAGTAACGCCAAGAAGAGATTGGCCAAAAAGCAGCAAATAAAGGCGATTAATAAGCTGGATGAAAGTCAGGGTATTTAAAAAAATAGTAATGTTATAAATGTATCTAATAAATTATTTATTTTTTTATTTTCATTATTATTATTATATATTAATTTAATTATAACTAGAAATAAATAAAAAAAATATTAATTTTCAACATTTCTATAAAAAAAAAAGTGATGTTTTCCTGATGATAACATATCACGTGTATTACAGTATCAAAGGTAAAGCTAATTTGTCTAGTTTCTCAGTGTATGCTTTATTTTTAAGGTTTTTGATTCAAATTAGTGCATATGTTTTATATAGATATCCCACTCGCATCCCGCTAAGCGGCCAAAAAACTCTTAAAGGATACAACCTAAGCTTTCTTTTGAGCAAAAAAAAATATTTAATTTTTTGAAAAAAAGTCAAAAAAAATTTTTGATTTTGGAAAAAAGTAAAAAAAAATTTTTGATTTTGGAAAAAAGTCAAAAAATTATTTTTATTTTTTAAAATTTTCTTTTTTTCGAAAGACTGAAGAAATAGCTATCTAAACCATTTGGGACGAATTTTGGTAATAGGTAAAACAGTTACATGGATGAGAAAAAAAACATATGTTTGAACCTCTAACTCAGAGAGTTCTGGACCGATCTTGTTGTAAAATTGTGTCAAACTACTATCCAATAGGACTAACCTTGGTTTTTTAGGCATAATTTTTCTGAAAATAGGCGGAAAATGGCACCAGACAGCCCAAGAAGAAACTGATTCTTCGATCTGAAATTAAGCAATTGAAATTGCAATTTCATTATTCATATATACATTCAATAACAGTAAACTTACTTGTGAACGTCAGCCAATATCAAAACAGCCAGGTACGCATGAAGCATCAACTTCTTCATGGATTTTATTCTTTAGCCCGGCAAATGCATTCGTGTTTTCCAAAATAATTTTTTCAATACGCGGTGGAAAAATTATCAAAAAAGCATCCTTGATACTATTCATGCGCAATTAAGTAATATTTGCAATACCTGGCCGCTCTCTTAACACATTTGCGGTTCGATTGCGGCCTGCTGTTTGCATAGCTGTTGCGCACCAAAGCTTGTTGTACTTTGAGACAAATTATAGCTCGATACCATCAAAATCAGCACTGACTTCACCAAAACTCCATAGCCACCATTTACAAAAGGCCTAATTGTTTGGTTTCATGCTTTTTTTTGCACTTGGCGTACAATGTACTATTTTTATACATTTTTCCAATGTCGAGTAGACAACTACACGAAGCATACCAAATTGAGTTGTCGAAAAACAACGCTCCATGTATGATCTGAAACTAAAAAGTAGTCCATTTCACTTCATATACATGATAAAGAAAACGTCAAAAAAATTGGTAACCAAACCTTAACATTTTAAGAGATTTAAAAAGAAATGTTGTTTTCTACACCAATGTTAATCAAAGTTAATAAAAAAAAAGAACTTTTAAAAAAAAAAACCTTTTTAAAAAAAAAATACTTTTTTGCTTTTTTAAGAAAAAGTACTTTTTTAAAGTACTTTTTTAAAGTACTTTTTAAAAAAAAAGTACTTTTTTTCTTTTTTAAGAAAAAGTACTTTTTTAAGAAAAGGTACTTATTAAGAGAACTTATTTAAGAATGTGTGATTTTTAAAGAAAACGTCGTTTTTAAGAAAATTTACTTTTTGAAAAATAAAATGTGTTTTTTAAGAAAATTAACTTTTTAAGAAAATGCACTTTTTAAGAAAGCCTATTATTTAAGAAAGCGACTTTTTTTAAAAAATTTAGTTTATATTCAAAGGTATTTTGTTAAGAAAATCTTTGAAATCTTTGAAAGAATGTGCCTGTTTTTAGAAAACTTACTTTTTAAGCAAAGGTATTTTACTTAGAAAATACATATTTTTAAGAAAAGTACTTTTTTAAGAAAAAGTAATTTTTTAAGAAAAATTTACTTTTTAAAGAAAACATATGCTTTTACAAAGCCGTTTTTAAGAAAACGTAATGTGTTTTTTTTAAGAAATTTTGTTTTTTGTGAAAAGGTAATTTTTTAGGAAAAGGTACTTTTTTAAGAAAATATACTTTTTAGAATAAACTCCCTTTTTAAGAAAAGTCACTTTTTCAAGAAAAAGTACTTTTTTAAGAATATGTACTTTATTATATGTACGTACATATAGATAGTTGACTTTTATGTTGTTAAATTTATTTTCTGATTCGCCTTGAGGACATCAATTTTCAATGAAAAAAATGGTTTTCTTTTTCCTTTAATTTAATTATCTTATTTTATTTTTCCCAATATTTCAGTAAACATCGTTTACCATCTTCAGGGGATCTATTTCAAAAATATCTACAAAAACATTTATATAAAAACAGAATTTTCACAAACAAACATTAACATTTTTGTTTTATAATTACTTTTAAAAAGTAAATAATCTGTTTAAAAACATTTCACCAGTATAGTGTACTGTCCAATGTTTTTTCAACGTTTGTTTATTTTGATCTGTATTTCTCTATTGTGTGTCTGTAAATTTGGGCACATTTTCGGTGTCAGTTTTGTAATTAAGTCTCTTTTCTATTGGCATTTCAATAATATGGAGCACTTCAAGTGTGAATCTCTTTTTATAAATTTTCTCACACAAAATTTTTGATAAAAATTTTTGATAAAAATTTAGTTTTTTAAGAAAAGGCATTGTTTTAACAAAACGAACTTTTTTAAGAATATGTGCACTTCTTAAGAACGAGTAGTTTTTAAGAAAAGGTACTTTTGTAGTATAAGTAACTTTTTAAGAAAATTACTTTTTCAAGAAGAGAGTATTTCCAAAAAAAAATATTTTTGCACTCTTTTAAGAAAGACTACTTTTCTAAGAATAAGTACTTTTTAACATAAGTTACTTTAAAAAAAAACTTAATTTTTTGAGAAAACTCGCTTTTTTAAGAGAGGGTAATTTAACAAGAAAATAGACTTTTTAAAAAATTTACATTTTACAAGTTGCTTTTTCTAGAAAAGTATTTTTAGAAAAGTAGTTCTTAAGAAAATGTACCTTTTAAAGATATATTCCTTCTTTAAGGAAAGTACTTTTTAAGAAAAGATTATTTTATAAGAAAAGCTATTTTTTTGAGAAGACTTAATATTCGAAGAAAGTCTACTTATTTCAGAAATTGTACTTTTTAAGACAATAAATATATTTTTTTAGAAAAGTTCCTGTTTCAATATGTTTTACTTTTTTTAGAAATTGCACTTCTTTAAATAAGTTTGCTTTTTAGAAAAGTTACTTTTTAAGAAAATTTACTCTTTAAAGAAAATGTACTTTTGAAGAATAGATACTTTTTAAAGAAAACATGACTTTTTAAAAAAATTTATATTATATAATTATATTATACTAGTGGATTGTGTGGCGCCTAGGCGCCCGTTTATTTTGACTTTAACAAACAAATTTTTTTTTCCCATTTCAAAATTTTCCTATATTTTATATATTTGAAAAAAATTAATTTCAATGTTTTAAAATTTAAAAAAAAAAAAAATCGGAAAACAGTTGTAAAAAATACAAACCAAAAACTTCGATTTTCAAATGAAGTTTTGTAAAAGGTCCTTTTATGTATATTTTCGCATAAGTTTGCTAGTAGCCAACCTTTGCTTTATATTTTCTGCTTCTATACATAATAAGTTTTTAATATTATATGATTTTAAAAAAATATTTTATTTTGATAGAAACTCGGTAATTTTAGTCTTAATAATTTAATAATTTAATTTTTGAATAAGTAAACTTATTCAACTAAAAAAAGTTTTTAAACCTTTCGGACAAAACAAACAAAAAATACTACGGTTATAACGAACTTAGTCTATAACGAACTAATTTGGCCGGTCCCGCCGAGTTCGTTATAACAGAACTCCATTTTATTGTAGAAAAAATAGAATAGCATAGAAAAAAAAAAGTTTCTTAAGGGGGGGGGGGGGGGGGGGGTTTAAAGGTTTTAAAAGTTAATAATAATAATTAATTGCATAATTCTTTTTTGAAGACATGAATACACGTTATAGCCTAACATTTAAAAAATCTTAGAAAAAATTTTCAACTAAAAATAAGTTCGTGACAGCCAATATCCGGAGGCGTTGTTGTTTTGCGGTGAACATCATAACTCGTTACCGGACCATGTGAAAAAAAAAAATCGAAATGCGTTTAAAAGGTGACATGTTTCCTGAAGTAGTGACGAAGAGTTTTTCAATTTTTTTTTGCAGCATTTTGAAGTGAAAAACGATTTTTGCTATACAATTTCGGGAATTAAAAAATGGGGAAGAAAATGGAATCAAAAAAAAAACTTCGTGGTTACCTGATGATTTTTGTGTAGATATAGTGTCTAAAATTTCAAAAGAATCGGTCAAGAAGATGTTCACGGACTTCGAACATTTATTTGCGAGAAAATCGGTTTAAAGTTTTTTAAAAACTGATTTGTATACTATATACCGTATGAGGCCGGTCGCTGGAAATGCTGTATCTTCTTAAGTTTTGCTCTGATTTACTTAAAATTTTGATACAACACTCTCGACATGTTGTGCATTCAGGAAGAGAAATGCAAACACCAATCCACGTACACAAAAAAGAAAAAAATATTTCATATTTCATCATACATGTAAACTGAAAAAAAAGAGAATTACATTTTTTGCAAAGTTATCTATAAATCTAAAAAAGAAAAAATGCGCGCGTATTAGTTTTACTTCAAAAAAAAAATCGCTTTTAATTCTTCCATTATAATTTCAATAAATTATTCAAATTAAAATCTTAAATATACATTTTTACGTAATTTATGTTTGTCCAAATTTTTTTAAAAGCATATCATGCAAAAATTAATACTATGAGTGAAAAAAAAATTATTTTCCCACCTCTCTTCTAAAATTACAATGTAATTTAATTGTGCAAAGTTACAATAATTTAAATTTTAAACTTAATATTGCACTATTTTTTCAAAGGCTTTTCAATACAATAAACGAAATCATACGTTGGACAACAACAAAATCTACATTGAAGATCTCTTTTTTCTCAAATATTCATCAAAAAAAGCATACTCTTTGGTAAGTGCTGGCCATCAATGAACTGAGCGAAAGTACTCTTAACAATACAAAACAATTTTGAGATGAAAAACAAAACAGACAAACGAAGAAGTTTAGTAAGTGTTGCCAGTTTTGACAACTTATTGTAATTTCGACGATTTTGCAATTTTGCCAATTTTGACAACTTATTGTAATATCGACGATTTTGCAATTTGTTAAAATGATTTGTTAAATTTGTAAAAATAATGATTGAAGATTTAAAATTATAAGTAGTATAAAAATTACGATTTCAAGGCTTACCAATTAATGGGTTGTTTATCGAAAATTTATAGTTTTTGTTCAGTGTAAATGGAAATTACAAAGTATGTATAGATTTAATTCTGGGTCAAGTCGTTTCAAAACGGAAATACCTTGAATAGCATCTCTATTTAAGATTTAAGTTTCAATTACGGCGATACTTTAAATCTATATTATATGTTTCAGCTATAGATACATGTCAATAAAATTATTTAGTTGATTGGTGTGTTAAATTTTTTTCGTTGAAATTTCACTACTAATACATTAGAAATAACCAATGCTGTAATAATAATCGTATTATGAATGATATAAATAAATTTGATTGTTTCCTTTTGTAATATTTTGTAGAGTTTTATTTTTATTATCTTGACAATTTCTTGTCTAAAAAATGACGATTTTGGCGATTTAGTTTCCAAAATTGTCGATTTTCAGAAGATTTTATTAGCAGCACTGGTTGGTAACATAGAAGAGAGAAAATTATGTGTGGGTTTGTATAAAATGAGAAAGATTAAATTTTGTTTGTGTATTTGGCATAGCTTTGTAGGGAGTGCTATGTGTATTATTTCAGCGTTACAGAATCAGTCAGTCAGTCAGTGAGTCAGGGATCAGCGTAAATATATATAAGATTATATTTTGAAAACCAATCCAGTCGAAATGAATATTGTATCAAGACGACGTCGAATAAAATGCACCATTATTCAGTCAAATATCCGAAAGCAATTCTCTTGGCAATTTTCATGAAACCCATTTGGTGCTACGGTTTACAGTTTTTGTGAACTGCCTCAGCATCTATACAAAGATGGTAAAATAAGATCCTAAAGTTGATTACCTGCGCCCCATGGTATGTAAGAAACTCACAATGGCGCAGTGAATTAAAAGTACCCTTAGTTAAAGTCGAAATTATCAAATATATAAATTTTTTCAAGAAATGGTACTTTTTTAAGAAACGATACTTTTTCAAGAAGAAGTAGTTCTCTAAAACAATGTAGTTTTTTAAGGAAATGTACTTTTTTAAGAAAATTTAATTTTTTAAGAATATATACTCCTTTTAACAAAAAGCAGTTTTATAAGGAGATTTGTTTCTTTAAGAAAAGATACTTTTTTAAGAAATGGTACTTTCTTAACAAAATATAGTTTTTTTAAAAAAGTTACATTTAAAAAAAAACATTTATAAAACTCTACACTTGTAAGAAATTAATTTGCTAGCAGATGTGCTTTTTAAATAAATAAATTTTTTAAGATCAATTACTTTTTTAGAAAAGTTTCTTGCCTAATGAAGGTACTTTTTTTATGAGGTATTTTGAAAGAATATTTAATCCCTTAAGAAAAGGTTCTTTTTGAAGAAAAGTATTTTTTTGAATTAAATAAAAACAATTCAGCGTTCAGAGTTAGGCCGTATGCAAAAAAATTAAATTGTACTTCAAATCTATAATATTAATTATTAATAGGCTAGGCGATTTCTTGTGACCGATGTTTAGTTCTACCGTTTTATCCCGATTTTGACCAAACGTATATTGTTTGAAAGGTATTTCTTTTTGGCCATTTTGCAGATTTACAGATTTTTAAATTTTTTCCTTTATTTTGAGTAAATTGCATTCAAAGTTGCTACTAACACATACATAAAATTATACATATGCTATGTTCTATTGAATTTGCTAATGTGTTTGTTAATGAGTTTGTTATCTTCGTTCACAATAATAGTAAACCCTAAAAGTGTTGGTTTGTGAATTGACTAAATTGAAAAATAAAGCTGCCTAGAAATTGCACTCGAATTTCGGACGCTGGAATCTGCTAGTAGACTTTATTGTATATTTTTCATACAAAATTGTTGACAAAGTCTACTTGAAGGACACTTTATTTTTTTGCAAACGGACCTTAGACTTTAAGGAAATGTACTTTTTTAAGAAAATGTTCTTTTTAAAGAAACTTATTATTTTTTTATTTACTTTTTAATAAAGGTACTTTTTTTAATAAAAGATGCTATTTTAAGAATATTTTTTTTTAAAGATACTTTTTTAAAAGAGGGTATTTTTTTTAGAAAAGCTTAAAAAGTAGCTTTTCTAAAAAAAAAAAATTACTTTTAAAAAAATTTACACTTTTTAGAAAAATTAGTTTAATACAAAATAATATTTTAATAAAGTGTGCTTTTTAAGAACTACTTTTTAGAAAAGTTTCTTGCACTTTTATAATATGAGGTACTTTTTAAAGAATATTTAACTTCTTAAGAAAAGGTATTTTTGTTTTGATAAAAAGAACTCAGCGTTTCAGAGTAAGTCTTTAGATCAGTTTTGAGCCGTTTCAAAATAAATACGCAGAAGAAGCAAAAACTCGCTTTTGCATCGTTTAAAAAGTAGCAGTATGTACAGAAGTTATTAGTGGCAGAAGGTGCAAAAGGGGACATCATATAGAGAGGTTAGGTAAGTGACATAACTAAAGAAAATATTGACGAAATAAAGTGATTATCGATGTAGGAAATTTAGTCCACATTCACATAAATATGTGTGATATACTCATAACAACACGTCCAAGAACAGGAAGACAGACGAATCTACAAATCAATTACATCGACCCTATTTGGTGTAGGGTATAACAGAAAAAAAGCTGGCTAAATGCGTTTTTATTTAAATGAAGTGTAAAACCTTAATTTTACCTAAATTATTATACCTTGCTTACAAATTTACATCAATAACAAAATACTATAAACACTTTTAAAATACAACAAAACACCTATCACAGCAGATAGCAATTGCCCAACAACAACAATATTTAAATAAAATAAAATGAGCAGTTTTAAATAAAAAAAAAAAAAAACTGAAAACAACATTGACTCTAGACAGATTTTAAACCAAAATCTCATAAATTTCAATTTGGTTTCATCTTGTATTTATGGTGTTAAAATTTTTTTATTTTTTGTGATCTTTCTGTATAAACAAATATGCCGAAGCTAAAGTGCATATATATATATATATATATACTTACAAAAATCTATATAATAGTGTGTCACATAAACAAGAAATTAAACAAAATGTGCAAAAGATCCTTAATTTTATACTGCTTTTAACTACGGTTTAATATGCAAACCATACAAAGGCCCTTGAAAGATTTTTTTTTTTATAAAAAATAACACAACAAAAGGAATATGAGTATTTAAAAAGAAAAAAAAAACATCAATATGAAAAAAAATGCTTATATCCTTTAAATGAGAAATGATAAATTATTGTTGTGGTATTTATGCTTGTATGTGGGAAACTTATGAATCATAAGTACTTTGAGTGTTTTACTTACTGTATATGACAGTATTTCCTAGATTCTCAGACATATAAAAGTCTTAACCTTGCAAATTGTAAAAAAATTGCCTTCTATATAATGATAGGTTTGAAATATAGCTTAACTTGGATACAATAGCCTGGTGGATAAAAAGTGAAATTTTTTGCAATTACTGGGACAACCTTGACTAGGATTACTTTTTATTGCAGTAATATCGAAATAAAGCAATCTTCAGCAAGAACAAATTCATACTTTTTTTCAGTAAAGAAAATGTCATTACAGATGGACTCATACTAAGTACACAGAGGAAATAGATACATTGTTGCCATTGAATTTATTGCAAATCGAATTTCGATAAAACTGATAACCTAGTTTCGAAATGATTATGATCACAATTCTGTTGGCTTAACAATAAATATGTTATCAAAATATAAAATGGGAAACTGCTACAAAATTTCTGTTGACGAATATTTTTTCTGCGTATACTGATAAACAGAAAAAGATATATACTCAGATATATCAGATTTGTTGGAGTTCCGTTGTCACAGTCAAAAAACTAGGTCGCAAACAAATAACTTGCTGTGGTAAATTCAGTTACCTCAACAACCCTATTTCCTTTAGGTATATTCGGAAAATAAAGTCACCATCTAGATTATTTTAAACTTGCACAATTCAATTTTCTGCTAACTTAAATGAAATGTGTTTGTCTTAATAGAAAATAATTTCCAACAATATCATTAGCACGATATGATATATTGAGAGAACCAAATGGAAAGTTATAAAACTGTGATATATTACCTTAACTTATTTTCTATCTACACAGAGATTTATTGGAAATTGTTGATGAAATTTTCAGAATTTGTTTCTTTAAGTCCTATTCAAAAAATTCAAAAAACCAAAAAATGTCGATGTCGTTGTGGCTACCAAGTTTATAGCCAACCGAATTGCATTGAGGTTGTAAACGAATTTTAAGTAGTTTGAAATTACAATTCAATAGTCTTAACAGTACACATTTTATCACGAGAGAAAACGGCTGCTATTAAATTTCTGTTGATACAATCGAATATTTTTTCTGTATCTAGTCCAAAGGTACTAAAAAGACTAATAAATATTAATGAATTCAAAAATATATAAATTTGTATTATTGATATTTGTTGTTTGGCCAATTTATTTGATTTTTTGTGTTTTTCCTTAAATTAAGCCTAAGTTATAAATGTAATAAAACAATGGCGACTAGAGTTTTTCCCGACGTTTCGTCGATTTTTTGTCAACATCATCTGGGGATCGTCCATTAATTAAAATTATACAAATATAATATTTTACAAATAATATTTCATAAAACTTACAATATATTTTTTACATTTAAAATGTAGTTATTACATTTAACATAAAACATATATGAAAATAAAATTATAACTTTTAAACACACATTAACATGTCATAGGTTACTGAATGGCAACTCTGTAGTTCGTATTTATATTGTTGGTGTCCTCTTTCAAATTCTCTCTTTAGTGTACCTTTTTCTTTCAATGTTTTCCTTGTATAGTATCCTGATTTTTCGAAATTAGCTATGTGGCCGGTTTTTAATATGTGTTGTGCTAATGCTGTTGCTCTTTGCTTTTGGCGATATCCACTTGATGTTCTCCCATTCGTGTAGATAGAGCTCTCTTTGTTGTTCCTATGTAAATTAGATCACATCTCTGTTTGTCATTTCCCTTACATCCTATTTCATACACGACGTTATTCTTTTATTGATTTTCTATTGGCGCCTTGACGTTTGTAAATATTGCACTTAGTGTTCGGTTGGGTTTGTATGCAAAGTTAACGTTGTTGTTATTTTTAATTGTATTTATTATGTTTCTATTATCTGTTAGACCAGGGATATATTGTACACTTTAAAATTTGTAATTTTTCCTTTCTTCGGTGTTTCCACGTTGGATATTGTTTTTTAATCGCTGTTTTATTTCTCCCATTAATGAATTTATAAGTTTTTTGGAAAACTGTTCTCTATTAGTATTTTGTAAATTTTGTGTGTGTTTTTTATGTGGAACTGTTTGTCACTAATATTCATAAATCTTCCAATGAAGTTTTTTGCCGTGTTTATTATCTGGTTTTTTGGTTGGGTTACGTTCATAAGTCTCCCCGAAGCAGTTTCTTTTGAATGCCAATCAAAACGATACCTCCTGATTATCTATGTTATTTTGTGTATAGGTATGTTATTTCATTATTTTCCTCCACTTCAATAGTAAATTTAATTCTATGATGATGATTATTCAACGTTTTCATAATTTCATCCTGGTCGTCTATGTTGATAACTGCTAGAATGTCATCTACATATTTAGATATGTACTTTATGGTGATGTTTTTGTCCTTTAGTTCCATTATAGCGTCGTCAAGTAGATTGTCAAGAACAACGTCGGCTATTGAGGGCGAGAGTGGATTACCCATTGGCATACCAAAAATTTCGTTGTAGACTTTGTCGTCATAAACAAAATAGTTGTTGTCAGTTAAGCAAAGTTTAAGAATCTCCAGGAATTTGGAATTAGGAATATTTCCGAAATTTTTAATAATAGACCATTTTTTCATAATATTCTTGATGGCAGTGTGGACCGGAATATATGAAAACAGCGAAACTACATCAAATGATACCAATATCTCCCTGTCGTTGAGTTTTACATTTTTTAATTGATTTTTTAATTCTAATGAGTTTTTTATGTTATATTATTTGGATGTAATATGTCTAATAACTTGCCCAATATATTTGGAAAGATGCTATCATGGTTTTATGAATTTTGGGCAATCCGTAAATTTTAAGGGCTGTGGCTGCAGAGCACGTTAATTTACGTTCTTGCCAAAGATCAGTGATTTCTTTTATGAACAGTTCCGATACAATGTTGTTGTTAGCTTTTTTGTAGTTTTGTAGTTGAATCCGATCTCAGAGTTCTGTATGTGTTGCTATCTTCCAGCAGGTTTTTCATTTTCTGGTTATATTCGCTTTTGTACATTGCTACCGTCTTGTTTCCTTTATCAGCTTGAATAATTGTGATGTCTTTGTGTTCTCTTAAAAAAATTTTTGTTTTTTTCAAAAATAGTGAGTATGAATTTTTCCCTGGGTGTGTTTTTAATATTTCTTTTGAAAGAAATTAGATTGTCAGTTAAATTTGTAGATATTGATGTTTATTGCATTTTTTTTTAACCAATTAATTTGGCATTTTTCCGATTATACGACCACTTAGACAGAAACAAAACTTCAGCATATTCTCATAAACAATATCGGTTCTTAGAACTTGGACATTTGATTTTTTTTATTTTTTTTTAAGATCAAAAAGAGCTATATGTAGATGCCTACAAATACACCACAAGTACCCAAACTGAAAAATAATCTATTTGTTTCAGAATATCAGATGACTTTTTGTGAAAACTATTTTTTTTTTATTTTTACTAAAGTCTTGAATATATCGAAAATCTCTGAAGTTTAGATATCTTGTGTTTAAGCCTAGAATGGATTTTTCATTTGCGATTTATTTAATATAGAAACTGGACTTACCTGGGGTTTGGTCTTTTATTAAATTAGAAATTTTTAGTATTAAATCTGTTCCCATGTTCGTTTGCAACATGTCGAATCTTTGACTTGTATATGGGATATCAATAAGGATACAAGAATTTTGTATTTGAAGTGTTACATTTCACTTGTTACATTTAAGAATAGAATTCGATGTCATAAGTTTGACCACCGTGAGCACTTCTGCAGTGATAGATTATTTGAGCCAATATTCCAGCATTGTTCCACACATATCGGCAGAAACCTTGGGAATTTCGCATTTTATATTGCTCCTTAGCTGCTCTAGCTTTGTTGGCATAAACGAACAACGTACAAAAATCCAACGGCATTAAATTGCATGGATGAGGTGGCCATTCAACCGGACCACTTCTCCACAATACACAATTCCCGAATTTGTCATGTGGAATGTGGCACCACCTTGTTGAACCACATATCACGGATGTTAAAGCCATCCAATTGTAGCCAAAAATAATCTTGCAGTATGATTATACATATATAGAATTTTTTTTTGTAGACGCCACACAGTGGACCATATTTTGAGAAGGCGGTCAAAAATCATTTTTTTTTTTTTTTGTTACCGATTTTAAAGTTATGTTATTCATTTGAAAGTAAATACTAGTAGATCTCGGGAGCCAAAAAATTGCGACTCTATCTCAACCATATCACAGCGAACAGGGTCTTCGAAAATGGGCTTTCTCAGTATTTTGCTAAAATTAAAAATTTCTTTGCAAATTTTTATTTTTGAATGACCGTAACTTTTTTGATTTAAAAGATTTTGAAGTGAGATAAATTTTGTATAATTTTGTGCCTTCCATGCTAATTACGTTAAAAATGTAAAATCACTGCGTCATTCCGAAATTTAAAAAAAAAAATTTTTTTGAAAAGGTCCAAATTTTCCGAAAATCTCCTACTTAATAGAGAATAACTCCTGCCAGTCAAAAGCAGTCAGAAAAAGTCTTGCACTCTTTTATAGTCCGAACCCTCCCCTATACTCCTATACCCCATTATAAACCCGCCAGTTTCCGCCCGTGTGCACCAGAAAAATTTTTCTGACCCAAGGTTAGATATTTTCTGCAAAATTTATGAATACAAAAGTTGTCCACTATGTGTATAGGATATATTAAGATTGAGGTGATGTTTGTAACTGCCAAAAATATTGGACCTTTATCCATCTTTTATTACACGGATCGACTCAAAAACACTTTCTGAATCGATTAAACGATGTCCGTCCGTCCGTCTGAGTGTTATGAATACAAAAGTTGGTCGTACCGGTGCACCGCGGTGTATTATTTGCGTGTCGGTAGAGTTGTCAGGAGTTGTTATATACTTATAAAAAAGGGTTAAGATATAATGCGCTTAATTGGTACAGCTACATTTACATAGGTATCTTTCAAAAACATTAATAGTCTGAATTAGAGTTATATAGTTTAAATACCTGACAAAATGGGAAACAATTTAAATAACAGGTAAATGGTAAAAAAAAACTATTGCGACATGCCCTTTAAGATATGAGCAGGTATGCTTCACCTTTTAAAAGGGGTTAGGGTGTGGGTTTTTTATGCTTCTAAAAGTGGTAATAAAAGATAAAAATTTTTATTTTACATAATTGCAAGAAAGAGTATTTATAATAATGTTTCCACAATTATTATTCATTACAATTTGTGCAATGGCTAAGTACTGTTACAGAGATATGGCAGATATTTATTTTCAATGAAATGATGCAGACGATGTAATTTTACACATAGTGAGCAACGACTTCTTTAAGAATTGTAACCTAGAAGACATTGAAATGCACAAAGGAAAAATTACTAATTTTGCATCGAATTTGAAAAGACGGTACATTGAATGCTCTCATAGCAAGGCAAAGATGTACAAACGTTACCAAGACTGGTTAATAAAGGAACTTATTTTTGAGAGTGCATCTACAACTGCCAACGAAAGTGGAAAAAAGGGTCTACTAGCAAAACCAATTGACGGATGTAGTGAAAGATCTCGAAGGCGCAAGCTGGAGAATATCAATGAAGAAATTTCTCAAAGAATTATTATGGATTCATTTTTGCACCAAATTCAACCGATCCAAAATAAAAAAAAAATTTTAATTAATTGAAAAAATAGTAGAAGCGGGTCCAAGGTGCACAAAGAGGATTTTGAAAAGCATTCCTACACCAATTGAAGATAAGAAATTTACGCTGGAAGAAGCGTTCGCCCTATTTTTCGATTTGAAATTGACCAAAAATCAATATAAGGAATTGCGGAAGCGAACCAATGAAAAGAATTGTGGGATTTTTCCAGAGTATCGAGATTTAGTTTCTGCCAAAAAAGAATGCTTACCTTCACAATCTGCTATTAGTGTCACTTCAACATCAGCAGAAATAAAATTGCAAGATCTCCTTGAACATACTGCAGAACGATTGCTAAATACGCTTGATACTGATCATTTAAAAAAAATTGGTAATGGCAGCATTACTTTAATTTCTAAATGAGGATGTGATGGATCCTCTGGTCAGAAACAATACAAGCAATTTAATGCCGAAAATTCAGCAGATGCTAATTTATTTATGGTATAGGTATAGCGTCTTAGAGCCGTCAACTATTTAATAGAGCAATAGAAATTGATATATAGAAAAATTAAATTCCTTCTTCAACGAAGTATTGCAGACCAATAAAATTTGCATTCAAAAAGGAAAATAAAGATGTCATAACTGAAGAAGTTCAAAAAATAAAAAATCAAATTAAGGAACTTCAACCAGTAATATTTAAATTTGATGACCAAGACATTGAAGTACATTTTAAAATGTGTCTCACAATGATCGATGGAAAAGTTGCACAAGCTTTAACTGGAACAATGTCAACGTCAAGCTGCATTATATGCCAAAAAACATCAAGCCAATTAAGCCAACCCCCACCAGAAGACGATAGTTTTAAGGAAGCCTACGAATTTGGAATGTCTCCTCTTCATACTAGAATACGTTTCATGGAGCATATTCTTAAATTGGGTTATGATTTGGAATTTGGTCCGTTAGGCGAAACAGTGAGAAAAAACAAAGAAAATGAAGAAAAAAGAAAGCAAAAAAAAAACAAATTCAACAAAAATGTCTACAGCTATGCCTCGTAATCGACCAACCAAAACAAGGGGAAGGAAACACAAATGATGGAAATACTGCTAGGAGATTTTATTCCGATCCGGAAACTGCATCTATCACAGGTGTAGAGCATGAATTAATAAGACGATTCAAAATCATATTGCAAGTTCTAGCATGCAGCAGAAAGATAAATGCAAAAGAATTTGGAGAGTACGCCAATAAAACAGCTATACTTTATAACGAAAAATACTCTTGGAGATATATGGCCATCCACAGTTAATAAAATTTTGTACCATGGGGAACAAATAATTCAAAACACTATGCTACCAACAGGAGATCTATATGAAGAAGCGCAAGAAAAAAGGAACAAAGACTACAGATTCTTTCCAGATGTTGTACCAATGAAGACCTTATCACTATTTTGTTGTGCACTTCAGATCCATATATGTCCAGCAATCGTCAAAAATGGAAAACTACCTCTATTGAATTAGACGAAGAAGCTAAACAACTTCTAGAAGATGAAAATCAAGGCTATTTAGAAGAAATTTTTACTAAAATTGGTTGATTTAAAGTACTTTTTCATTACACTAACAATAAGTTACACATTTTTTTATATTGTTAAAAAATTTTCTTGATTTAAAAATTTATATATTTTGTAAATTTACAATAAAAATTGTTATATTTCATAAATTTACCATAAAAATTGATATAGAAATATTTAACAAGACCAAAAAAATAAAAAATTAACTAAAGCAAAAACATACGAGTTTTTCATTGAAACTTCTCTATCTTGAACCAATATAAGGTAACTTTTACTTTCGCTGCTTAATAAATTATATTTTAACTCGGGATCTTTCAAAAAAAAAAACCTTTGGCCCTTGTGCACATTACGACTAAAAAGTTTAAAAAATTGTTTAAAAAATAAAAAAGTATTAGTTGTAAAATTAACTGAAAAAATAAGACATTATATTAAAAAAAAACCTTTTCTACCTTTTAACACTTCACTTATGTACTAAAATTCCACTACAAATGAAAATGTATTTTAAACCCTCCGTAACATTTTTATTTTCGGTCGAGAATTACGTTTTATAGCAAACCTTAAAGGCTAAAGTCTCACCTATCAAACAAAAAAAAAACCACATCAAAATTCCAATCCAATCAAAATTTAAAGATTTTTGACCGCCTTCTCGTCAAATGGTCCACTGTGCGCTGGAGTCTTTTGAAGCCAATGTTGGCCTTTTGCTGCAAAAAACCATGAAGCCAAAATTGATTCAGAGTTTTGATAAAAAAAATTTTATGATTTCCAAATAATGATCGCTCTTGATTTTAATCATGATAAAATACAAACCTTGACTGAAGTTTTGACATTGGAAGATCATAAAAAGAACTAAAATTGCTGCTCATTTGCCTCATTTTAAGTGAATGCATGGAATTGCATGACAAGAAGTGCAATTTCGAGTGTATGTGAGATAGATGCAGGTTCAAATCAGGGCCGCCCTAAGTAGAAGAATTTCATATGAAACAATCTTATCGGTTATAATATAACATGAGCCGATAGCGTTGACAGCTGGTGCTCACAAACTCCTCATTAGTCCTAGAATTTATGCTTAAGTTCAATATATCTATAATATTATTAGGCAAGGCAATTTCTTGTGACCGATTCATCTATCTCAATTTTGCCCCTACTTTAGCCAAACCTACCTAATTTGATAAGTATTTCTTTTTAGCTGTCCGCCAGATTTACCGAATTTTACATTTTTAGTTTTTTTATTTTTTTTTTTTTTTTTTTTTGAGTAAAATGCTTTTAAAGTTGTTACGAGCACATAAAATTAAATAATTGTGTGAGTGTGTTTATTAAATTTGTTAATGTGTTTGCAAAAATTATATATGAAAATCCCTGTGTTGAATTGAAAAATAATTTTTGGATATAAACCAATAACTACAACAACACAAACCAAAAACGACAATAACCAATAACGACAGTAACACGTTTAGGTGACATAAAACATTGAAAGAAATAAATTGAATGAAAAAATAAAATTTCCCAGAATTTGCACTCGAATTTCGAGGGCTGGGCTCTGCTAGTAATAAATATATATATCATAATTATATCAATGTTTAATATAATAACTGATGACGGCTCAATACCAGACACCGGTCTGATTAAAAATACAGAGCAGTTATGATTATTAGAAATATATGCCTGCTTCTTCCCTATCATGCGTTATTTAAAAATTATGTCCTTCTTGAAAACCCTATAAAGCTGAGATTAATTCTCTAAGGCTGATTTAAATTTAAAAAAAATCTTAAGTTGTTATGGGCTATGGCCGTATAATATAATAAAACAAACAAAGGTTTTACTTTTTTTGTTTTTTTATTATTTTTCCAATATTTCGGCTTACTTTGTGAGCCATCATCAGGGACTAAACAAGAAAAATATATAGTTAACCATATTACATTCAAATATATAATAAACAAGTACAACATAAACACTATTACAAACAATTACCATAACACAATTTTAAAAAATTGTATATAAAGTTATAATAATTCGATTTAATTTTTATAATTAAAAAAAATCTTTAAAACTTTTGATAAAAATCTTGGTTTTAATTGCCATTACTAAGATATTCCAAAAAAATATTAGCACGCTAATATTTATATCATGTTGTATAGCAAAGTAGGGCATCAAAAAATTCGTTTTACTAACTTTAAACTCAAAAATTTATTTCGCAATCTAAAAAAAAAAATATTAACACCACAAGCACAAGAAGTTTGTGTTTTTTTTTCTGCTAAAGTGTTATTTGTAGGTTAATTCCCTGCATAAACATTCTATACAGACATACACTTCAATGGAGCTACGTAAGTACATGTGTTTGTGTACACTTTGTAATCCATATTCTGATTTTATCACAATAAAAGCATCTTTACTTTGGTTGAATGTTTTTTTTTTCTTCTTACTTTTTTTTTGCCAAAAGCCATCTCGATTTGACCAAGAAACGTCTGATCATTCCAGCGAGAGTTGATTTTTATATTTAATACTGGCCTTTTGTATACTAGTTATATTTTAAAATGTGTCCATAAGATTTTTTGAGCTCCGTTCTTCTTTGCTGGTAGGGGGCGCATAAAATGTTATGGTTGTTGGTTTTTTGTTGTTGTTTTTTTTTATATATATATGTTGCTAAGAGCTGCTAAAATATATATATATATATATATATATATTTAAAAAATCATTATAATGAAATAAAAAAGGGAAGCGCATTGAAGTAATCACTGAGGCGTTTATATTTAACACGTTGCAAGCTATCAAATTACCAAAAACAAAACAAAAAGGGATTTGAAGCAAAAACTGAAGAAACAGATCATGTAAAGAATATAGTCAAAAATTGTGAAAGAAATTACTTTATAAAAGTAAACAAGAGAGCAGATATATGGAGAGATTAGTTATAAATAGCAAAAGAGAACAAAAGTTAAATCAGCATATGAAGAAACTTTTCAAGGAGATAAACAAAAACTTTAATAATTTAAAAATGTATTAATTTATAGGAAAAATGTATTGAATGTAGGAGATATTAAAATATTTAAAAATAAACAAAGTCTGGTATTTTCGTCAAAATCATGCTCTAGTTAAAACTTTTTTTAGCCTTTTTTACTATCCAGATCTAGTTCCAGTAGAAACGTAACAAAATTTTAATACCAAAATGCGATTTCAGCAAGAGTCGAAAAAATTACAAATAATTCTTTAAAATTAGAAATTAAATAAAACTAATTCTAAATACCTTTGATAAAGGCAAGATTCATGATTATTATACTAGTACACGCTGTTGAGATGAGTTTATTTCTTTCTTCTTCGCATTGTTTTTATTTTTTGTATTGTATGTATTTTTTAACTACATTCCAATCTACAGAAGAGGTACACTCTATCATTATGAATCTAGCTTTAATATTCCTTTTTTGAAAAAAGTTAAATGTCATTGTTAAGCTCTCGTACCAGACTTCTCATGAGGCCTGCCAGACTGGAAGATTTAAGATGGTCAAAGGGGAAACAAATTTTTTATTGGGGATATTCCATTTTTTATGGGATTATAATATTTTTTTACCGACTAGGTTAATAAATATTCGTAACTGTACAATCAATAAATATATTTTGTAAATTTTTATAAATTTGGTTTGAACAATTTCATAAAATAAACAAGTAAGAAAATTATAGTCGGTCTAGACCGACTATACGATACCCTATACCATGCGTTTAGAGACCCTATCTCATAGACCCAACTAACTGGATATAGAAAATAAGCATAAACCAAATTTTAGTTGGATTTTTATTAATTTTTTCGGCTGCAGAGATGAAAAAGTTCATATCGGATGTTATATCTATATGGGGACTAGGACCAAAAAAGGACCGATCCTGACCATGTTTAGTAAAGTCTCTTGTATTTTGCAAAAATATATGCAAACAAAATTTGAGAAGAATCAGTGCAATATTTTTGTTTTTTGATAGATTTAAGTGAAGATCGGGAAGCAGCTCTATATGGGGCCTATGACTAAGAGTTGTCCAATAGGGATCATTTTTGGACTACTAATTAATGGATGTAATATGTACATACAAACCCAATTTGACTAAGATTTGTATGATAATTTGGATCTCATGGCAATATATGTTGATTTCATAGGGGCCATTTGTATGGGGGCTAGGTCTGAACATGGACTGATTCTCACCAATTTCAATAGCGTTCATCCCATGGCCGATAAAAGCTTATATGCCAAATTTCAGGAATATATGTTCATATTTGCGACCTGCAGTTTGATTACAAGCTTTACATGGACACACAGACGGACGGACGGACGGACGGACGGACATCGTTAAATCGAATCAGAGAGTGATTCTGATTCGATCGGTAGTGATTCTGATTCGATAGTGATTCTGATTCGATCGGTATTATTGAAGATGGGTGTAGGTCAAATATTTTTGGTTGTTACAAACAGCAGCACAAAGTCATTATACCCAAACCACATAGTGGTATAGGGTATAAAAATTTCCGAAAAAAGTTTTTTATACTCACTCAGGTCTAAAACAAGAACTGAAACAATGTCAACAATGACGCAGTGTTCTAAAGTAGAAGAATACTAGATCTGAGAGTTCAAAGGAAATTTTTTGTATAATAATTGCACTCGTGCTTAAGCCAGGATTAAATTGAGCAAAATATAGTAGTCAGTGGAGTTCATCACCAAAAGTTTGTACAGGAACTACTTAAGAATCCTTAAACATCATGCCATAATAAAAGGGTCAATCTGCCCTTTCTGGGGGTTTAAAAACGCCTGTTTATCTTCAGTTATCTTTTTGATATATTTGTAATTCAAAATCTATATATATATAATTCACTTTCTGTTTGTTTGTTTGACCGCTATACAAATTTTTATTTTTCAACGGATTTCTCTGAAATTTAGTACACATGATCTCCGTACTCCAGGAAAGGTCACCATATAATTCTTACCGGTCACGCCTACTTTTACGCCCACTTTTTGTATACAATTAATTTTCTGTTTTTTGGTATATTTGTTCGCTATACATATGCTTCGCCATATGCTTCGTACCGGCCACGCCTACTTTTACACCCACTTTTTGTATACAATTCATTTTCTGTTTTTTGGTATATTTGTTCGCTATACAAATTTTTATTTTTCAACGGATTTCTCTGAAATTTGGTATGCACGGTCTCCCTACTCCAGGGAAGGTCGCCATATCATTCGTACCGGTCACGCCTACTGTTACACCCACTTTTTTTTATACAATTCATAATCTGTTTTTTGGTACATTTGTTCGCTACACAATTTTTTTTTAAACGGATTTCTCTAAAATTTGCTACGCACGATCTCAGTACTCCAGGAAGGTCGCCATATGATTTTTGCTGGCAACGCCTACTTTTGCGCCCACTTTTTATACAAAATTCATTATCTGTTTTTTGGTATATATTTTTCAAGGGATGTCTCTGAAATTTGGTACAAACGACCTCTATACCCCAGGGAAGGTCACCATATGCTTCTTACAGGCCACGCCTACTTTGCGCCCACTTCTATGTATATAAAATTTATTTTTTTCCTTTTGTTTGTTTCTTTGTTTGATTGCTATACAAACTTTTATTTTTCAATGGCTTTCTCTGAAATTTGGAAAACGTGATCTCTCTACTCCAGCGAAGGTCGCATTATAATCTTTCTTGCTACGCTTACCTTTACGCCCACATTTTTATAAAATTAATTTTTTGTTTTTTGGAAAATTTTTTCGTTATAGTAATTTTTATATTTCAGCGGCTTTCTCTGAAATTTAGTACATATTCCAGGTAAGGTCGCAATATGGTTTTTACCGACCACGCCTACTTTTACGCCCACTTTTCATATAAAATCAATTTTTTGTTGTGTGGTATATTTCTTACCTATACAAATTTGTATTTCTCTGAAATTTGGTTTACACGGGAATAACTTCACGGTGAACAAATTCCCCAAATTTAAAAAAAAGGTCCCCAAAAGAAATGAGTAAACTCCCCATTTTTTTAAAAACGAAATAAAAAATTAACTTACTCCCCTAATTCATTCTTAAATTTTTACATATTTTTATTTAATGAATTTTGGTAAATATTTATTTTAGTGAAAATTGGCATGCTGCTCTCAATATATGTCCTACAATAAACGCATTTAAAATGAGTATTCTTTTCAATAGCATCATTTCGGTGCGCGGAAGCTACGCGCACGCGGAACGCAGCTTAGTTTGAATAACGGAATGATCCGAAAAATATATTTTGACAATTAGAATAAGTTGGCAACAACTGTGCGGCAGCACAGGTATGGCTGCCAAATGCGCGGACGCGGACGCGACGGATGCGGACACGACGCGCTCGCGGAACAAAGCTCAGCTGAAATATCGCAATGATCTGAAAAATATATTTGGCGATTAAAATAAGTTAACGAGAACTGCGTGGCAGCACGGGTGTAGCCGCCAAACGCGAGGTGCGGCACGCGGAAGCAGACGCGACGCACTCTCGGAACACAGCTCAGCTATAATATCGGACTGATCTGAAAAACATATTTTGGCGATTAAAATAAGTTGACAACAACTGCGCGGCAGCACTGGTGTGGCTGCCAAACGCGCGGAAGCTGACGCGACTTGCTCGCGGAACACAGCTCAGTGAAAAGTCTTGTGATAAATTTTATCTACGTATGTGAAGTAATTACCTGTTGATCAAAATAGGCCACACATATACTATAAGCAGTTGCTTAAAGAAACATTGCGGCACAATTTTAAACGTCGCATTAGTTTTTTATTTTTGAAACTTCTATGAATTTGACTTCTCTGCTCAATGATGATCACCTATTGAATGAAGTAATTCAGTTTTTAAAAGTTCTGATTCCTTTAATTTGCAAACGATTCCGTTATATTTAATAATTATAAATATACTTAAAAAATACTTAAAGCGATTCCGTAGCTCATTTTTGAAGCATTTGCTGCAGCATCTTATAAAAAACTTCTAAATTAAAAAATCAAAAAATTTTGAATTGAAACAAAAAATGAATTTACAGCCCATACAAATTTTTGGGGATAAAGCTCATTTTATTGGGGAATTTGGTCGTCAGGGACTAAGTACTCAGCGCCTGGTAAGCATAGTGAACCATTTTTCAAGTCAAATGCTTTTTTATCCCGGGCAAGAGTTAAAAGATATATAAAGTTATAGTAAATCATCGAACGAAAAGTGCAACGCTTTAATTCCTTTTTTTGGTAGAGATGAATATTTGAAGTGTAGCTAAATGATTCTGTTGTTAAATTTATCGATCGTAACACGAAGACCACAAATGTCAATAATTGGATGCAGCTTTTCTGGGAACTATAACAGAAAAAAAATGGCAATTTGTACGAAAGTTAGATCAGAACATGCGCCTCCTTCTAACAGCTTCAATAGCGCTTGGACTGATGAACTAGTTTCATTAACTAGTTTCATTAAACTCTCTACTTGTGACCTCTGAAGTTCCATTTACATAGATAAAATAATAAAAAAAAAATGATTCTGACTCGATCGACCTGACAAAACTGTTCAACAAACAAAATGAGCAGATATACAATTAAATAAAATGTAAAAAAAGTATAATTAAAAAAAAAAAGCTTAAAAACCTTTTATGTTTTTGTGACTTTTTCAAAGATTATTTTAGTTTTCGGGAGAATAATAAATGTGCGGGGTTTATTGAGATTCCTGATTTATAGAATTTCTTATTTAATTTGGTAATTTTTAAAAAAAAATGCTGGGATACAACCCAAAAAAAAAACTATCTGGCAAACCTGGCGCCCATGCCAATATTATTTTTTAACAAAGAAAAACTCTATTACCCCTCCAATAATACCTATTATATTGAACATGAACGATTCAATGTTTTCGAACATTTATTTGCAAACATTTAAAATATTTTTACTAAGTATAACCAATTTTGTGATTTATATAAGGTTATAAAATCAATTGCAGCAACTGTCTTCTTGGCTTAATGGCGTTATTTGTAAATGATAAAAAAAAAATATTGTTTGTTATGTTTATACATTTTTTTTTATTTTTTTACTTTATGCCAGCTCTGAGTCTAAAAGGTAAAGAAAGGGCTTTTGCATGAAAAAAATAAATAAACATAATTGTAATGAAAATTTATGCGGTAGGCTATAAAAGGTCAGCAATAGTTTTGTATGCAATACAAAAATGGAAATCTGTAAAAAAAATTAATAAATATTCAGGAGTAATAAAAAAATACAATACAAATAAAAGGATTACTGCTTTTAAATATCGTATTGTGGAGCTAAGTGAAAAAAAGAATAATATAAAAGGTATTTATATAGGCCCAGCGCAATGTCTATGCTAAAACTTAAATTCGTTATTTAAGGTAGAGTTTCCTTAGGAATAGATGTTTATAGTTAGACCCAACTTTTATTGAACACATTGACTCAAAATTAATTTTTAAGTCAGCAAAACGGCTGCAATTACTGAAATTTAAACATCTTATCAAAAATTAGTGCAGAAGGCCACACAACCAAGCCAAACGTCATATTAAAAAAAACTATGTGAATCCGGTCACAGGGGAGAGGTGTAGACATCTATTTACACATCAATTAAAATCAAACAGTAGGCGTCATCTATGTATAGCAAGCAACTGCTTTGGTTGTTATACTTGATAGTTGCAGCTGTTTGCTATACATTCATTGCGTTTTCTGTTGGTTGTTGAATCAGCTAAATAAATTTAAATCATAATCTTTGCACCAATACACTTACATATACCTCACACCGATTTTCCCTTACGCTGTGTTTGTGACTATATTGTGAAATAGATTTTTACCCCCCCCCCCCTGAGCGAATAGATGTTTACACGTAAAAAAAACAACTCTGTAAGTTTGTGAATATGTTAAACTCACAAACCACCTAGCCATTCTGCTTACTAAAAAATTTCTGTTAATAGCAAATATATACTTGAATATTAAAAAAAAAAAAACTCGTAAGTTTGTGAACATGTTAAACTCAGAGCACATCTAGCATTCAGTAACAAATATACACTTGAAGATTTAAAATTAACAGAAAAGATTTGTGATTTTACTAAACAGATAGCGAACTCGGCGGTTCTGCTTACTAAATACAACAATACACTTACATATACCTCACTCCGATTTTCCCTTACGCTGTTTTGTGATTGTATTGTGAAATTGGATGTTACCCCCCTGAGCGCATAGATAGTTACACATCAAAAACTGGGATACCACCGTTCTGTGACTGGTTTTTAAATGTGTTAAAAAATTATATTCTTCCCTTTCAAGCGGATTGGCCTCCTCAGTTTTAAGAAAAAAATATTTTTTTAATTATTTTATTCAGTAACATTATATTACATAATATTATATTATATTATATTATATTATATTATATTATATTATATTATATTATATTATATTATATTATATTATATTATATTATATTATATTATATTATATTATATTATATTATATTATATTATATTATATTATATTATATTATATTATATTATATTATATTATATTATATTATATTATATTATATTATATTATATTATATTATATTATATTATATTATATTATATTATATTATATTATATTATATTATATTATATTATATTATATTATATTATATTATATTATATTATATTATATTATATTATATTATATTATATTATATTTTATTATATTATATTATATTATATTATATTATATTATATTTTATTATATTATATTATATTATATTATATTATATTATATTATATTATATTATATTATATTATATTATATTATATTATATTATATTATATTATATTATATTATATTATATTATATTATATTATATTATATTATATTATATTATATTATATTATATTATATTATATTATATTATATTATATTATATTATATTATATTATATTATATTATATTATATTATATTATATTATATTATATTATATTATATTATATTATATTATATTATATTATATTATATTATATTATATTATATTATATTATATTATATTATATTATATTATATTATATTATATTATATTATATTATATTATATTATATTATATTATATTATATTATATTATATTATATTATATTATATTATATTATATTATATTATATTATATTATATTATATTATATTATATTATATTATATTATATTATATTATATTATATTATATTATATTATATTATATTATATTATATTATATTATATTATATTATATTATATTATATTATATTATATTATATTATATTATATTATATTATATTATATTATATTATATTATATTATATTATATTATATTATATTATATTATATTATATTATATTATATTATATTATATTATATTATATTATATTATATTATATTATATTATATTATATTATATTATATTATATTATATTATATTATATTATATTATATTATATTATATTATATTATATTATATTATATTATATTATATTATATTATATTATATTATATTATATTATATTATATTATATTATATTATATTATATTATATTATATTATATTATATTATATTATATTATATTATATTATATTATATTATATTATATTATATTATATTATATTATATTATATTATATTATATTATATTATATTATATTATATTATATTATATTATATTATATTATATTATATTATATTATATTATATTATATTATATTATATTATATTATATTATATTATATTATATTATATTATATTATATTATATTATATTATATTATATTATATTATATTATATTATATTATATTATATTATATTATATTATATTATATTATATTATATTATATTATATTATATTATATTATATTATATTATATTATATTATATTATATTATATTATATTATATTATATTATATTATATTATATTATATTATATTATATTATATTATATTATATTATATTATATTATATTATATTATATTATATTATATTATATTATATTATATTATATTATATTATATTATATTATATTATATTATATTATATTATATTATATTATATTATATTATATTATATTATATTATATTATATTATATTATATTATATTATATTATATTATATTATATTATATTATATTATATTATATTATATTATATTATATTATATTATATTATATTATATTATATTATATTATATTATATATAATATATTATATTATATTATATTATATTATATTATATTATATTATATTATATTATATTATATTATATTATATTATATTATATTATATTATATTATATTATATTATATTATATTATATTATATTATATTATATTATATTATAATATATTATATTATATTATATTATATTATATTATATTATATTATATTGTAACGATTTTTAATAAAACGGTTCCGGTAACTGTTGTAATCCGGTTGCGTTTACATTAACTCCGAATGAAAATACAACACTTCATCCTATAGAATAATAAAGAGAATGGATAAGGCGCAAAACCAAAGAATAAATAATAAAATGAGCGCCAAAACTAATGGAAATAAGAAGAAGCATAACATTTTTTTTTGACACTTACCTCTCGGGAACTAAAATGTACACACCGTACAACTGATTATAATTTAAGTAAATTTTTAATGTTTTGTAATAAAATAAATTAATGAACTTGCAAATAAAGTTAAATTCCGTAACATTGGTGTCAGGTGTGGGGTGTATTTGACCAAATCTCCAAAAAGATTTTTACCATGCCTAAATCAAAACGAGAAAAACACCTAATTGTTTCCTTAACCAAAACCTTAACTAAAGTTATGGAACAACGGTTAAGGAAATTAGAGAACCGGTTAATGCAGAAGATAGATGCTCGTTTGATTGAATTCAGGATCATCGCTTCATCCAAAACAACAATAAGTGATGCAGCAATTGAATTGAATTTGATTGACTTAAATAAAACTCTATCTAGTTCTCACAAAACAGAACATACATCTAAAACGTATGCGGAAGGTTGCAATTTGGTATCCCACTATCCTCAAAATTTATCTGTTGTGGATAATATGGAAAATAAAAATTCAAGTTTATCTTTTCCTTCATATTCGGCGCCCTTAACAGCATTTGGCCCGTCAGAAAAGCGAAACAACAACAGTGTTTATGTAATTTCAAATGATATATCCACTGTCGCTCAGACCAAACAGCATGGCATAAACAACTCATTAAATGTTCTTCGAGAAGTATCTTTATCATCTGAAATAACTTTTAATGATTTGAATAAATCATCATTTATAAATTTAAATTCGCAAAACACTTTCCATAATGCACGTGCACCATTTAGCCAACATTTCATATCCAACATGGATGATACTACACCCTGGGTTGAATACGGACATTTTTTAAATGAAACATCAACAATTTATTGCTGGCCTAAAGCTGAGAAATGCATGGCTTTGGTTTCAAATTTGAAGAGATCAGCTTTTCCACTTTTCGGTACTATGAACATTATTCCACCACCCACTACATACTTGCATAACTTTTTGATTGCTGCAGTTCGTGTTCCACAAGAGCTGAAAAATCAGCAACGTAGAAGTGAAAATTTGGAAAACGATCAACGGAATGATGTAAAGGCTAAAGAAGCAAAATTCGGATACGGGCAACCATGCTTTAACGAAATAATTGTGACAGCAAGATCAACACCATCTGTATCAGCAGAAAAAAAAATGATCTACAGCAACGACAAAAATAAAATAAAAACTTAATCACCAACAATCTTCTCGCTTAAACACCATATAACATTGTTTTACCCAAACTCGGTCAGGAGCCTCGAGACTGAAAGGGGGGCAATGTAACGATTTTTAATAAAACGGTTCCGGTAACTGTTGTAATCCGGTTGCGTTTACATTAACTCCGAATGAAAATACAACACTTCATCCTATAGAATAATAAAGAGAATGGATAAGGTGCAAAACCAAAGAATAAATAATAAAATGAGCGCCAAAACTAATGGAAATAAGAAGAAGCATAACATTTTTTTTGACACTTACCTCTCGGGAACTAAAATGTACACACCGTACAACTGATTATAATTTAAGTAAATTTTTAATGTTTTGTAATAAAATAAATTAATGAACTTGCAAATAAAGTTAAATTCCGTAACAATATTATATTATATTATATTATATTATATTATATTATATTATATTATATTATATTATATTATATTATATTATAT